>CAUYUJ010001903.1:0-42500 GCA_963575745.1 Prorocentrum cordatum | reverse complement strand
GGAGAAGCGGAGAGGAGGGGAGGGAGGGAGGGAAAGGAGGAAGGGAGATCATTAGCATCGTCATCATCGGCATCGTCATAATTATCATTACTACTGTTATCATCGTCATCAGCATCATCATCATCAACAACATCATCATCAGCAGAGTCATCAGCAGTATCATCATGTCGTGATCATCAGCAGCATCATCAGCATCATCACCATAATCAGAATCATCATCATCGTCATCATCATCAGAAGCATCATCATCATCGTCATCAGCATCATCATAATCATCACCAGCAGCAGCATGATCATCGTCATCATCATCAGATGCCTCATACTAATCAGTTTCATATGCATGTGACTCGTCATCATCAGCAGCAGCATCACCACCAGCACCATCAGTATCACCAGCATCACCAGCATCATCAGCTTCATCATCATCATCAACAGCAGCATCAGCAGCATCACCATGCTCATCAGCATCGTCATCATCAGCACCATCAGCATCATCACCATCAGCAGCAGCATCATCTTCGCCAGCAGCATCATCATTAGCAGCAGCATTATCACCACCACGATCAACATCGACATCAGCAGCAGCGGCAACAGCACCGTCATCAACAGCAGCACCGACATCATCATGTCCATATTGTGATCCATACTCATGATACCGGAGAAAAACCCAATCAGATGTTTTTAATCTTCCAATTGCTCCCTTTGTAATCGGCCGGAGCGCCAGGTACCAATGGGCTATCGGGCTATCGGGCTATAGGGTTATCGGGCCATAGGGCTCTCGGGCTATAGGACTATAAGGCTATAGGGCTGTCAGGCTATAGGGCGGACTATAGGGCTACAGGGCTATAGGGCTATAGGGCTATCAGATTATAGGGCTAACGGGCTATAGGGCTATCGGGCTGTAGGGCTATAGGGCTATAGGGCTATCGGGCTATAGGGCTATAGGGCTATAGGACTGTGACCTATAGGGCCACAGGGCTATAGGGCTATGGGGCTATAGAGCTATATGGGCTATGGGGCTATAGGGCTTTAGGGCTATAGGGATAGAAGGCTATTAGGGCTATAGGGATATAAGGCTATAGGGCTACAGGGCTATAGGGCTATACTGCTATAGGGCTATAGGGCTAGAGGGCTATAAGGCTACTGGGCTATTGGGCTATTGGGCTATTGGGCTATTGGGCGCCCCCGGGCACCCGGGCACCCCCTGGCACCCGGGCACCCGGGCACCCGGGCCCGGCCACCGAAATCGGCCACGCACCTCACCGGCCACCCGGGCACCCGGGCACCGCCGGGCACCCGGGCACCCGGGCACCCGGGCCCGGCCACCGAAATCGGCCGCACCTCTCACCTAATCCTTTAATCCGCTAGGACCCCTACAGAGGCAAGCTCTGATTGGGGAATAAGCATCGTCCTCACCGTCGTTACCAGCCTCATTGTCATTATCATCACCGTCGTCATCATCGCCCTCCTCATCATCAGCATCATAATCATCAGCATCGTCACCAAAGTAATCATCATCACCAACATCATCATCAGCATGACCGTCATCGCCGTCATCATCAATATTATCGCCACCACCATCATCACCATCATCACAATCGTGGACATCAGCATCATCATCATCGCCGCCATCATCATCGTCATCACCACCATCTTGATGATCACAACCATCACCATCATCCTCATCATCATCACCACCATAATCTCCACCATCAGCAACCTCAGTTTCACCAGTAGCATCATCATCATCAGCAGCAGCATCATGATCACCATCATCATGACCATCATCAGCATTAGCATCATCATCGCCATCTTGATTATCCTGCCTCGCTTTAACCACCCCTCTTCCTTCTAGATACCCCTCCCTGTAGCACCACCAGGCGTGTCGTCAGGCAGGCTGGGCGTGTCGCATGAGACTTCCTCACCGTTTACGACAATGAAGCTTGACATGTCCAACAATTACACGAAGGGAGGGCGGAAGGTTTCCAACATGGGACTTTCGCCATGGCGCCGAGCACACTCGTCTGAAGACAGACAAGCAATTACAATGATGGAGGGCAGATGGCTTTCAAAATGGGGCTCTCGATTTGGCGGCGCGCACGTTCACGTAAAAAACCAAGTGGAAACACAAATGGGGGGCGACTCCTTTACAAAACGGTGCTATCGCCTGATACTTGCTGACAAATTGCAGCCACGAGCGCTGTCTTGTGCAACAGTTGCACTGATAAGCTGAGGGCGGATGAGTTTCAAGATGGGGATCTCGCTTGAGACTTCGCTCAATGTTCAAACTGTGCATCAGCCACACGGGCGGCTCCTTTTCAAAGCGGTGGTGTCGCTGGGCAGTCCTTCAAATTGTGACCCCACCTGGTCGCATTCGTTAGAACTCGAAAGATGGAGGGCAGTCTACTTCAAAAAGGAAACCTGAATTGCTGAAAGACCGAGACAGCTGGCGAATGAGCGGGCTAATGCGAAGAGGAAGAGAAAGACAAAAAGGTGCACTCGATTGGCCAGTGAGCCTCGGCGAGACGGTGAGAAAGGGATAGCTGCGTCCGAGGCCGGAACCCGTGGATTGATCATTCCACTCTTTCCCAGACAATGCCAAGAAGGTCACAGCTAGGAGGGTCGCCACCTCTTCGAGGAATAACGTTTGTTTCTGGGAGATGGCGACCCCAGAGCACCCCAGAGCACCCCAAAACGGCCCGCAACCTCAAACAACACCCTCGAACTGAGGTCAATGTTAGCAGGGACCGACCGTCCCAGCATTCCTGTAGGCCTACCAGGGAATGTTCTTAGAGCGAAAAGATGTTCTAATATGTCAAAACCGAACGTTCTAATACCATAATATCGACAATTAGAACGAAAAACTCGATATATGTATATAAAAAAGCAAGACGGGCACGACCAGACATGTTACTCACATATTGCTCGAACCACAGGGGATTTTTGGAACATTACTTGGTGGACCTGTACACAAGCCAAGACGCCTCGCCACAGCTTGAGTATTGGAACTTCGATCCTTAGGAAGAACCGGCGACCTCCCCGTAAGGGTTTGGACGACCGATACGGGTACGAAAAAATTCTACGAAAACCAACAGCAAGTGTTGTCCAGAACCAACAGCGGCAGCTGTTGGGCAGGCGCCTTTCTGTCTCAAATGGACAACGTCCGCTGCGACACCGACAGCGAATCCTCTTCAACATGAACACGAAACTCTGTGTTTTCTTCCATACCGACTCCGATCGTCCCGAAAGGTGACCCCCCCTTGGCACTGCCCGGCCGTCCAGCAGCTCAAGGGCCTTCCCACCGCGCTTGGCCGGGAGCCCACGCGCGGGCACTCGCCCCGGAGCAACCTACCCACCGAGAGAACCCCGGGGACCCCACGAGCGGCACAGGCACCGGCCTCCTGCCGTTCAGGGCCCGTCCCTGGGAGAGGGTCTGTGTCAGGAGGCAGCTCCTGGGAAGCGTCCGATTCAAGGAGCCGCGGAACCGAACTGGGCTGGATCAAGCCTGGGATTAAGCCGAACTGGGCCAGACTGAGCGGGGGATCAAGCGGGGAGCCCAACAGCCTGCCAGCCCAGTTTGGGAACTGAGCGAAGAAGGCCAGCTAGTGGGCGACGGTGGATTTGCGCTTCCCCTCGCGTCTCTTGTCCCCGCTGCCGCCTCGCCCACTGTCCTGTTGCACCCGTCCTCACCCCATGCCCCCGTTCGCCCTGCTCTCGGGATGATGCAGGATTGAGCCGGATTTCGGCCACGGATGTACCAGCGTCAATGCTGAACTGAACCTCCCAGGAGTTGCCTCCTAACCTGTCTGGCCAATCGGGAGGGCCAGGCAGACCGCCGTTGCTGAAAATAAACTGAAGAACCGCACGCGACATATCTGAAGCCACGATTGCCCCTGGCGCCAGTCTTCTCCTACCTCCTCCCGCCTCCTCTTCCTCCTCCCTTTTCAACTCATCCTGACGACCACGCCGAGCATTTGAATGCTCACATCTTGAGAGCGGCTGAGCTTCCCTTCTCGCCCAAGATGTCGGACAGTGGCCGTCAACCACGCAGCAATTGGATTTCTCAGTGCTCCCTCAACCGAATGGACCAACGAATGCACGGACGACGAGCGTTACGGGCCCTACGGGCTCGTCTACCCACTATGCTACTGGCGTGTGTTTGTGGCGTGGGCTTCGGACGGTGCTTCGGAGGGAGAATGGTTCTGCTTGCGAACGTTACGATGGCGGTTTGCAAAACGCGGCGGGCCCTCACACCATACTTTTCTACAGTGCTGCCGCCGAGTTGCTGACGCAGCCGATGAGGTATGCGATGCTACCAAGGTCTTTACTGTGCCACTAGAGACTCCCCACGGTAGACTCACACTGCCCCCCTTTACTCAGGACCACATCGTAGGACTGCGATACCTAGGACGTCTACCGACAGCCTTTGAGCTCGCTGAGGTCCCCCACGGTTTTCGATTTCAGCTGGACATGGTGTGTCGCTTTCATCACGTTTTGCTTGGCTTATGTTCGGCAGCTAGCTGCGTGTTTCTCAGAGCAGCCACGTACGTTATACAGCAAGCTACTGGACAGGACTCAGCATGGCATTGTGCCAACATAGCTAAAGGGGTACGCTCAGCCTGGGACCGTGTCAATGTGCAGAGGCGTATGCCGCCTTGCGACGAGTGGGGGCGGGTTCGAAGCGACGGCGATTCGAGCGAATACTACGGGCAATGCAGGATCTGACAGGACAGGCAGTGGTATCCGAGCAGCAGGTAGCAAGAAGGTGGCAGCAACACTTTGCAGGATTGGAGCTGGCAGCCATGCTTGCAGGATATGGACGCGCACCGTACGCGCGCATGCAAATCGATCCCGTCTCTCTTGCATCGATCCCCTCGCTCTCTGACTTTCAGTGGTCTTGCCGTCAAGCTCGGAAGTCGGCGCCTGGATGTGATGGAGTTGCAGGGGGCCTTCTGAAGGCCCATCCCACGGTCATTGCTGAATATTCCTATCCACTACAACTCAAGTTTGCACAGAACCTGGTGGAGCCAGTACACTGGAAAGGGGGTTCTATCGCGACCTCATTACATCTGGACAAGCCGACCCTACACAGTGTGCGAGTTCCAGATCCATCTTGGTGTCGTCTCAGATCGGCAAGGCCTCCCCCACGGACTCGACTGCTACCCTTCCTGGCGTCAGAGGCTGGAGACACACTTCGGAGGACTCCCAGGCAGAGGAACCACCCACGCCTCTCTGGTGCTGAGGACGGCCCAAGCGCTGGCCAAGCTCAGAAAGCTGTCGTTTGGAGTTTTATCCCTGGACGTCGCACAGGCCTTCTACAGGGCCACTCGGGAACTCGTGGTGCGTGCCCATCGCGAAACCGACCTCGACGGCCTTACCAGAGCGACGATAGTACGGGCAACCGGCCTTCCGCCAGCCGCCATGCACCATCTCGCCGATCGACTCCGACAGCACCCTTCGGCCCTATCCAGATCCGACGGTGACCCCCATACAGTGGCCCAAGTGGAACAATGCTATCAAGCACCTTGGTTCGTCTACGAGGGCTCTGGACAGGTATCGCTGCCGCAGCGGTATTTTTCCCAGGACAACCACTCGCGGACGTACCAGGTGAGATACAGATGGCCGACTGTATGCGGGACGTGCGTGAACAGGCGCGTGAAGAAGGATATCCGTACTCTCCACCACTCTCTACCACAGACAGACAGGCCTGAGACCCATGGTGGACTCATAGAGGGAGACTCTGGAGGGCCCCAAACAGAGGTCCCACTGATCGACATCTCATACGCCGACGATGGCACAGTCATCTTGATGATGCCTGCCACACAGCTGTACGATGCGCTGAGTAGGTGTTTGGTACTTGTGTCTTAGCCCTTCGCACGACGGGGGGGGGCGTCCAAGGCAGCAGCCCTCATCATGTGGCGCGGACAAGACACCAAGCGAGCACGACATGCAGCATGGCACGAGCATGGCGGGCACATCTCGGGAATATCGGACATGCTCAGGACAGTGAGCGCATTCATCGTGCACAACTACATACATCTGGGTTCAGTGTTCGACGCAGGGACAGCAATGACCCCAGAGATACGCGATCGTGCTGCCTCCACCGCATGCTCCCTCCAAGTGCTACGTAGGCGCGCCTTTGCGACCGACGATCTCTCCCTACATCATCGATTTGTGCTTGCGGATAGCCTCGTCATGTCAGGACGACTGTATAACGCAGGTGCATGGCCTGCGCTTACGACAGCAGAGGCCAAGCTAGCACATATAGAGATCATGAAGATGTACCGTGCTGCCGCACGTGTCCGCTCTCAGGAAGAGGTCTCCCAGGTTTGCGACAGGATGGTGTCAGCCCAACTACAGAGACCCACCCTGGACACCACGCTACGGGCAGCTAGGCTCCGACTCTTGGGGTCCCTGTACCATACTGGGCCTCAACTGGCCTTTGCGCTTGTGTCATCGGAGTGGAATGCAGCTACTAACGACCAGACACGACAGCGTACGACCTTGTGCAAGTGGATTCAGGACCTCACATGGCTGCGACGAGCGGTCAAACAATGTCAGGACCTCCCACTCCCAGCCGATGACCTGACGGCTTGGGAGTCGCCCATACGACGCAGCCAGCCGGCGTGGAAGCGCATCATACGCATAGGAATGCACGCGTACACGCAGTATCAGAGCAGATTCACACTGGCGCAGCACACTGAGTCTCTATTACTCGCTGGGGTGCATGCAGCGGGAGTGCCCCACCGTGTGTACACAGACGAGAGAGGACTACTCGTGCAGCCGCCTACGAGCACAGCCGCGACACACATGGAGTGACCATGGTGCGGCGAGGTTTTCGCTCGCCATCGCGCGCTGCGCACACACACACACACACACACACACACACACACACACATTGCACGCATGCATCGACAGCTCGTGACGATTGCTCGGGGATTTGCAGGGCACGGGACATGCACGGTGTGTCTGTTGATGTTCAATGCTCGGCCGCATCTTGTCGACCACCTATCGATCGACTATCCTAGATGCCTACTTGCCGACATACTTACTAGGGACAACCCTGCCTACCATCTTCAAGACCCTCCCCAGACCACCCAGATGGCCAACCATACCAACCACGTATGCATACCACGCCGACACGTGGTCGTACCTACTACGCGTGTATTTGGCCCTCTTTCACAGCTCGCCAGCGACGTGGCGGAACTAGTGCCACAAGCATGTGCAAGACAGGTACTGCTGGAAAGTGGCCCGTACCTCACACCAGAGGCCTGTGCTGCCCTCCTTCCCCCTCCGCCTCCCACCGAACAGGAGGACGCCTGCCCACCTGCCCCGTAGCCACCAACCAGCACAGCATGAACGATATCCGATGCGTGTGTTCCTTACCGAACAGTACACAGGCAGGGCTGCGCAGACATTACCATCGGCCATACGTCGGTCATAATAGTTCATTCTCAACCTTTTCTGTGGACGACGACGGCCAGGGAACATTCAGGCATCGCTCGAGTGGACTACATATAGCACGGACTTTTCGGTCAGCGTCTTGTCGATCGACATCGCCATCGATCCCGTACTCGGTAACATGATGCGTCGCGAGTCCTTGGAGGTTTGGAAGGAACACATTCGTGCTCGACAGGTGGTGCTGTCAGGTGGGGGGGTCCCATGCGAGACTTGGTCGGCAATCCGACGAGCCCCCAACAGTGGGCCCCCACCGCTGCGGTCCCACGATGACTTCTGGGGCCTCCTGACCGTGACCCCTCGACAGATGGAACAACTCAGGGTAGGGAATGAGCTCCAAGGGGCTATGATCGAGCTTTCCGCAGTACACCTGACAGTCGGGACCAGCTGTTGGATGGAGCACTCCATGCCAGCGAGTTGGCGTGCAGAGGCGGTCAGCTCTGTCCTCTGCCCGGCGCTCAGAGCAGTGATGGCCCCCCCAGGCGGCAACCACTACCGACTCTGATCAGTGCGAGCACGGCCAAGTAGCACGAGCACCTACGCGCATCCTCGCACTACGAATGGGCACACTGCACGTCTGGCCATGCGAGACACCAGGGAAAGGACGCTGCTCGCACGGCCGTGGGGCTCATGAGGTGCTCACGGGGTTCGACGGGGCTCGGAAAGAGTGGCGTACAGCCAAGAAGACCTACCCTCCAGCGGTGTGCCAGGTCCTAGCGGACGGTATCATGGCCGCAGTTAACCACATGCATGTGTCGTGTGAAGACGGGGAATGGCCTGAGGACATGAGAGAGGAGGAGGAGGAGGAGGAGGAGGAGGAGGAGGAGGAGGAGGAGGAGGAGGAGGAGCTCCGTGGGTCGCTTAGGGCTTTTTGCGTAGAATGGGACCCATACCTCGGGACAGACGAGACCTGGGCTCCAAATTTTGCTTACCCCCGAGCAGGACTGGTCCGTGCGGACCCCGAACGGCACAGGTTTTACCACCTGCGCCGACGGACGCAGAAGCTACGCCCGAGCCAGGGACCGTTTTCGACCCTGAGGCGACACCGCGGGACCCAGGCCCAATCGAGGCTTCCGATGAGCAAGAATAGGTGAAGTGTTAGATTTCGTCGAAGGCGCCAGCATGCATACCTCAACCGGAGGAGCCCCCCTGTCCACGCCCTCCCTCCCCTCTTGTGCCTCCCTCTTCCCCCGCAACCAGTCGAGCTCACTGAGGAGATTCGCCAACGCACTGCAGCCAACCGTGCGCAGGCCAGGGCGCGTCGCAGGCTGCGCCTCGCCAAGGGGATAGCCCCTTGGACGTGGCAGGCCGAATTCGAAGCTGGGATGTTTGACTAGGCACGAGACTAGTCAGCTTGTGGGGAGGGACGGTCGGGCAGGTTAGGATCGGGACGGAGGTTAGAGCGGCAGCAGATGTGCTTAATTGCCAGCCTCACCCATACCAGCATCAGCTTGACGAGCCACTCGCCATTCCCACTTTACATGGCCGTTGGGCCATCTGTGCGAGACGCTTCTCACTTCGGCTCCCTCGTATCCCTCCCACTCTCGATTCCCACACTTCGTTTCTCCTCTGCCATAGACAGACGCAGAGATCGGGCGTTACCCACCCAGTATTCTGGCCGTGGCCAAGGCCACATGCTCGCGAGACGAGTAAACTGATGCTTGGGAGGGGGGTGGAGTATGTCAGATGCGGGACTGTAGCAGTTGTGCGCAAACCAGTCTGACCACTTACTTACCCTTGCCACCCTCCATGGCAATTGGGCCATTGTGCGATGTCTTCCCCATCCCTCTCTCGCTGCCCTCGCCTTGCTTCCCCCCCTCCCTGAGATAGAAGCAGAGAGAGCTGGGAGCGACGAGCAGCGCTGCAGAGTAGCAGCGAGCGCCCGCGTGCGGCCGCCGCCCACCCACGCCGAGCTTGGCGGGTACCCTCGGGGGAGAGTCGAACGGCCCACGATTGGGGTACACAAGTCGCCAAGTTTTGCTGTTCGGGTCAGAACGCGGCTTGTGCTGTCCCTCCCCCCCCCGCCCGCCAGGTAGGAGCAGAGGCAGAGGAGAGCAGAGCTACTCGTTTAGCTTCGGACATTTCGTCTGGTTCACTGTGCACGCATGTCGAGCGTGCTCCTCTCACCCTTGTTGTGTACAGCCTTGATTGAACTGACTGGGCGATCAGGGCCGCGTCGCCAGCATCGGTCCAGGACCGCCCCGCGTTTTCTGTGCCGCTGCCGCTGACCTGACCACGGTTGAAAGTTTACTGTGCACTGATATTTAACCTTAGGTGCCCGTGCAGAGTTTTCGAAGCTCGACGTTTAGTACAGCTGCTGTCTGTGCTGAATTGTCTCTGCAAGCTGCGCGCCATCTTTTGCTGACAGGCTCTATGCTTCAACAGCGTCGCAATCCAAGCCTCCTCCTCCTCCCTCCTCCTCCTCCCTCCTCCTCCTCTTCCTCCTCCTCCTCCTTCTCATGATCCACTTCCCTCCAAGCCCTCCTAGCCCCTCGAGAGCATCACGATGTGTATCATCTGGCGGCGGAATTAAGGGATCCGCTCGAGAACCTCCTCGCTAGTTGTCCACAGGCTGCCCCAGATCGCAGATCGGAAGCCGCTGGCATAGTCCCTGTCTGTGGAGGGCTCGCCGTTGCTCGGACGTCCATTCCCTGTGCATGTGTTGGTTTCGTGCGTGCATGTCTTTCGATCGATGATCCAGGATGCTCCTCGATGGTCCTCAACGAGAACAACTGCACACGTCCGAGCGATGCCAAGTGGTGGTGCGAAGTCAAACCGATCGATGTCACACCCAGACTCGGCGACGCGCCCTGGGGGGAAAGGCCGAAGGCCCATACATGTTCGCGTCATGACAAGAAGATAAGCACGACGGCATGCGTTTGGTAATTTTCGGCCTCAGGCGCCCTCACTGGGCCCGGGGACCGTCACAAGATAGCTCGGGATGAAGAACTGGCCCTGGGGAAGGATTCGGGGCGTACGGGCTCTGGGAACCTGCCATTGAAAGAACACGACATCGGATGTCCGGGGGGGAGGGCCTCATCAGAAGGCATAAAAGGACTCCAGCCTTCCGGGAAGAGTTCCAAGCCTTCTCCGAGGCCACAGGGGGCTTCTCAGACGGCCAGGGGGTCTTCTGAGAAACCCCGCCGCCTTCTCAGAAGGCCTGCCCTCTCTTACTCTTGCCCCCGGGCTCGCCGCCGATAGGCACCACCACGCATCATCGGACAGGTCGAGTCGCGGGCAGGCCTACTTGTCCCAAATCCCCTACGCCTCCTGCTCATCCTCCTACCGCCCCCCCCTCCCAGACGCCGGCGTCGTGGAGCTAACCGCCGAGCCCGCGATGTTTTGTGGTTTGGTACCGCCTCAGCTGAAGACACTGGCTGCTGTCCACCCGCTAGCTCATCAGCGGTTCCAGCAGTCGTTGGCTGAAATCCGAGCGTGCACACAAATTTGTTTGGCTAAGCCAACGCCATCCTATGCTAAAGCCCGCGTTCTGGGTCTGCAAGCCACGGGAGAGAGCATCCTGTGATAACTGCACTGTTCCTGGTGGCAATCAGCAACGACGCCGATCAGAGCGTCGGGGGAGGAAGACCGATAGGATTGAATTCGCGGAAGACGCAAAAACGAACGGAAGAGTTTACCGGCTCAACAGACGAAGCGACGCTCAGCTTAAATCGCCTGACGTTACCGCTCTCAAGACATGGCGCAGTCACGCGGGCACCACGATCAGATCTGCTGAATCAGCCTCGTGCGGCATAGGCTGGCAAACATCTGCGACAGACGAACGGCCCTGCACGGCCTCATCCGCCTCCTCTGGAGACGACTCCCCGCACGTCGCATAGGAGTAGTGGATCGGTCTGCCGTGAAAGAGAACGCCCTGCAACAACTTGCTCGGACGCGGCGGGATGGAAAGGTTGCACGAGCACGGGTCCACGAAGCACCAGCCCCGCCAGCAGTGGTCTGGCGGCTCCGACACCTGGCTGGTTCAGGACACCCTGACCCAAACATGTTGGCATCTTTTGGAAGGTCCGTTGCTTCCGCCAGCTCCAGCGGGCAGAGCAGAATTGGTTACACCTCCGCCGGTTTCCGCCGCCCTTCCGTGCCCTTCCGCCGGAGAAGAGAAGCCAGCCTCTCGATCCCTCAGAAGCGAAACCATACATAGCTGGAGCGCCCCACCTGGCACTCGTCCAGGATCTTGTTCCACATTGCACAGTCGCCGCCGAAGCTCCAAGGCACAGATTTGTTCGCGTACATGTGCCGCCCCTTGAGGCCCATGTCACCGAGGCAGGCACAGGAGTCGTTGCCCTCCCAGGTGTTACCTCGGCGAATACACAGAAGCACAAACCAACGGAAACGAGTCCAGGGTCTAGAGGCTTTCCCCATGACAGCCTGTTCATCCTGAATCGTTCTCTGACGGCCCCGGGGCCACAGAATGGAGCCCGAAAGCGGGGAGAAGTCTTAGGACATCTCTTGTTCATGGTGATTCTTGGGCCCCGCCCTCAAACATCGACCCCCGGACCTCTTCAGGGGTGCGTTCTGGTCACAGTTCCAAGACAAACCCGAACCTTTTCAAAGCCTCGATCCTCAAACCTCGTTCGGCGGCGCGCCTGGGGGGAAGTGAGAAGGAGCAGGCCTTCTCAGAAGAAGGCGGCGGGGCTTCTCAGAGCTTACCAGCCTTCTGAGAAGTGTCATGCGTATTCGGAGAAATTGTTGGAAGCTTCTCAGAAGGCCAGAGGCCTTCAAAGCCTTCTGTGAAAGGCTACCCCGTCTCACTTCCCCTCTTGACTCGCCGCCGACCCATGGGAATCCTAATCAGGACAAATTCCAAATCTGCCCCAGCCCATACCCCTCCCGGGCCATTCCCGGCCCAGCCTCCCCGAGCGGCGCTCAGCCGCGGCGGCGAGACGCCCCAGAGACGCCCCCCCCAAAAAATCACAGAAACGATGACGACGACGACAACGACGACGACTTGAAGGGCAACGTTAGGGGGGACCGGCTCAAGGGGCAAGCATCGACCTGGAATCGGCGTTGCGTCGCCAAAAGATCGGCGAGAGACCCCCGATAGCAAAACCGCACGCTCCTGGGCGGGGGCGGCCATCGGGCCCCATACCGGCGATGGTTGGGCGGCGGCGCGCCCCAGGGGGAAGGGCGAAGGGGCGGGCCTTCTCAGACGGCTTGGAAGCCCCCCAGCATTCTAAGAATGCTCCCTAAGCCTTCCACGAAGACGCAGAAAACCTCTCAGACCCGCCGCCTCATGAGAAGGCCTCCTCCTTCTCACCCCCCCCTCGCTCGCCGCCGACCATCGGCGATCATTGGACGTTGGGGGGTCGATGCGTCCCCTTCCGAGCCTGTCGCCCCCCAACGCTGCCCATGACCTCCCCTGGGGCGGCCAAGAGGGGGGTGTCCAAGAGGGGGGCGTGCAAATCATGGCTGGCGGCATGCGCGCGACCCAGGGGGAGGGCCAGGGAACGCATTGAAATAAGAAGAGTCGACACGAGATCTGGGAAAATATCATGGCCACCGCCATGATATCGACCCCCCCCCTAGGCATCACCCCCTTCTCTGCCGCCCCCGAACCTCCCCCGCCCCAGGGAGGCCCACCAGGACCCCGCCCCGGGAGCCGTGCCTGGCCGCGGCGGCGAGAACACCCAGAGACGCCCCGAACAACCAAAAAAAACCTCCGAGAAGAAGACGACGACGACGACGACGACGACGACGACGACGACGACGAGGACCAGGACGAGGACGACGACGATGGCGACCGACGACGACGACGACGACGACGACGACGACGACGACGACGACGACGGCGGCGGCGACGACGGCGGCGGCGGCGGCGGCGACGACCCCAGGCATCCGCCGATGTGACTTTCTCAATCCGCGGCCCCAAGTGTCCCGACCGCTTCGCCAGGGCTGGTTCTCCTTCCCGCAACCCTGCTTGCTGGCGCTGGGGCCGAAAACGGCCCCGGGAGGCCGAAGCCGAAAAACCATCTGGCCAATTGAAAAAGACCAAATCGTCGGAGATCTGGGGCGGCGGCGACGACAACGACGGCGACCACGACGGCAACGACGACCACAACGACCACGACGACGGCCACGACGGCGACCGTCGACGACGGCGACCGACGACGACCACGACGACCACGACAACCACGACGACGACGACGACGACGACGACGACGACGACGACGACGACGAACACGACGAGCACGGCGTCGACAAGGACGACGACGACGGCGACCAACGACGACGGCGGCGACGACGACGGCGACCGACGACGACGGCGACCGACGACGACGACGACGACGACGACGACGACGACGACGACGACGACGACGACCGCGACCGCGACCGACGACGACGGCGGCGGCGACGGCGACGACGAAGACGACGGCAGCCACCAGCGGCCAGCAGCCGCGCGCCGCCCGCGCGCCGCGCGCCGCCCGCGCTCCGCGCACCGCTGGCGCGCCCGCCGCCAGCAGCCGCCAGCAGCAGCGCGGCCGCCGCCGCGGCGGCCGCCGCGGCCGCCGTGGCGAGCAGCGCGCCGCGCCGCGAGCCCGCCGGCGGTTGGCTCGCCGGCGGGACGGCCGGACCGTCGGGGAGCAGCGCGCTCGCCTCGCCGACGGGCCACACGAGGGCGACGAAGAAGAACGAGCCTCATGCGAGATGACACAGCGACCCTACGCGCTGGCTTACGCGGGCCGCCAGGGTGGCACACCACGTGGAGAAGACTGCGCTTACGCGCGACCTTACGCGGGTAGCTTGCGCGTCAATGTCGATGAGGACGAATCCATCTTCATGCGTCGCTCAAGTGAGCAACGAAGAGAAACGGGCCTCACGCGCTATGTGACATACCTGGCGGCCTGACGCCGCGGCTGACGCGGGCCGCCAGCGTGGCACGACACATCGGCAACGAGGGCGCCTGCGCGCGTCCTCACGCGGGCAGCTTACGCGCCGATGTCGGTGAACACGACCCCGTTTTCCGGTGTCGCCCAACTGGGAGTGCTGTGTTCCGATCGTGTTGACGATCTCTTGACGACGAAGTCTCGTATCGATGATCGCCACTGGGGGAACCCCATCGTATCGACAATCTCGACGACGACGCATCATATCAACGATCGCCGCCAGGGGGGTCCATCAAAGCGTCGACCTCTCGAAGGGGGGTGTCAAGGCCGATACGCCCCCTACGGGGGGGCAAGGACCGTAGCTCCCCCAAATGCTCGGGAGTTGCCAGATTTGCCCCTGGCCCGAGGTGCCCCCAGGATTTCCAAGGAGACCCCCACGGCCTCAAGAGCACCCCTCACGAGGCCCAGGGGGCCCCAGGGGCTCCGAAATGGAGCGAAAAGCTGGGGCACCTTGGGCCAGGGGCACTCCTAGCAACCTCCGAACATGTGGCTGGTCTGCCTCGCCGCCACCCGCGCCCGCACCCGCGGGCTCGCAGGCGCCAGCCGGACCCGCGCCTGGCTCCTTCGCGGTCATGCCGGCGCCGGGAGGGCGCGTAAGCCGCGTCGCAGGCGCGCGCGCGCGCGACAGGGGCTGAGGCTTAGGCAAGAAGCTGCGCCGGCTTTCTCCTCGAGGGAGCAGGGAAGAGGGAGAGGGGAGGGGGGGAGCGGGAGGGGTCACACAAGGGGGGAGAGCGAAGGCTGCATTCTATGTGTTTCCCCCCGCCCCCAAGGAGAAGAGCGCGCAACTACCCGACCATCAACCCGACGTCAGAATGAAAGGCGAAGAACTCGGAATATAGAGAGTCAAGGGCTCCCAACTTCGCGCTTCGCGCTGCGCGAAGCGCGAAGTGCGAATAACTTCGCGCTCTCGCGCCGCCTCCCAGGGGAGAAGAGGAGGACGAAGAGGAATCGGAGCCGAACCGCGAAGCGCGAATAACTTCGCGCCCTCGAGGAGGCCCTTGGAGAATGTGCCTCCTCCGCCTCTCCTTGCCGAGTCTCGGCCTCTGGAGCACTCAACCAGGCCCCGGGGCAGTCAAGAAGCGGCTCAGGATGGAATATCGGTCCTGGTGGAATTGGTCCAGACCGCGTGGTATGATCAACGCATCGGAGTGCTGGGGTGGATGAGAATGCAAGAGGGAGGGAGAGGGGAAGGGATCACAGCGGGGGGGAGGGAAGAAAGATTCGATTCTACCTACGATGGGCTCCTGCTGCTGGGAAGGCCACAAGGTCGCGCAAAGCGCATTGCAGGTCAGAAAGCAGGGCGCCCGACCTGTGAGGTGGCCCCCTGGTGGCGGGGGGGGGAGAGTGAAGGAGGGAAGGAGAGGAAGAGGGAGGGCTATGGAGAGAGGAGCTTCCTTTTTATCTAGGCGCGGCCACGAGCGTGCACGGGAGGGCGACGCACGCAGACTCAGGCAGGGGCCTGACGGGGAAGATGGGCTCTGGCACCTCCCGAGAGGGGAGCGCCAAGCGAGGGGGGGTCAGGAAACTGGCCGATGTCGACGTGTTCATCCTCCACGACGAGACCACCGTGGGTGGCGTCGAGGACAATTTCGCGTAAGGGTCAGGGAGAGAAGGTTACAGGAGGGAGAAGGAGGAGGGACGGGAGAGAATGGGCGCAGCCCCTTCAGCAAATTGTTGTTCCTCCTCCGACGTGGTGGAGCTCTCGGATTGTGGAAAGCAGCTCAACTTCACGAGTGGCAGCTGCGCACGCTTAAACAAAGACGGGCTCGCGCGCGCACACACACACACACACACACACACACACACACACACACACACGCGTACACACACGCGTACACACACACACACACACACACACACACACACACACACACACACACACACACACACACGCGCGCGCGCGCGCGCGCGCGCGCTGAGTGCTCAAAAGACGAAATGTTGATCGATGTTGGAGCTTTGCAGACACGTCAATTTGCTCTCACCTAGACAAGTGGGATCCTTTCCACTCGCTCGTACGAACTTGGCTCGAGGAGGAGGAGCAGCAGCAGCAATGGGGCATCCCTGCTCATGCCTGGGGCGTGCACCTCTCAGCAAGAGCGGCCAAGTCCGAGTGAAAGATCCTTGGCGCTGTGTCGAGAAAGATGGACCGTCTACACGCAAGAGCGACACTGGGCAAGATGGACCCTTGGTGCGCGGCTTCACGGGGGACGCGGGATGGCCAAACCTGGGGGCGCAAGCCGCCGCTACCGCTCCGCGTTCGGCGATCGAGGGACCCCATTGGGCCCGCACCAAAGGTCACTCCGGCGAAAGGTTACTCTTACGTCTAGTCGAATAGAGGAACGCATTTCGGCAGCGCACTCCACCAGCTGCCACACGCGCGGTCCCGCAAGGCGGCTCCACGCTTCTTGATGAAGCCTCCTGCTCGTCGACGCCTTCCCGTCTCCTCTCTTCCTTTCTCTTTCCCCCTCCCTTCCAAAAGGCGACCGACGCTTTACCGCCATCAACGCCGACCATCGACTAGCGAACGGGGGCATCAATCTAATGTGGCCATCCTGGCGCCATCATCTATCCGCCACACAAGCTCCTCCCCTCCCACCAAGCCGCTCGTTCCTCTCTCTCTCCTCGCCGCCTCCCCTCGCTTCCCGTCACCCTTCTCCCCCCACTACCCGCCCACCTTTTACTCAGACCCTCGATGGCGCGTTTTTTCCCTACCTCGTGGGCAAGCATGTCATCCTGGATGGTCATTGCCTGTCCCTGGGCTTTGAAAGGGCCCCCGGAAACCGAAAATGGCCAGAAACCTTCCGTCACGACTTTTGTTACGACGCGAGGGGGTTTGGGTACACCTCCCCCTCATGACACCTCAATCCACCACATGTGCATCCACACGTTGGAAAGTGTAAGCTGCGGTCAGGCGAAGCGCCCGTTGCCTGTAGAATTTGTTTAATGGCATAGGCTAGTTGTCATGGAGCCCCAGGCAGGCCTTCGTCAATGTAGAGGTGGAGAGCCCTCTGTTGCTACGGCCCCGAACCTCTCTGGGCGCCTCTCCCTGCGTCGCTCATCATCCCCATCAGTTTGAGATAGCGCGGCGCACCATCCTTCGGTCGATGGTTTGCTGTCCGAATAGCAAAAAGCATCCGAATCATCAGATCCAGCATCAATACTATCATGACTATTATCCTCATCACATCAGTCTCATCGTCATCGTCATCAATCTCGCCATCGCCGTCGTCACATCATCGCCATGACCACAGTTGGCATACGACATCATCAACATGATCGTCGGCGTTGTCGTCGCCATCGTCCATGTCACGCCAATTGTGCAAACCAAGCCCGTCCTTGTCATCATCGTCACCGCAATCCTTCGCACCACCCCGTAATCACTCCTCGTCTTCCACCCAAGCGCTAAAACTACCGTCCAGAAATGCTCGCATCGGACGGGGCTTCTGCACAGAGCGATTATGATAATTAGCGAAAGTGCTCACGATAGCCATCCTCCTAGGCTTCCTCCTACTCGCCCTCCTCTTACTGTCATGACCTGCTGCTTAGCGTGTCGCGGCGGCGGCTCTGGCGAGACGCTATGCCTTGCAAGCGGAAGGCGTGTCGCTCCGCTTCGCAGGACGGAAGGTTCGGGAAGGCTCGGGACGTTCACGCTCGGAAATGGGGACGTGGTCAATGTGTCGCACCGAGGCGTGGTGAGCCGGAATCGGCGGAACGATACGCTAAGTTCCTGACTGCATGAACCAAAAAAAATAACACCAACACACCGCCACCACAATCGCGAAAACACAAGGAGGATCCCCAGAACTCCGACGTCGTGATTCTGTGAAGCTCACAACGTGGACCCCACGAGGTCTGGACCCCTTCCTCGGGACCGGCTTTTCATCCTGAGCCGCCGTTTGGCGGTCCTAGGGCCCGGTGAGGGCCCCCAAAGGCCGAAAACTGCCAAAAACCGTGGCTCTCTGCCCCGAGCCCCCCCCACGTCCCGAGCGCCCCAGCGGGAGCCCCGCCCACTGCCCTCTCTGCCACGAACGCTTCATTCCGCGTCGCACCCCCACCCCGCGTCCCCAGCGCCAGAGTGGGACACCCGCGCCGTGGCTCTCTGCCCCGAGCCCCCCCCGCGTCCCCAGCGCCCCAGCGGGAGCCCCGCCCACTGCCCCCTCCGCCACGAACGCTTTATTCCGCGTCGCACCCCCCCCCCCCCCCGCGTCCCCAGCGCCAGAGTGGGGCCACCGCGCCGTGGCTCTCTGCCCCGAGCCTCCCCACGTCCCCAGCGCCCCAGCAGGAGCCCCGCCCAGTGCCCCCTCCGCCACGAATGCTTTACTCCGCGTCGCGACGCACACCACCTCCCCCACCTCCCTCCCCGCGTCCCCAGCGCCCCAATGGGGACTCGGCCCCGTGCCCCCTCCGCCCCGACAATTTTCTTCCGCGTCGCGACGCACACCACCTCCCCCCCCTGCCCCCCCCGTCCCCACCGCCCCAGTTGGACCCCGCCCCGTGGCCCTATGCCCCAAGCCCCGCCCAGTGCCCCCTCCGCCCCGACCATTTTATTCCGCGTCGCGACGCACACCACACTTTATTCCGCGTCGCGACGCACGCCACCTCCCCCCCCTCCCCACCTGGGATTTGGGCCCCTTTGCTGGGCCCCGAGGGGCGATGTTTTGCCCCCTCTGCCCCCCGCCTCCTCCACCTCCTCCTCCTCCTCCCCCTTCCTTTTTGTGCAAGAGCCATGGCACACGTGCCACTTGTTTCTGGCAAAGGCCGTTACCTGGGGGGGGGGAGTGTAACAGGAAAGCTTTGGGCGGGGTGGGGCACGTCGGGGCGGGGGTGCGCTGCGATCGCCATAGTACGCGCGCACGAACACACGCATGCGGTGGGTGTCCAGGCCGCCCCCCCTTACGCACGATCGTTACAAAACCGGGGGGCGGGTAACGACCGCTTCTCGGGCACACGCTAACGTGGATTAGGGATCCGTAGATCTGGCGCGTGGGCGCCAAATCCATGGGTCAGGGTGACGCAAGGACCCCCGAGACATGACGCCAGTGCCGCCTGATTTGGCGACGGCCAGCGCCGACTTCGCATTGAAACGGGACCCGTCGCTAATCCACGCGCCTGAATCCATGTTCGCGTTTCCTCGAATGACGTGCCAGAGTAAAAAACAAAACAAAAACAAAGAAAAAACGGAAATGGTGTGGTCCTTCTGGCCTGCGGCGTCCTGCCCAAGACATATGGCGAACCTCTGGCTCAGGGAGGCACCGTGGGGTGCCTCGCTGGCGTCGCTCGTCCGTGGCAACGAGAGCACCCCAGGACGCCCCAGAAAGAGGGGAGAAATCGCCCAATAGCCTCAAGCCTCGAACCTCGAGCATCCCACTGTTCTGCTCTGTGCTGGTGATCTGAAAGCTCCGTTGAGGGGATCAGCATGCACACACGCTCTGCTCATCAGAAAGCCAACGTCGCGCATGGACAGCAACAGCAACGGCAGGAGGAGGAAGCAGACAGCAGCGATGACAAGACGCGGCAGCGAAGCAGAGCAGACAGAGAACAGCACAAGGGGGAGGTAGGAAAACGAGCGAGGAGGGGGAACAAGCAGCCTCCTGCTCGTCCTCCCGCTCTCCCTGGTAGCTTGCCTAGTGGGGCTCTCGGGACAGCCGCCCAGGCCGTCTGCCTGGGCTAAGGCCTCGGTTCCCTGGGCCGTCTGCCGTCGGCGTGCCAAGTGGGCGCGTGCAGGTCGGCGACTCCGAAGGGTGTGGTTTGCCGATGGTGTGGCTTGTAACGCACACCCTGGTGGGCGGGCGAGGACCTCGACAGCCCTGCCGCGCCCCGACGAGGGCTCATCAAACCTAAGCCCCGACGGTGCCGATCGCAAGGCGTGACCACACCCTTTGTAGCCGCCGAGTGCCGTCGGGGTGCCGAGTGGGCGCGTGCAGGGAATGCCCCGCCGAGGCGGCGGACCGAGGCGTGGGGCGCGGGCGAGTGCCGCGGACGCTCTCGAGGGCGGGGGGGAGGCCGCGGGCCTCAGTGCGACCTGCTGGGCAGAGGCCTGCGCGGCGCCCAAGGTGAGGGGGTACGCCAGGGGGGGGGGCTGGCTCGACCCCCGACCCTCAAGCCTCGATCATCGACCCTCGACTCTCGATCCTCGACCCTCGACCCTCGACCCCCGACCCTCGATCCTGGACCCTCGCGGCCCTCGACCCTCGATCCTCGATTCTGAACCCTGCACCCTCGATCCTTGCACCTAGATCCTCGACCTCGATCCTCGACCCTCGACCCTCGACCCTCGATCCTCGACCTTGACCCCCGATCCTCGACCCTCGCACCTCGACCCTCGACCCTCGACCCTCGATCCTCGACCCTCAACCCTCGACCCTCGACCCGCGCTCCCGACCCTCGACACCCGACCCTAATTAGACCCTCGAAACGTTTGGTAATTACACGTCGGTTGGAATGAGTGGGTAGAACTACGAAGTGGGAAGGCGTTGGAAGCAGATTGGGTCTCCGCCCGCCCCCTCAAGACGAAGGAACAAAAAGAAACCACTCGATCCTTGAAGTAGGAAGGCGCCTAAAGTAGACTGGAACCTGGGAATCACAAAGTACCTACTTTCAACGACCGGCGTGTAGCGGGGGGGGTCAGGAAGGGGGGGCGAACATCGAGCTGGAATTGGCGATGCATCGTCGATAGATCGGCGAGAGGCACCCGATGGCAGATCCGCACGGTCCTGGGCGAAATGAGCCATCGGGCCTCTATCGCCGATCTATGGGGTCGATGCCCCCCCCCTCAGCCAATTCCGCCCTCACGTGGCTCTGGAGGGGAGGGGAGAGTGCGAGGGGGGCGGCCTTCCGCGACCCCCCAAGTGGCACTGAACTGGACTCGGCCCGACCACGCCGGTGACAGTTCACTCATGGATCCCCGGTGCAGGTGGAAGAGGTGGCTTGGCCTCGGGCACGCGTGCTTCACCTTAGCGGGGCGACATGACGGCCTCGAGATCCCTCTATCCATATAATAGGTATAGACATATAATATATATATGTGTGTGCATATATGTGTGTGTACACATCTCTCTCTCTCTCTCTCTCTCTCTCTCTCTCTCTCTCTCTCTAGTTAAATATATCGACTTTATACGTGCATTGCATGAACAATGCATAGATCCATGCCAACAGAACTATACATCGACATGTGTATATATAGCAACAAATCGATATACACACATATGTCGATATATAAATATATGTATACAATATATCACTCGTAATTCATGAAGGTCTGTGAAGGCAGCGGGCCTATACAGGCACTGTATATGTATGGAGTAGCATTGCGCGCCCAGCCTTCGCGCTTGCGATGGCAGCGCTCGGAGAGGCCCGCTCCTCTGGGGTGAGGCGGGCCTGTATATTGTACGTGTGGAACGCTATGATCACGCGTTCAAAAGCCAAACGATGAGATTCGCTTGATACGCCAGTCCGCAGCCCTAGGCGTTCGGACAGGCACTCAGGGGCGAGGATACGAATGTGCCAGGCCATGCAGACAGCGTGCCACATGTGCGAGCAAACAACATAGTGTGGCATGGCGTCGGTCGCCGATGGGTCATCTACTCTCGAGCAGCCGAAGACGCACCCCTGTACTCCATATATGCATACAATATGTATATATATATGTATATATGTATATAAACATATATATGTATATATACATACACATATATATATATATATATATATATATATCCGCCGGTCCCCTCTGGGGGCGGAAGGCTGCGAAGGTGTGTGTGTGTGTGTGCGGTCTGCTGTCATGTATGATATGTTGTCTGTTGTTGCTTGGCCTGTTGTCTCTCCAGTCCTGTTTCCCTCCTCCTGTTTACTGTCTGGTAATGGGCCCCGCCGCGTCACCAAACAGCCAACGGGGGTTGTGAACATCAAATCCAGGCGGCTCCGGGCCACCCCAGGATTCTCATGCCGACGCCACCGCGCGGCCAGAACGGCCCGAGAAGCCTCCAAGATTGCCCGAAGAGGCTCCGAAGAGAGCCTAAGGAGGCCAAGACGGCCCAAGATGGCCCCAAGATGTCCAACGATGGCCCCAGGACGCTCAAGATGCTCCCAAGACGGCCCAAGATGCCTCCAAGAGGCTTCCCCAGAGGGCCCCACGAAGCAAAAATCCATGATTTTCATAACGTTCTCAAAGGTGTTTATAACGTTCTCAAAGGTGTTTGGCCTTCTCGCTTTTCGACTTTCCGACGCTCCGAGACAGACCAAGAGAATCCCAAGATTGC
This sequence comes from Prorocentrum cordatum, assembly GCA_963575745.1. Taxonomy (NCBI): domain Eukaryota; class Dinophyceae; order Prorocentrales; family Prorocentraceae; genus Prorocentrum; species Prorocentrum cordatum. The sequence goes on along the minus strand of CAUYUJ010001903.1, from coordinate 19,882 downwards.
CCCACGACGGCCCTGGAAGCCCCCTCGACGGCCCAAAAGGCCCCAAGACGGCCTCGAGATTGCCGAAGAGGGCCCCAAGACGGTCCAAGAGGCGCCCCAGACGGCCAGGGTTCTGAGATGATCCCAAGAGAGGCCCAAGAGGGAGTCCACAAACCGACAACTTGACCTTTCCGCCCCGAGAGGGCCCCAGGAGGCCCCTAGAAGGTCCCAAGAGGCCCCAAGAGGCCCCCAAGAGGGGCCAAAAAGACCCCCCAGAGACCCAAAATGTGCCACAAGAGGCTCCAAAACGGCTTCCAAGAAACTCCAACAATGACCCGCAGACGCTGCCGAGAAGCCTGCCACGCGAAGCACCCACGGCGCTATCTAGGAGGGCTGGCGGCAAAGGGCGAAGCCCGTAAGATCTGGCCGCTCCTGCCCTGCGGGTTGGACCGTGCGAGACCACTCTGACAAAATGCCTGGTAGGATTCGCCTGGGCCTGGTAAAAATCTCACTGAAGTCCCTCCGCTGGGCCTCCACTCTGTCGGCGGTCCCTCGCAGAAGCCCTCAAGTCGAAGTTTTGAAGAAATCCCCAGGGCCCCAAGACAACCCCACAGAGCCCCAAGACGGCCCCCAAAAGGGTCCAAGAAGGCTCCACGTCGCCGACAGACCACCCCAAGACGTGCAAGATGGCCTTGAGACGGTCCACGATGCTCTCAAGACGCCCCAAGAGGGCTTCAAGAGGCCTTCCATGAAGGCCACGAGGGGCAAAAATCGTCCCACTCCGATGGGAAAACGTATACTTTTAGCATGTGCGACTTTCGGGATTCTGAGCGTCCACGACGAGCCTACAAGTCGCCAAGATCGCCCCAAGATCGCCCCAGAGAACCTGGAGAGGGCCCCAAGATGTGCCAAGACGGCCCCAAGACGGCCCCTGACGGCCCCAAAAAGGCCCTAGAGCCAGAACTCGAAATTAAATTTCCAGATTTCTGCCCAAACGGGACCTCCCAGACCGCCAGCAGGCCTCCAAGAAGCCCCCAAGAAGCCCAACTGAGGCCCCAAGAGGACCCCAAACGGCGCCCAAGAGCCGCCAAAAAAACTTCAAAACTGCCTCCAAAAGACTACCGACCAAATTCGTCAAACTCCCAGGGAGCGGCCGGTGATGCGCCGCCAGTGTTCTCGATTTCGGCATATACACACATACATACATGCAAACACACACGCACACATACATATATACATATACACCTGTATATATATATATATATATATATATATATATATATACATACATACATACATACATACATACATACATACATACATACATACATACATACATATATACATGCATGCATACATACATACAGACATACATACATACATACATACATACATACATACATGCATGCATGCACGCACGCACGCACGCATGCATGCATGCATGCATACATGCATACATACATACATACATACATACATGCATACACACATATATACACACATACATTTACATGTACATATACGTATACATCTATACATATATATATAGATATGCATAACGGTCTGGCTATATAGCGGTATCGGTAAGTGCCCATCGATACCACTGTCAAAACATAGATCGGACTCACGACCGATCGATCTCACTGTATCCCTAGATGTGTACATGTACATATCGATGGCAAAACCAGTGCAATTCTAATCGCATACATTGTTTACGATCGACTGGTTTGTTTCGGATGGAAACATGGGGAAGAACCTGGTGCTGCAACATGACGATCGACACAAAGGTCTGCGCGAGCGTTCTTGCGAATTCGTGTTCAGCCTGTTCACCAAATGCTACCAGGCAGGCTTTTCGCGCGCCCATGTCGAAATCATTCGAACGCCCTTGCGCGCGCGCTGGGGCGGGAAGGGCACGATCCCTGTCGCATGATGCCATGCGGGCCAGTCGCGCCTGTCGGCCACTCGCGCCCGTCGAAACCCTTCCAAAACCTTTTTACCACCGACGCCTGGACACAATCATCGTCATCGGCGTGATCGGCATCGACGCCGTCGTTGGCCGTGCCGTCGTCATCGTTACCCTCGTCACCAGCGTCGCTACAATCATCATCGTGTCTGCCGTCGCCGATGTCGACATGATACAGCACCCGCCCGAATCACCGACTTGCAGTGAAGCGCCCGCGCGTCAGCGCGGCCTCCGAAACGCGCTGAGAAACGCCCAACGGCCAGCGCCACCACATCCACGTCCGTCTCGCCAGACTAACTGGCCGCTCTGCGAGCGAGGCTGCGCGCGCCAGCCCGGCCGCAACGACGCGCCAGACAACGCCAAGCAGCCATCTAAATCGCAGCCGCATGAAGTTTCGCAAACCAAATGGCGGGTAGATGGGCGGGATGATTGCGCGAGCCGTGGAGGTGACAATTTCAAGCTCGGCTGGCTCAATCGGATCCACCCCCCCCGGCTTTATCGGTACACCCTGTTTGTGTTGCACATTATACACGGTTCTGCCCCACCGTCCATCCTAAATTTGAATCCGTACCATCCCAGCCGAGCTGGGTTCGACCCCCCCCCCGCCATCCTATGCAAAAGGCAATATGCGTGCACACTCGGTTATCAAAAAACCATAAAATGTCAAGAACCTTTTGCACAAAAATTACGATATGCACACGAGCGCGTCGTCGCGCGCGCATGCCGAAATTATTGAAAAATCGAGTGTCCAAAAAACAATATGAAAAAAATCACAACACGGAAAAGTGCGACCGCGTTTGTGCGAATTGTTTTGTATATACTGGTTGCCTAAGAAAATGCATGTCCATGGAATTCTGCCAAACGGGCCTCTGGCGCCGCATGCAGACATCATTCACACGCCCTTGCGCGCGTGCCAGGGGGGGCACGATCCGTGTCAAATAAAACCATGCGCGCCACACTCGCGCGCCGGCCGCGCGCGCATGTCGAACTGTTTCCAAAACCTTCATCGCCGACGCGAGGACGCCGTCATCGTCGTCGGCGTGGTCAGCATCGGCGCCCGCACTGGCCGCGCCTTCGTCGGTGCGAACATCGTCACCAGCATCGCTACTATCATCATCGTGTCTACCGTTGTCGGCGTTGCCATAATACCGCGCCCGCCCAAGTCGCCGACTCGGAGAAAGTGCCCGCGGGGATGCGCCCAACGGTCAGCGCCACCTCGACCGCGTCGGCGGCGCCAAACTAGTTGGCCGCTGCCCGCGCGTGCTAGGGTCGGCGCCGCCGCAGAGATGCACCAGCCAACGCCAAGCATGCATCGCAATTGCCACCGCGTGGGCTTTGCAAACCAAGTTGCGGGTGGGTCGGTGGGATGTTTACAAGAGCATTGGATGTGTCCGGTCGTTTGTTAAAAAACAAGCTCACCACATAAGTTGCAACATGTAGTTTTCACCACGGAAGCTCTGTACATGGAAGAAAGATAGACCTCATCACCCTCCAACCCCCGAGGGATATCGATACACCCTGGGATGCTAACAGTGCACAAACGACCTTGAGTCACCGTTCATTTCCCATATGGTCCCATGCCGTCCAAACCCCATCGCGGTATCGGCCCACCCCTCCACCCCTACAATATAAAGCCATGCGCGCGCCCATCCATCTACATCAAAACAACACGCATCCGTACCCCGCAACATACAACAAACCCACACGCCCTCGCACATGTCGAATCACACCAAAAAATACAAGTTATGCAAGCATCTCAACATACAAGCATATGGGACCTGTACGCGGCGGGTAATCACAAAACTTGCAGATTTTCTGTCGGTGCACATTTGATAACATCACATGGAATTCTTCTTCCAGAGAAGATACGCGACGATGACAACTGCCAGCTTCCCAACTGATGCGACGATGACTCCACCAGGCAAGCCTAGAGAAGGTGGTCGGGACCCCTGCCCCGAGCAGTGCAAAGCGGTGGCCAGGCCCACCCTTTCGCGCGACGACAAAGACACCAAAACAGCAAGAAGGCAGAGAGGCAGCAGCTGTCTAGGGAGCCTCACCCTGGACTAGAAGGCGGCAACCTAACCAGAAACTAGAACAATCTATATATATATATATATATGCGGGCAGCGCGCGGGCCACTTAGCCTGAAGCACACTCGCGCAAGAAGTTGGACGGCAGACTCCCGCGTCCAAGTCGCAAAAATCTCAGAATGCGCATGGCAATCCTGCACAACTCGATGGCAACTCAAAGGGAGGAGTCCGGGAGGGGAAAGGAGGAGCCCACAGGAAGATATGGGCGGGCCCGAAGGTGGAATCATGGCTTGAGAGAGCGCAGAGCGACGTTGGGTTATACCCCAACGTGCCAGTGCATACGTGTAACTGATAGAAAAACGCCCCGATTTCTATCGCCCCAGAAGCAAAGCCAGAGGACGGAGGAAACGGAGAGGAAGGCATCACAGGTCGGACGGCGGGTAGAAGAACATATTGAAGTAGTAGCCGTCCCCGGCCAGGATGAAGGCCGCTGGGCGACTGGCGACGGGCGCTGGCGCACCGGCATAGCCAGGAGGCTCCTCGGCACAACGGCCTGAGCGGAGTCATGCGTTGAATTCCGCCTCCCAAGGCCGCGATCGTGGGAGGGTGGGAGCAGTGGGGTGGAGGCTCCAGCCAGAGTCGCAGGGATAGGCAAGAGGAAACGACGGTAGTGGTAGCGGGAGTGGGATGGAAATCCTGGTGGTACAGGTCGTTGGAAGCAGAGTTTCCCGTGGTCGTCGCGTGGCGGTCGGCGGACCGTCGGTCTCCGCTGCCAGCTGGGTTATAGTCGCTGCGCCGGCATCAAGGCGGGAGCCAGAGTCGGAGCAGGAGTCGGAATAGGACAAATAGCTGGTGCTTCTCATGGTCGTGCTGCTGGCGACCGCCCGCCGTTCCTGGTCCTCAGAAGCACTGGGCCAGAGCATCCTTGCACGCGCAAGTTTGCTGCTGGTGAGGGGGCTGCAGGTGGATAGAGTCGCTCGTCGCGTTGCTAACGTCCGTGGGATGGGCGCCATTGTCTTGGTCAACATTTTCCTCTCGGCCATGTTTAATTCATAGTTCTTCTGGCGCGTTGTTGTCAGCGGCCCCTGGGTCTTGGAACGCACTCCAAGAAAAAATGGTGAACTCAAGACGGCGTCCAAGGTGCCGCTTCATATGGATAACCGCAGGAGGACGGGGCTGGAGTCGGAGTCGGTAAGGAATTCGGAGCCGCTGGATATCGGAGCGCCGAGCTGGTCGAGGCTGGAGGGTGACCGGTCGAGGTGGGAATGGAAATCGCACGCTGGAAGCTGTGAGTCAGAACGTTGAGTGGCGGAGGCTGGCCGTCGATTGGTGGAGGTGCAAGTGGGTAGCCCGATGCCCGAGGTTGGCACTAAGCTGAAGGGGACCGGAGAACAGGGGCCGTGAGCCGGCGCAGGCGTCGGTACTGGTGCAGGCGGTGGTCGCAATGGTCTGGTCGCCCATCAGCCCAAGACAGACGCAACAAAGTCGAATCAGGCAGGGATGCAGGCACAAGCGTTATTGCTACCGTCGGCGCTGACGTCTACGCTGGCGGAGGCTCTGGCGTCGGCACAGGAGTAGGCGTTGGGGTTGGCGTCGGTGCTGGGGCAGGGACTGTCGTTGGTGCCAGCGTGCGCACTGCTGTTGGTGCTGGCGTCGGTGATAGCGCAGGCGTTGGTCGTAACGGTCTGGACGCCCATCTGCCCAAGCTTGACGCCATGGTAGCTGGGATGGCGGTGACGCTGTATATAAACAAATCTTACGGGGGGGCAAGATTTGTCCGCCGCTTCTCGTCCGTCGGCAATGTTGGTGCCGGTGCTTGTGCGGCATTGGCGCTGGCTTTGGTACGGGTGTCAATGCTGGCGATCGCGCTGGCGTCGGTGCCGACGCAGGCGCCGGCGTTGATCCTGGAGTCGGTGCTGACGTCGGCGCTGGCGTGGGCGGTGGTCGTAACGGTCTGGACGCCTATCAGACCAAGCCGGGCGCAACAGATTCGAACCAGGCAGGAACATAGGCGCAGGTGTTATTGCTCCCGTCCGTGCCAGCGTCCGCGCTGGCGGATACTCTGGCGTCGTCACTGGTGTTGGCGCAGGCGTTGGATTGGCGTCGGTGCTGGGGCAGGGACTGTCGTTGGTGCCAGCGTGGGCGCCGGCTTGGTGCTGGCGCCGGTGCTGGCGTAGACGGTGGTCGCAACGGTCTGGACGCCCATCAGCCCGAGCCGGACGCAACAGGCGCAAGCGTTGTTGCTACCGTCGGTGCCGGCGTCGGCGCTGTCGGAGGCTCCAGCGTCGCCACTGGCGTAGGCGTAGGCGTTGGAGTTGGCGTCGGTGCTGGGGCAAGAGCTGTCGTTGGTGCCAGCGTGGGCGCCGGGGTTAGTGCTGGCGTCGGTGCTGGCGTCGGTGCCGGTGTAGGCGTTGGCCGCAACGGTCTGGACGCCCATCAGCCCAAGCCGGACGTATCAAAGTCGAACCAGACAGGGACGTAGGAGCAGGCGTTGCCACCGTCGGCAGCAGGTCGATTGGGAGTCGAAGCTGGGGTCGGAGTCAGCGCTGCTGTCGGAGCAAGGCTGGATTCTAGCATGCAGCATGTGGATAGAAATTCCAATGGTCCATGTCGCGATCGCGCCTGCCTCGTCACCCGAGCACGCCAGGCACACACCAGAGGATCTATTAAACCTGTGTGTGGCGGCATTCGGCTTTTGGGAGTCCGTGCAAAGAGGCCTCGTCGCAGTTTGTTGCGTGGGTCGGGCGCGGTGGGTCGGCAAGGGGTCGATTGGGAGTCGAAGCTGAGATCGGAACCGGTGCTGTTGCCGGAGCAGAGCTGGAGTCTAGCATGCAGCGTGTGGTTGGGAATTCCGATGGTCCCTGTCGTGTTCGCGCCTGCCTCGTCACTCCGAGCGCGCTGGGCACACACAAGAGGATTTATTAACCCTGTGTGTGGCGGCATTCGGGTTTTGGGAGTCCGTGCAAATAGGCCACGTCGTAGTTTGTTGCGTGGGTCGGGTGCTGTGGGGTTGTTGTGGGGCGGTTGCGTGTGTCTGGTGTGGATCAGCAATGGGTCGACTGCAGTTGGAGGTTGTTGCGGGGGTCGGTTGGTGCGGGACGATCGTGGTTCGAGTTTGTTGCGTGAGTCGGTTGCTGTGGGACTGCTGCGGGTCGGTTGTTGGTGCTAGTAGTGCCGGTGGTATCACGGCACCACGGGTAGTGGATGGGAGGCGCTCGGGATCCAACGTCGGACCAAGATGTGGATGGAGGGACCGGGTCCTCGAACGCGGGGGTCGGGAAGTTGGAGCCGGTTCTGGTGTTTGTGCTGGTGTCGAGGCTGATGCTGGTGCTGGTGCAGGCTGGAAAGCATCTTGGGCGTCTTCGGGGCTGGCCGTCATATTGTGTCGCGTTTTTGCCCCAACTTTCCTCTGGGCTAGGGCGTAAATGCGTGCAGTTGCAAATTGCTCCAGCGTTCAAGGCATGTTGCCCATCCGCAGTCGGATGGTCGATGCGAGAGTCGGTGAGCTGGTCGGCGCGGGAGTCGTCGAATTTATCGATGAGGGAGCTGGCAGGCTGGTCGACGTGGTAGGCCGCGATCTGGTCGGTGCGGGAGTCGGTTGGTCGGTGCGGGAGTCGGTGTGGATAGTTGAAGTCCACAGCCCTCAATTACAGGTCCAGGGAGGTTTCGTGACAATTTCGTGGTACTTTGTCGCGTTTTTCCCCGGCTTTTCTCCATGCTGGGGCGTAAATACGATGAGAGAGCTGGCAGGCTGGTCGACGTGGTAGGCCGCGATCTGATCGGTGCGGGAGTCGGCTGGTCGGTGCGGAAGTCGGTCACCTGGTCGGCGAGGGAGTGGGCGAGTTGCTGGGCGCGGGGGTGGACGAGCTGTCTGCGCGGGAGTCGGCGAGCTGGTCAATGTCATGCGGCTGGCATCCGACGTGCTGCGAGAAGTCGTGGTGCCCTCCGCATTGGCGGCTCCGTGATGTCACGGAATACCCCCTCACGGTCGTGTCGAGGTTGCCGCTGTCGCCGTCGTGCTGCGAGTGGTACTCGTCGTGCAGCTCTTGGGAACGATAGTGAAGCTCATGGTGCCCGTCGTGCTGCGGATGGCATCCGTCGTGCAACTCGCGGTGCCCGTCCTGTCGTAGCTCGCATCGGTCGCAGTGGGTGTGATGTCCGTCGTGTTGCTCGTGACACTCGTCGCGCAACCCGCGGAATCCATTCTGTCAATCGCGTCTGGCAGGCCTGTAGCTGTCCCGGCCGCGTGGCCGATGGATCGTGGGGAGGCGCCAGCGCGCCAGCCCTGGACTCGGCCAGAGTCGAAACTGTGCACGAGTTTTCTCGCCCCTCGAGGGTGGACGCCAGCGTGTCGCCCTATCTGGGGGATGCCAGCCTGTCGGTTTATTCCAGTGCTGCTCGTGGTCTCCGCCGCGCTGCTCGCGGATCCCGTCGTGCTGTACGGGGTACTCGTCGTGCAGCTCATGGAACCCGCAACTGTTCTGGAGCAGGCGCCGGTGTTGGCGCTGGCGGTAGAGCTGCTCATCGTCGTACTTCTCATCGTCGTGCTGTTGGTGGCCGTCGTACTGATCCAAGGCCGCGCTGCTCGTCGTCGTGTTGCTGGTCCCAATAGCTCCCGGCAGTTTGAGCAACCGCCCGAATTTCCGCCCCGGGCGGGCACGGAGCTCTTCGAGTCCAGCTCGTAGAAAATAAATCGCACCACAATGCAAGTCGCAACGAAAATGTCACTGAATTCGCTGCGGTGGTGGTGCTCCCTTCCCTGGTGCTGCCGCATGCTGCTCTACTCGCTAACCGGTGCGCCGCGGTGCTGGTGACGGCACTGGCGTCGATGCTAGCGTAGTCGTCGGCTGTTGTTCCTGGTGTGCGGGCTGCAGTCGGCACTGGTGGAGGCGCCGGTGTTGATGCCGGCGTAGTCGCAGGCGGTCATGCTGTGAGCGTAGGCGCCGGAGTCGGTGCTGGCGTCGGTGCTGGTGGAAGCGCTGGCGTTGGTGCCAGCGCGCTGACGTAAGTGCCATCGTCGGGGCTGGCGCTGGTGCTGGTGGAGGTGCCGGCGTTGGCCCCAGTGGTGGTGCCGGCGTTGGTGCTGGCGCCGGCGCTGGACGTTACGAAAGGGGACAGGTCGGAGTGTCGAGTTGGTGGAGTCGGTGGTGGCTGGAGGTCGGAGTGTGGAGGTTGTGGTGGCTGGAGGTCGGCGGGTGGAGGTGGCAGTGCGAAGCTGGTAGTGGAGGTGGTAATGGAATCACGGCACCTGGGGAAGCGGATGGGAGTCGTGCGCAATCCATCGTCGGGCAAGGGCGCGGGTGGAGGGACTGTGGTCTCGAATGCCTTCACGAACCCATTGCAACATTGCGTCATAAAGCGCGTCTGTTGGTAGGGGCGTCTGGGCGTGTCGTTGGAAGTGAGCTGCTCGGTGCGGGAGTCGGTGGGCTGGTCGGTGCGGGAATCGGTGAAATCGTTGGCGAGAGAGTCGGCGAACTGGTCAGTGCGGGAGTCGGTGACCTGATCGGTGCGGGAGTCGGTGAGCTGGTCGGTGCGGGAGTCGGTGATATGGTCGGCGAGGGAGTCGGCGAGCTGGTCGGCAGAAGAGGTGTGAGATCGGATCTTCGGTCGGGGAGGCCCTGGCAGCGGTCTCGGAGGCCCCGACGTCGGCCCCCGAGGCCTCCTCCCACCTCGCCGTCCACATCCTGCAGCGGGTCCTGCCCAGGAGGGGGCGACACGCCGGCGTCCACCCGGCTGGCGTGCGGTACTGCTCTGATCTCCTCCTCCCCATCCTCCTCCTCCCCCAGAAGTGGCGACATGCCGGCGTCCACCCGGCTGACATCACATGAAACTATTGGTTTTAGCAGTCCCGCCAAACAGATAAAGCATTCCGCCACCGCGCGGTGCAAGTTCGTTGATCCAGCATGCGCCTAGTGCTCGAAACCGTGTCAATTCTAACCATGCGGGCCACACGCGCGCGCCAACAAGCGAGTGTCGAAATCCGTCCAGAACCATTGGTGCTCGAAGTATTTCAACACAGAGCTCTTCATCAACTCGTGAGAAAAAAGGAAACACACACACACAAACAACAGCAACACAACAAACCACGAACACACACACACACACAAACAAGCAAACAGACAAACGAAAAACGCTCCAGCAGACAATGTGCAAGGGCGCTTAGATTTCCACGCGCGCGCACGTCCCCACCATCGCCCTCTCCAGCGCCGCCACATCACGTCATCGTCATCGACAATCGCCGCGACTGCCGCCAAAATGACTCAAGCGTCTACGTCATCGACTCATGGATGTCATCATCAACAGTACAAATAGCCGTCATCACCGACGTCATCAGCCAATCACCTTCATCACTGACACATAAACATCATCATCAACATCACCATCATCATCATCGTCATCGCGGCCACAAGCATCGGCGCCATCATTGGCCTGTCGCCGTCATCGTCATCCTCCCCAGCACCATCGCTACGATCATCATCCTTCCCGCCGTTGCCGACGTCATCATCGTACCGCGCCCGCCCCTGTCACCGCCCCGCACTGAAGTGTCCGCACACCAGCCCTGCCTTCGAGACGCGCTTGGAAGATCCCATCGGTAATCGCCATCGCGGACGCGGTCGGCATGCCAAACCACCTGGCGGCCGCTCTGCGCGCGAGCTTGGGCGCGTTAGCGCAAAGATGCGCCAGCCAGTGCCAAATAGTCACTGCATTTCTCGGCCGCATGGGTTGTACAAAACAAGTTGAGGCTGGGAGGATGGGATGACTGTACGAGCAGTGGAGTTGACGACTCCAAGTTCTGCAAGGTGAACTGCACCAAATAGATTACACCAATCAGCTTGCACCACATAGCTTGCACCCCATGGCTTCAACGCAAATTGCACCACATAGCTTGCTCCACAGGACGTCCACCACACGACGTGCACCACATGGCTTGCACACCGTATCTTCCACCACAAAGATTACACCACACAGCTTACACCGTATACCCTGCACCACATATATTACGCATCCACGAGGCATGCTATTTTGGGTCCACGAGTGCAAACATGTTCAAATGTTCAACCGACGGAATGAGCCTGGCGAGGCAGCAAGTCCTGCACGCACGGAATTATCCGAGAGCGTCGCCTCGGCACAAACTCCCTTCAAATTACAAGAGCACTCGAGTCAGCGAGCAGGACGGGAGAAGGACCCTGTCCCGGGGCCTGCACGGCCAGACGCTCACTGGAATTGCGGCCCACGAGGGGCGCCGATCGCCGGACCCATCCCGCGCCAAGTGGCGGAGGATGGGGGTGCAGGGGGAGGCCCTGAGCTGCCCCTGGGCCAAGTATGCGTACTGCCCGAAGCCCTAAAGACAAAGCCACGGGCGTCCAGTCGAGCCCATATAGGCTAGAGCCATAAGCGAGCGCCGAGCGCGCGTCTCGGCTCCGGAGAACGGTTTGGACTAAGGAGGCCCTGGGCGGAGAGAGGAAGAGGAGTGCATCGCTGCCGTCGTGAGACGAAGACCACTGAGAGACAATCGGGGAAGACGGTGGAAGAAGCATCGCCGCTGCCGCTCACTGGGTTACGCATGAAAGGGAGCCGTACCACTTCAGACTCCCACCTAAGCATACATGCCTATGAATGTTGGAGATATCTGCCTAGGAAGAGGAAGGCCGTTGGAGCTTGCGCGAGAAGGCGAATGCCGTTGACAAAAACAAAATCTGCTGTGATATCTACCCCAGTGACTTTGATGCCCATGGGATTGATTTGCATATACACCAACAAATTCTGAAAAGCTCCGGCCTGCTCAACGTCACGCTTTGTCGACCCGATAAACGCAGTCACTGCACTCATCAAAGACCGTGACCTGAATGATTTGTCGCGGCAGCGGCCTGTCACGCGAGCCGCAGTGTAAATCACCCTGACACATCCAATGCCAAAGCACACGCCCGTGCCCCCGATGATCAGTTGCGTGTTGAGGTCCTCGAATGCCATCCCGAGCGCACCATACATGATACTGGCGAAGCCCAGGGTGCAAGCACGAAAAGCAAACAGCCCACCCACGCATCGTAAAGACCACACTGCCTCGAACAAAGCATCAAGGTGACGGTAACGCTGTGCGAACCCCTTCCAATCTATATCTGCGACGTCATGCGAGCGTGCCTGCAGCGGGCTATCCTCGTCGTCGGCAGCCTCTTCCAGGTAGTCGATTAAGCTGTTGATGGCAATCTCTGCTGCATGGAGCATGGTGTAATCGATCTTAGCCATGCTGAGAAGAAGTTTACCGAACAACCACACTGAGGTGCAACACATTGACATGACCATGAGTCGCGAACCGACATCTATGTTGGGAACCTCCTTGTGCTTCTGGACGTAGTGACGGATTGCCAACATAGGCGCAGCCAGTCCCAGCAGAGAGCACACGGGCATGAGCACCCGAGTCCAGAAAAGGATACCACCAGGAGAAGGTGTTACGAGCCCTCTGCCGCGGCTCGTAGGGTAGTGCGCCTGATACGTCAGCAACGCCTTGACAGGCACAGAGTCGCCGATCTGCGCGGCCCAGAGTGGGACTCCCACGCCCAGTGTGAGGTGAAGTGCGGCAACGAACGCGAGGTAAATCTCGTCGCAAAAGTCGTGTACAAAATGGAAGCTGCCGAGGAAAAGCAGAGTCGCACTGACGTTCAACATCAGCAACAACCAATGTCCCTCACTGCCCACTCTCGCGATAGAACTGAGCCTGCGCCGCGTAGGCGTGATGGTGCCTCGAAACCCCGGCGAAGAGGAGCCAGAGGTGCAGTTGGAGCTCGCCCCTGTGCATATTGGAATGACAACGTCGAGGGTCTTATCTTCACTACTGTCGCTACTGCACGATTCGACCACTTCCGCCTCGCACTCCTTGAACCTCGACTCGGCGTCCAGACACACCTGCATACAGACTGGTGCAGCGTTCGAGAATTAACCAGCCAGTGGCCTGAACGCAAGACCCCTTGAGCTGAATCGGTTACGTACGGAAGGCCCAAAACTGGACCCTGTTGGGCACCAAGGCTTCGAGCAGCGCGCTGTCAGCCTCCTCCAGGTAGCCCTGGCTGGCCTCAACAGCCTCCCGAATACAATCGGACCGAGGACAGAAGAACATCCTTCAAGAGCATGAGACCCCCCGCAGGCCAAAACGAAAACCATTCGAGGGTAGCCCCCCCAAGATGCACAAGAACATCCAACAAGCACGAAGGACATTGAGGCACCCTCCCCGAACCGACTTCGATCTGATTCTTCGGTCCGACTGTAATCTGGGCTGGTCTCAAGATCTCAACTCTGGGGCGCGGAACGCCCCAGGGGAGCCGCCAGAGGCGGCGCCAGGGTGGCGAGACCGCCCCAGACTAATCGGGGGGCCTGTTGAAGCGACCCAGGACTACCTGGGGGCGGTGTCTGTGCGCAGCCCGCGACCTTTACCATTGATGGGAGCAGCTCGGGCTGGCCCCAGTTTTCGATGTTTCGCGAGCACTCTTTCGAGTCGGATCGCATGCGACTCGTTTCCGGACGGGCTGGTGTAGAAATGCAAAGCTGCCGGGCAACGACCGGGGAGTGGTTGAGGGGAGAAACTTCAACCTGGAGCCGGCGATACATCGCCGACAAATCGACGATAGGCCCCCGATAGCAGATCCGCACGCTCTCAGGCGAGATGGGTTATCGGGCCCTTTTAGGCAATGAGTGGGTGACTGGGGGTCGACGCATTCCCCCCTGATGTTGGGGAACCGCACACTGTCAAAATTTCCGAACGTTGCAATCAATTGGAAAACCAAAGGGACACGACCCACACACGCGGTTTAGACTGTCCAGTGCGCAGCAAGTTCATGAACAGACGACCCATGCAACGAGTTGACAGGACAGGGCGGCGCTACGAATCTGCACGGCGCTCGATCCAACATGAGGCCGAACAGCTCAGGCCAGCTCGGTACACGGTACCACCCCGGCTGTCAGGAGGGCGTTTTTTTTCGACCCAAGGGACTCGATCGGCTTCCGATTGCCAATTCGTACCCACATCTCTCCCAATCATCATCACCACCGCAATCATCATGATCATCGTCATCTGCATCATCATCACCGCCATCGTCATCGTCACCATCATAAACATCACCTCCTCTTCCTCCAATTACCGTCATCAACCATCATTGTCGCCATCACCACTTTCCAGGATCGCCAGACGAGCGTCGACCTTCGGCGAAAGATGAGACGAAGGCAGATGGCAAGGACCTGAGCCTTTTGTGATGCATCCGCAATCAATACTGCTGCAGCCACGCCAGCGTCGCACTGGGACTAATCGGCGAGGCCACCGCCCACAAGATCGGCCTGAGAGGCTTCTGCCAGCGCCTTTCCTGAGTAAATTGCGCGGAAGTCTCAGGCGGGAGCGGGGGTCCTGAGTAAAAATCGAGGAAGTCTCAGGCGGGAGCCGTTGTTGTTGTAGCCAGGGGGGCAGGGGCATAGTTTGAGCAGGAAGACTTTCCTTGAGAAAAAACAAGGTGCGAGCCCCGGGGGTGGCACTTCAATCGAAAAAAATCAATGTGCACCGGTGGGGGGGATCAACAATAATTATTCTTCAAGAATGAGAGTTCAACAACACCAACACCAACAACAACAATACCATTAACAACAACAAACATTGCACTGTTCGCCCTTACCTGCTCGCGTGCCAATCAACACGTATGTCCCAAACCCTCGGTACCCACCCTCTTCGCCTTCGATCGTACCCCCGTGGGGGCATATCTTCCTTACCTGCCACGTGTAATTGGTGCAGCCCCTAAAACAGGGGAAGAGCGGACGGAGCGCAGGGGGAGGGAGAAGGACGGAGCACGAGAGACATTAGCAGGAGGGGGGCTAGGAGCAGGAAACACATGGTAGAACCAGACGGGCTGATCGGGCGGGTAGACCCTAGCAGGCAGGTCGGGAAGGCTGGCCCAGGTGGCCAGGTTGAGCAGGCGGGTTGCTGAAGCGTGAGTCCTGCATGAATCGCGATGAAGTCTCGAGCGATACTAAGCAAATCGCAAGAAAGGCCAAAGCGAGAGCGTGATTCCTGAATGTCGAGGGCGCGGCGTCTGAATAAATTGCCAGGAAGTCCCACGCGAGATCGCACTTCCTGCACAATTTGTGATGGCGTCCCGCGCGAGAGCGCGATTTGGGAATAACTTGAGGAAATATCAGGCGGCAGCCGTTCTTGCTGTAGCCGGGAAGCCGGGGGCGCAGTTTGAGGAGGAAGATGTTCCTGATACAAAAAAGTGCGAGCCCCGAGAGGGGAATTTCAATTGAAAAATACATATGTTACCAGAGGGGGATCAACAATAGTTACTGTAGGATTGAGAAATCAACAACGACAACAACAACAACAACAACAACAACAACAACAACAACAACAACAACAACAACAACACCACCACCACCAACAACAACAACAACAACAACAACAACCATCATCTTAAGACTGTTCGCTCTTACTGGCACGCGTGTCTTGCACTCTGTATATCCGAACCCTCGATACCCGCCCACTTCGTCTTCGATTGCACCCCCCTTTCGGGGGGGAATATCTTCCTTGTCGGCCGCTGACTGAAGCGCGAGGAACTCTCAAGCGAGAGCGCCGTTCCTGACTTCGGGGGCCTCTGTGGCCAGGAGCTCTCGGAATACATATGGAGAAATATTGAACGGTAACCCTTGTCGCCGTGTCTGGGCCTCCACCCACATGCCTGGATTACGAGAAAGTCTCGAGCGAGAGCGCCGCTCTTGAGTTCGGGGGCCTCTGGCAAGGGCCTTTGCGAATACATCTTGGGGAAGTATCGAACGAGAGCCCTTTTCGTAGTTGAGCCTCCACCAATTTGACTGAATCACGAGAAAGGCTCGAGCGAGAGCGCCGTTCCTGAGTTCGGGAGCCTTCCTGGCCAAGGGCTCTCAGGTCAGATCGTGAGGAAGTATCGAGCAGGAGCCCTTGTCGTGGCTGGGCCTCCGCCAACTTGACTGAATGTCGAGGAAGGCTCTAGCGAGAGTGCCGTTCCTGAGTTCGGGGGCCTGTCTGGCCAGGGTGTCTCAAGGTAAATTGTGAAGAACAATGAGCGGGAGCCGTTGTCGTTGTAGCGGGGCCTCCAATGACACACATTTACATTCAAGCCAACGTTCGCGCGGGAGCCTCGCTTTCAAAGAAAACGTAGCCCGCGTCGAGCGAGAGCGCGCGGAACCGTTTCCGGGGGTCATCAATAATTGATATTTAAAAACGAATAGTCAACGACAACGACAACGACATTCAGAATGTTTAGACTGTTCGCTGTGACCTGCTCGCGTGCCACTCATTACGTATATCCCAAACCCTCGATGCCTGGCCTTTTCGTCTTCGATCGTACCCGCTTGGGGTACCTCTTTCTTAACTGCAACGTGTATTTCGTGCAGCACCTAGAGCAAGAAAAAAGAGGACGGACGGATGGAAGGGACAACGGGGAAGGAGGAGGATGGAGCACGAGAGAAATTAGGAGGGGGGCTAGGAGCAGGAAACACATGGCTGAACCAGGCGGGCAGATCGGGCGGGTGGACCCTAACTGGCGGGTCGGGAGGGCGGGCCCAGGCGGCAAGGTCGAGCGGGCGGGTTGCTAAAGCGTGCGTCCTGCATGATTCGCGGGGAAATCTCGAGCGATGGCGCGATTTTCTAATTCACCGCGAGTGAATCCACAGCGAGAGTGCGATTCCTGAGTGTCGAAAGCGCGGCGTCTGAATAATGCGAGGAGGTCCCATGCTGGAACGCGGTTCCTGTATGACGTGCGAGGAGATCCCGCGCGAAAGAACGATTGGATAATACATAAATTGTAAGGAAATATCAGGCGGGAACCGCTGCTGCTGTAACCCAGGGCCCAACGACGCAGTTTGGTGACCCCGAACGTTCCCCTGTAAAAAACCGGGTGCAAACCCCGGGAACACCACTTGACTTGAAAAATCGAACGTGGGGGATCAACAATAACTCTTATGTTCATTCCCAACCCTGTTTTGGTTGGGTTTTCGTTTTGAAAAACCACTGCGGTCGCACGCCTTCCCGCCCTTTTGTCCCCTGATCTCCTGCCTCTCACCTCGTTCCCCCTTACGTGCCAGCTTGCCTCCTACCTGGCCATCCCTGGGGGCTGCAATTTGCAAACCGTCGCCACGTTCGAGGGCTGCTGGGGGGTCCAGCGGAATGACGTCCCACGCAGACTCAACTTAGACCTCACCATCCCTGTGGCGATGCGATCTGCGAAACGGCCGCCACTCTCGAAGGCTGCTGGGGGCCCAGCGGAATGACGTCCCACGCAAAGCCAGATTGGACCTCGCCATCCCTGGGGGGGGGGATATGCAAAATTGTCGCCACGTTTGAAGGCTGCGCGGGGGCCCAGCGGAGTGACGCCCCACGCAGACTCAGATTAGACATCGCCGTCCTTGTGAGGTTGCGATTTGCGAAACTGTCGCCACGTTCGGCTGGTGGGGGGTCCAGCGGAATGACGTTACAAACTCAGATTGGACCTCGCCATCCGTGTGGGGCTGCGATCTGCGCAACGGTCGCTACGTTCGAAGGTTGCTGGGGGTCCAACGGGACGACGTCCTACCCAAACTCACTCATATTCGACCTCGCCATCCCTGTGGGCCTGCGATCCGCGAATCTGTTTTTCGAAGGCCGCAGGGGGGGCCCAGCGGAGTGACGTTACAAGCAGACTCAGGTTAGACCTCGCCATTCCTGGGGGGGGGGCTGCCATATGCGAAGCTGTCGCCACGTTCGAAGGGTGCTGGGGGGTCCAGCGGATTGACGCCCCACGCAGACTCAGACTAGACCGGCCCATCCCTGTGGCGCTGCGATTTGCGAAACGGTCGCCACTTTCGAAGGCTGCTGGGGGTCCATCGGGGCGCCGCCCTACCCAGACTCAGATTAGACCTCGCAATCCCTGGGGGGGTTGAGATATGCGAAACTGCCGCCAGTTTCGACGGTTGCTGGGGGGGTGGTCCAGCGGAGTGACGCCCCACGCAGACCCATATTAGACCTCGCCATCTCTGTAGGGCTTCGATATGCGAACCTGTCGCCACGTTCGAGGGCTGCGGGGGGCTTCTGCGGAGTGACGTCCTACGCAAACTCAAATTAGACCTCGCCACCCCTGTGGGCGAAACTGCCGCCGCTGTCGAAGGCCGCTGGGGAGTCCAGCGGGGAGCTGTCGCGGCCGCCCGCAGACCTGGCGGCGCGCCTTCGAGCGTTTAGCTCCCGCACTGAACAGCGCAGGAATACAGCAGGGAAGTTGGCGGGCGAGCGAGGCCTCGCTCGCTTCTTGCACAAACTATACGCAGGTTCAATCATTTTGCCGAGCGCCGCGGCGACATGGCGCAGGCAGCGCTGCATCTTCAGCGCACGACCGACACAAGCAACATTCTTCGGCTTCCTCCCATCACTTTCGTCGTCGTCTCCTGCCCCCTTGCCACCTTCCCTCTGCTGCTGCCGCAGTGGCGGGTCGGCCCCCCATGCGCCCCTGTCATGCCCGCCCTTCGTTCCCGCCCCCATGT
Source organism: Prorocentrum cordatum (assembly GCA_963575745.1). Classification (NCBI taxonomy): domain Eukaryota; class Dinophyceae; order Prorocentrales; family Prorocentraceae; genus Prorocentrum; species Prorocentrum cordatum. The sequence continues at coordinate 1,390 of CAUYUJ010001903.1, read as the reverse complement.
CCTCCTCAAGTCTGGGCCTTCGCTCCTCGTCCTTCTTGTGTTGTCCTGTGAATCGCGTCACGTGAGCGCCCCCCATGTAGCTTGCACAACATATGACGGCGCCTGCCTGCATGCCATTGCCCCGGCAAGGTTGGGCCAACTCCTGTTGTCACGCGATGGAAGTGGGTCGGGTACGTGACAAGGTAATGTTAAGACTGCTCGCTCTTGTCTGCCCGCGTGCCACTCAACGCGTATATCCCCAACCCTCGATACGCACTGTTCCGTCTTCGACCGCACCCCCTTAGGGGTAGACCTCTCTTACCTGCAACGTGTATTTCGCGCAGTCCTTAAGGCAAGAAAAGAAGACGGACGGACGGAAGGGACAAAGGGGAGGGAGGAGGACGGAGCAAGAGAGAAGTCAGCAGGAGGGGGGCTAGGAGCAGGAAACACATGGCAGAACCAGACGGGCAGATCGGGCGGGTGGACCCTAACTGGCTGGTAGGGAGGTCGGACCCAAGCGGCCAAGTCGAGCGGGCTGGTTGCTGAAGCGCGCGTCCTGCATGAATCGCGAGGGAGTCTCGAGCGATAGCGCGATTCCCAAACAAATTGTAAGAGATCCACAGCGAGAGCGTGATTCCTGAGTGTCGAGGGCGCGGCGTTTGAATAATTCGCGAGGGAAACCCACCGAGAGCGCGATGTCTGCATAACTTGTGAGGGGGTCCCGCGCGAGAGCGCGATTCTGAAACAAATTGCGAAGATGTATCAGGCGGGAGCCGTTGTTGTTGCAGTTGGGGGGCCAACAGCGCAGTTCGGTGACTCTCACTTTCTTTCGCACAAGCAAGCGCGAGCCCCGAGGAAGGCACTTCAATTGAAACAGCATACAATGGTTACCGGAGGGGGTGTCAACAAGAATTAACCTTTAGAAATGACAAGTAGAACTGAGGATTCAACAGAAACAACAGAAACAGCAGCAACAACAGAAACATCACCACCATACCACAACCAACAACAACAACAACTACAACTTACTACTACTGCCACCACCACCACCACCACCACCACTACTACTACTACTACTACTCCTCCTCCTCCTCCTCCTCCTCCTCCTCCTCCTCCTGCTGCTGCTGCTGCTGCTGCTGGTGCTGCTGCTCCTACTACTACTACTACTACTACTACCACCACCACCACCACCACCACCACCACCACCACCACCACCACCACCACCACCACCACCACCACTACTACTACTACTACTATTATTATTATTACTACGAATACTACTATTACTACTCCTACGACTACTACGACTACTAGTCCTACTACTACGACTCACACTCCTACTACTACTACTACTACTACTACTACTACTACTACTACTACTACTACTACTACTACTACTACTACTACTACT
>CAUYUJ010001902.1:90000-95682 GCA_963575745.1 Prorocentrum cordatum | reverse complement strand
CTCCTCGCCCGCCAGGGGCACCAAAAACATATAGCAAAAGTGGTGCAATGTAGGTTTTCCCCCTCGCCACGAGCACACGAGCATACAGGAACAATGATGCAAGATTAGCGATGCAAATGCGACGCCTCGATTCGCAGAGCGGTTCGCCTCACGCGGAACCGCACAGCGCGTGAGAGACCACTGACAACGAGACAAACGCAGATGCCTTCAGCAAGCCGCCCATTTGGTCGAAGCGCCCCGTGGAAACGCATCGGGAGACGCGAAATCGCGGTTCCTGACGTGCGGTGGCGCGATGCCTGAGAAAGCTGTGAGCACGCAGCAGGGAGGCATCGAGCGAAAGCGCAAACCGCAAGTGTGGACCTTTTCCCCCAAAGTGTTAGCTCCCGTTCCCTCCCCTCCTCTTTTTCATTGGCGAAGCACAAAAGTTTCGAGGCCGTTCCCGGCCTTTGAGGTTCTTATGTGCGTTCTAAGGAGCTGGGGCGGGTTGTCGGTCTGGCGGTGCCAAGCTCGCCGTCGCCGCCCGTCGCTGCCTGGTCGCCGCCCGTCGCCTGGGCGGGGTCGCCGGCCTGGCGGCCACATGCTCGGTGTCGCCACCCCGTCGTCGCCGATCCCACCCCGATTCCACCCCCGATTCCACCCCACATATATTGCACCGAGCATATTGAACCGCATAGATTGCACCACGTAGCACATAGCACCACACAGACTGCGCAACCAAGCTCGAACCACCTCTAAATTTGGCCACATATATTGCAAATGACAGATCGTAGCTTGCACTTCGTAGTTTGCAGCTCATAATCTGCGCAACATATGTTGCGCCGCATAGATTGCACAGCATAGATCGCACGACATATATCGCACCACGTAGATGGCACAACATACATCGCACTACAGAAGTGGCACCAGGTATGTTGCACCGCAAATACTCCTCCACATGTTTCGCACCACATATGTGGCCCCACACAGATTGCACAACATAGACTGCTAGAAACACACGCAACATTGTACTCTCACTTGTGGAAATTGTTATTGTCGTAAACCTCAAGCGCCGACCCGGGTTGATTCTCGCTGTCAAAATGCACCCTTCGGCTCTTGCGCGTTGTTTTTCTGCCGTTTAGAAATATGGCACGCCCAAACTGCACCGCTGGGCCCCCGACTGCAACAACAACGGCCCCCGCCTGAACCCCCCCCCGGAATATCTTGAATTCGCGCTCTCGATTAAGGACCCCGTTGGCATGAACTCGAGATCCCCGCCCTCGCCCAAAACTCCTCTTGCGTTCGTTTAAAATACGCGCTCTCGCCAATCTGGAACTGCTCGTCCGCTCGGACATTCCCCCATCTAATTTAAAAGCTCCCGTTCTCAACTGAAGCGCCCGCGCGACATGCGCAAACCTAGCGCATTCACGCGCCGCCCGCCCGACCCGCCCGCAAGGCCCAGCGCCGGGCAGGGCTCGGCCGCTCGTCGCGCCAGCCACGCCCGCTCTTTCTATGACTGGGCGACCCCCGGCAAACTCCGACGACGCCCCAGCGCGCCCGCCAGGGCCCGCCCCGCCATCCGCGTTCACGCCCGCCGCCTCGACCCGCCCGCCCCCGCCCGCCCGGCCCGGCCGCGTCGACCCGCCCGCTGGGCCCCGAGCGGGCGGCGCGCCGGCTGGTAAAAGGGGCGAGCGCCGAGGGGTCGGGGCGCGCTCGTCGAACGTCGCGCGGGCAAAAAAAAAACAACCTTTCTGCTTTCTGGGCTGCCAGAGCGCTGCCCCTCGCAACCCCGGCCCCTCGCCTTCTTGACTGCTGAAGATGTCGCCCCAGACCCCCTGCAATCCCACGCCCTGAACCCTAGCTGCTCGCTCGCAGAAGACATCGTCTGCCCGGCGTTTCAGCGGCCGGGCCGGCGCCGGGCGCCTGGCCGGCGCCCAGCCCAGCACCGCCTGCGACCGTTCGCCATCGGCCCAAAACAGAAAATGCGTTCGCCCCTTCGGCAGTTGCACCCAGGCATGAAAACCCGCACTCTCGAGCGCCCCCACTGCTTTCCGAGTCGCGCGGCAGGCCCGCCAGCGCGCGGCTCGCCCACTCCGCCCCAAAAGGGCCGCTCTCATTGGTGGCGTCGCGATAATTGCCTTAATCAATCACCCTGCTCAAATCAGTCTGAAAATTGGCCCCCCTCTCCGCCGCCGCGGGCCGCGCGCCGCCCCCGCGTGGGACAGTCGATGATGCGATAGCGTCGACGAGGACAACCCTGAGCCGCACGAGATTATAATCGTCGCGCAGCATCGCCGCGCACTGGCCGAGACCCCGCCCCTCCGCAGCGGGCCCCTGCATTTCGTCGAGGAGACCCTGAGAACACAGCGCGCGACCCAATTGAGAAACGCTTCCGCCCACTGGGGGGCGCTCCGACGACGCCGGCCCCGACTCGCGCGCGAGGTCGCACAAGGACAGTTATCAAGTCAGAAACATTTGAAAGGATGTCTGTCTTCATCAAGTACAGTTCCAGCCCGGTTCCTCCAGCGCGCATCGACGGGTCTTCCATCGCGCGCCGCGCCCGTGCACGCGCGGTCCCAAACAACGCAGCATCATCCGCGAGCAGGAGATTCGTGGAGCATTTGCCGCCCACTCACACTCTGAAGTTTCCCATTCGAGATTGCGCATGCTCGACCCCAGCAAAGAATTGAACGACGCAGTGCTCATCTTCCAAATCTGAGGACACGACTCGCGCGATCAGACCAGGCCAGGTCTGCCCTGTCTGCCCCTCACGCATGTTGCGCAACACTCGGACATGAGAGCCAAGGGCGCTTTGTTTCCTCAGAGACGCCCACAGCCACGCGCGGCTGACGAAGTCGAACGACTTCGCGAAAACCACTGCAGCCACTCACCCAGAGGCTCACATCGTGCTCGTACATTTAGGCGCAGTACGACTAACGTCAACAAGCGGCCGTCGCAACTGTGGCCTCTCCGAAATCCAATTTGGCCCGCCGACTGCTGTTCTGAACGGCGCGCCAGCCGTCGCCCATAGGACACCGCGCTCGATTTGATTACTGAGCAGGATGAGCAAAGAGGTCGGCGGTTGCTCGGCAGTTTTGGGCCGCCGCTTTTGGAAAGCACTTGGATGCACGCGTGCCTCCACATTTGCGGAGGCTCTACCCCGTCGGCCAAACTTCTCATTGAGGCGCGGGCGAGCACCTCGAGCAGATGGCCTTGAGAATCCCGAACCAGTCTGGCGGCTTGCCTTTCCCCCATCTCCTCGCGTGCGCGCTGACTTCCTCTGCCATGACAAGCGGAGTGCCCGACAGCTCACCTGTGGATGACGACGTAACCCCGCTTCCCTGGGGTAGTGCCTCCTGCGATGCGAACCTTCACAGCAGAAAAACAGGTACGTGTGCGATGCCCTGTTTGTCTGAAAGTTCCCTGGGTGATGTCCGATTCAAGTCAGTCGCTGCTGCTTGAAATTGCGACCGGTGCTACGTAGTTTTCCACACGACAAAAAACTCACACAATATGCAACCGTTTCTTGCTCGCTTGCGCTGCATGTCCCAATGTTTTCGCTGGTTGTTTTTGTTCACATCCTCGTTGGCGTATTTTGTTGGCCTGTGTCCACCCCCCCTTACCATTACTCTGGCCCCTCTCCTCCAGCAGCGGCATAATCCGAGGGGGCAACTCTGTCCACTGCTGCACCGAATTGTACCCTTCAACGTTTTTCCAAAACTTGGATGTCCCGCCTAATCGGGTCCCGCCTCTACGCTTGGCTTGCCCTCGCTGGCAGCCCCCAGGCCTGGGCAATCGCAGAGTTAAGCTGTGGTCTACTCCCACCCCCATGTCTGGCAGAGCTGCAAAATAAGTCGCGCGATGACTCGTTTTTGCGCCCGCATAAACACAATGCATTTGACGAGGCGTTATTCGGCGAAGGTGCGTCCAATTACCGCAAATTGAGCTGGGAAACCGTGCGTTTGAAATCAACAGCATCTCCTCGGCGACCCACGCAACTAAGCCGTCACCTCTGGCACTACGCAAGCCGAACCCGTGTCTTCCGATGCACGCCTTGTCAAACAGGCCACATGCTGTTATTATACAAGAGTTGCCATCGCCACCAACAATGACCGTTCTTTTGCATGTCATTTCCCTTTTTCATTGACGACGTGTCAGCGTACACCACCTCAGCACCCGCATCTGGCAGCCACGCGCTCGGCATATACGCTGCAAGCACTCTCGCCGAACGCGTGTGGATGCTGATGCCCACCAAACACAATATGTCCGATCGAGCTGTTGGAATATCAAAAGCGTCTCTAAATCTTCGGTGCACGATAACAGTCGCGCCGTTGGAATATCTGCAACCTCCGCAGCTCACGAAAATATGCTCCACTTCTGCTTCAAATTGCTTCGCTGTTTCTTTCCTCCAAATTCCACCAACCCTTTAGGGGGTAGACATTCTAGGGTGCTTTGTGTTCCATCTGCCCTTATTCCCTTCGGGGAGGGGTTGATCGGTGTTCCCTATCAATATACACCCCCTCCCCCACCCGGCCGGCAGCCAACCAAGAACATTGAGGACACCATGAAGGCCCCCCCCACCATCCCTGCCAACAAAACAATACGAACGCACTTTGCCTCCACATTTGGAGCATGCGCGGCCGCCCCGCGACCATTTTGCAATGGTGTCTTACAGAGACGGCCGGGGTGCCAGCAGATCCCGCCTGCCTTCTGGCCGCAGGTGGTCGACCGACTGGTTTGACACATCACATCAGGCTGCTGCCTTTTCGCCTCATCGTTTCCAATGAGCTTTCGAAACCTCCAAAACGCTCCAAAAGTGGCCGAGAAAGCTCAAAGCGGGGCCCAAGAGACTTCCGAACCGGCCCGAAGAACGCCCCAAGTTGGCGCAAGAGGGCGCCAAGAGGCGGTTTTGAGGGCCCCAGAGGGGGAGACCTCCGGGTGGATGGCCCAAGAGAGCTCCAAGCCAGGCCCACGAGGCCTCCAAGACGGCCCCAAGAGCGCCCCAAGGTGGCCCAAAAAGAGCCGCAAGAGGCTGTTTTGAGGCTCCCTGAAGGGGGGGGGGGCTAGCCCCAAAGAAGGGGGGGCTGAACGCCCCCCCCCTTGTGTTTGATCGAGTGCCTCCAAGATGGCCCTCAGAGGCTCTTCGCGGCTCCCACGAGAGCCCCAAGAGTGATGGCCCAAGACACGACCGGAAACCCCGACCACGAGGCCGCAACGTCGAAATCCGACGAAGCTCTTTCAAGCAAGCAGCTGTATGACTTTGTTCTCGTGAAACAAACGGGATCCGCGAAAAACGGGACCTGGACTCCAGGGGCGCACATGGCGCGCCTGGCACGCTTGGGCCTCCTGGGTCTGGTGCATTTGGAACCCGTGACGTCTGCGCCGTTATTACGCGATATGCTGACATCCGGGTGTTACTTATGTGTTGGAAGGGCGGGTTGGAGTGAGCAAGACGGCTTGCGGGCGGGTGGGTAGCTTGACCCCTCCTCCTACCCCCTCCGCTGGCCCTGGAGGGGGTCCCCCCCCGAGGGGTTGGAGCGTCCAACATGGCACAAGATAACTCCAAAAACGCCTCGGAGCCCAAGATGAGCTCCAAGATGGCACAAGATACCCCAAGATGCCTCAAGATGGCTTCCAAAAAACTCTAAGAGGCCCCAAAACCGCTCCAAGACGGCTCCCAGTGGCCAAAAAGCTCCCGAAGGCCCA
>CAUYUJ010001902.1:25000-85000 GCA_963575745.1 Prorocentrum cordatum | reverse complement strand
CGTGGGAGAGCCCTCCAAAACATCGTCCCCAGACCCCCCAGGCCCTCCAAGATAGCCTGGAAGAGACCCCCCCCCGAAATGCCCCTCCCTTTATTACGAAATCTGGAGTACGCGGCGTCAGCGGCCAAATGGACTCGAGGGCGCACCTGCTTCGCCTCCCGAAGCCTCCGCGAGCGAGGACGCACATCCCAGAGCGAGAGCGCCAGGGGCGCACCCTTGGGGCCAGTCTGGGCTTCGGAGGGGGATGGACCTATTCCGCGTGAAAGATGTTCCTGGCATATGGTGAGGGCATTGGCTAAGGAATCGTCGGATAAGGAACCCACGGTCTCCCAAGGTCTCCCAAGATGCTCCCAGGATGCCCCAAGACTGTCCCCAACAGGCCAACGACCGCGTTCCGAAGAGGCCCCACGAAGCATCACGGAGGACTCTGTCCCATGTCAGCGTCGTGTGTCGCCGCCGACGCCGCCGTCGTGGTCGTCGCCCCCCTTCAGGGTCTGCGGCACCAGCCGCCAAGCCTTCCCAGTCCACGGTCTGGAAGCCGATGGAACCCCATCTGAGGCTTGGCCATGGATATCACCGACGCCCCGTTCGATTAGGAATCCGCTGACCCATTTGGGTTTTCTTGGCATGTGAGACGATTCCCCCCTTAATCCACCCCAACCGGGTCCAAAGTCGCGGGCTTGAGAAAAAATTAGGTCTGGAGGCAGCTTGCATAGGCGCCTGGTGGAAATTGTCTGCCAGAAAGGGCCAACCCCTTGTGAGGTCGCGGGACTTTATTTCGGGGCCAAGCGCACAGGCGCCCCATGCAAATCGTCAATTGGACGGGCCACCACCCCTGGACGAGCCCGGGCCGAACGCACCGGGGTTTCGCGCCAATTTGCATAGTTCGCGTACGCAAATGGATCCGAAAGACCCCCGGCTGAACGCCTCGGGGATTCGCGCCCATTTGCATAGGCGCCCCATGCAAATAACCGCCACAACGGGCCAATCCCCGGCTAGCGTCTGGGTCCCAGTGCCGAGGCCGATAGGCGCCCAATTCGAATTGCTAATTGAACGGGCCGACCCCCCGGACGACTCTGGGCCGAACGCCTCGGGGATTCGCGCTCGCTGGCACGGGCACCACATGCGAACGGACCCTGGACGACCGCCGAACAAGCTCCTCCAGGGTTCGCGACGTACCGTATGGGCGCCTCATGCTGGTTGCCATCGAATGTTCTCGGGAAGGAGAACGAAGAATTCAATGGGAAACCATAGGACGCCGCTGGAAACCGTTCCAGAGATCGTTCCTGTCGACCCACACCACAAACGAAACCCACATGTTTGACCAAGTGGGGGGTAAATCTACGTTACGAACACCACGGCGAGGGGCCCAGCGCCCCACGCGAGCTCCCGCGACCACCCCTGTCCCTCGCCAGGGCCGCGCGGCGCCTTAGAATGTTGAGAAGGGCGCTGGTCCGCGTCGCCCCGCCCTCGCCAGACCCTGGCCAACGTCCCCGCCTTCATTCGACGGCCCATCGCAATTGCCGCCCTCATCATCCGCATCGTCATCGCCATCGCCATCGCCATCGTCATCATCACCAGCATCACCACCAGCACCATCATCAGCATCATCATCGTCATCGTCACCGTCATCAGCATCAGCATCAGCATCAGCATCAGCATCAGCATCAGCATCAGCATCAGCATCATCATCATCATCATCATCATCATCATCATCATCATCATCAGCATCGTCATCACCGATCATGTTCGTCCATTCGTCCGGGCCTGCACTGCCTGGGACAGGTCGCTCCTGCCCCACTCGCAGGTGTTGCGGCACGCGGCGGGGTGCACCAACACTCGCCGCAGGGCGCTGCAAGGTCCACACTTGTGCTGTACGCCAGCGTGGTCGGCTCCCCGCCAGAGCCCAGTCTTGCAGCATGTTGGAGTTGTGCTTTGGCGCACGAAGCATTGTCCAGCGAAAATCAACGTCGGGGTCGCACGCAGCATCATGATATTGGGTAGAGAATCCACCTCCGCGAAGTATCGTTACACGTTCTACTTTGTCCTATCGTCCTCGCTCTGGGCGGTTTGCCTCGAGGCTCGGCGGGTGGCATATGGACATAGGTTTCTGGTGTTGGTGCCGATTTGCACCAAACAAAAAAACGTTCCAGATCGAAGGCCGAGGCGCGGGCCCATGATCACCCCTGGGCCTGGGCAGTACCGCCTGATACTACGAGCTAAGCATGGCGACCTCTAGAGGCCAAAATCATTGACCTTCCCGTGGTTTTTGACGATTTTAGCATGCTCGCCTTTCTCAACTCTCAAAAGCCCATGACGGCCCAAGAGGCCTCGAAAATCGCCCCAAGACGGCCCAGTAAGCCCCCAAGAAGGCCCCAAGACGGCCCAAATAGGCCCCCAAGACGGTCCAAGAGGCCCCAAAGACGGCCCAAGAGGACCCCAAGAGAGCCCCAGGGCGACCGCGAAAGGCCCAAAAGACGGCCTCCGCAGGGGCGAAGCGGCGCATAAGCGCCCCAAGACGGCCCAAGACGCCCCCAAGAGGCCCCAAGAGGCCCCCCAGAGGCCCCCGAGGGGCCCCAAGAGGCCCCCAAGAGGCCTCCAAGAAAATCCCCAAGAAGCCTCTAAGCGGCCTCAAAGAAGCCCTCCAAAGGCCACACAACTACTGGAGTATAATGTTAACATCTCCGCCTGGGAGACCTGCAGCGCAGCGCCAGGCAGGTGGAAGTTGGTCACGGCGGCGCCCATGATTAGAGCCGGCGCTGGGAGGGAATATAGGGAGGGAGTACGAAAAAGGAGGGAGGGGGGAGAGGCCCCAAAGAAGCTCCCGAGACGCCCCCAGGATGCCCCCAAGGGGCCCCGCGACGACCGTGCAGCGCAAGAACGCCCTAAGGCGGTTCCAGCCGCAAGCAGCTCTGCAGACGCCCAGAGGAAGCGTCCCAAGGACTCGTAAGGCCACCAAGAGTCACGCAACGACTGGGCTCCACGTTTTCCCCACCTGCGCACGGAACACATACATTCCAATCCCCGCATACATATGATCCAGAGATTGGATGAGTCCCAACAACATGGGGGCAATCTTTTTTCCACATCGAGACGGCCCAAGAGTACCCCAAGACAGTCTCCGAAGGGACTAGATAGACAGCACAAGAGCGCCCCCAAGACGCCCACACGGGGCCCCGAGAGGCCCCCAAGAGGCCTCCCAGACTCCCCCGCGAGGACCCACGAGGCCCCAAAGAGGCCTCCAAGGGGCCCCCAAGAAGTTCCCAGAGGCCCGACAACGACTGGACTGTACGTGCTCCGGACGTGCACCCCGCGAAGCGAGAGGAATCTCCCAGGGTCTGAAGCATCGAGGGTACATTTCTGAACGAACGCCCCCACCGCAGGCTGCATCCCACCCAGCCCCCCCATGACTCAACCGCGGCGTAGGCCACTGCTCTGCTGCGCAATGGCAGCGCCTGTTATTCCCACAAGAACTGGTCCAGACGGCCCCAGCGAATCGCCCGACGCTGGAAGGAATGGCTGTCACGTCTTGCGAACTGGAATTGAGCGTTAAGAGAACAATGCAGGAACATATGTTACGCCTGATTCATATCTCATTATCCGTCGCATCGAGCTTTCCACAATCTAGACAAAACCATAGACGTTGGCGGCGTTAGTCGAAGTCACTTTAGGTAAAGGGCCTATCTTATGTTCCTGGATGCTCCCGACGTCACACTAATCCCTGACGTGAACCTCGGATTGCCCGAATGAGGACACGCCGTCAAATGCAGGCGGGGATGTCAATGTGAACAGTGCGTTCACCAAGGGTCTTGCCTGCCTCAAAGCCTTTTGGGGCATCTCTTGCTGTTGAAGCCGAAGGTCGGTCCTCATGCGTCCTGTCTGGATAATTGTACTCGAAACCATGACCTCCAAAGGTCAATTCTGCCGCTCTGTGATATACGGAGCCAGTTGCAAGCAACTGTCTGAGCCAGGTGCCACGTTCGCTGGGGAGAACCCGAACAAGGGCATCATCAAGATTTAGTTCGATCTTGGAAAAAGATGTCATAGACACCGAAACATTACTGCGTGCAGCAAGTGTGAACCCCTGTGCGTACGGAAACCTATGTGTAGAAGCCAACGTGCCTGGAACCCTATGTGTGCCACCCTGTGCGTGCTGAAGACTACGCCCGGAAATCTCTTGTGTATCTCCACGAGTTCGGACCTCTCATCCACGGTCAAACTACACGTCCACGCCCAAGCTCACATCATTTCCACACCCATGTCCAAACCCACGTCCACACCCACGTCAAAACCCAGGTCCAAACCCACGTCCACACCCAGGCCACCGCCCACTTTAACTCCTTTCCTGGAAACCAACGGGGCCCTTCGCTGCAGGGAGCTCCCGGTTACCCTCGCGAGGCCTCCAGGAGGGCCCCAGCGCCCCCAAGAAGCTCCGAAGACGCTCCCAAGATCCCTCCAGGATGGGGAAAAGGGGCAGAAGGAGGCTGCTGACAAAGGGGTCCTGCTCAACACCTGTGTCATTAAACAATACTGAACAGGAACGGGAACTTAAACTGAATCTCGTCCCTGGTGCGCTGCTGCGATGGCGCAGTGGCGGGGTTTGGCGCAGGTAGCGGGATAACCGCGCCTCGCGCTTTGCGCGGCGCAAGACATGAATTCTGGCGACCCAAATGGTCCCCGGAACTCGCTGAAGGTCCCAGAGGCCTCTGGAGGCCATGCCAGAAGCGTCCTAAAAACCTCGATCAGCGGTCTGCAAAGTCGAAGCAGCAGGAGCAGCACGGGTAGGAGGAGAGAAGATCAGACTCTTGCTCTGGCGGGGGTAGGAGGAGTGGCATGGGGAGTAGTACAAGAGATATCGCGAGGAATAGAGCGGGGAGTAGCACGAGGAGGAAGCGGAGGAGGATCGGATTGGATCGCCTCGGCAACGCGCTTGTCGACGGACGAAAATTTCCAACACTACGAATACACGCATGCATCCAGGTAAGACGGAGGATAAGAAAGAAGAAGGGGAGCCCCCATCTACTATTGAATCGATGTGGTGGCTGCCTTGGGCGTCCTGCTGCCAATTCTTGTGGGAACGCAGGTGCCCCGAAAAGAGGAAGAGGAGGAGGAGGAACAGGAGGACAAGGAGGCCGAAGATTACGAGGAGGAGAAGGAAGAGGTGGAGGATCACGAGGAGTGCGATGAGCTTTTTGTTGAGGATCACAAGGAAAGGTAAAATGAGGAAAATTAATGGAACTGCGACAACTACCAAAAGTGTGCAGGCGACGGGCAACCCAGTTCCCACTGGCACCGCTGCAGCGCCTGCAACAAGAACCTCTGCTCTCGCTGCACCATCACCCCCCCTAACAACGACCAAGCCCCATCGCCGACACCCACATCCAGGCCCAGATCGCCACCGCAGCCAATTGGATGAACCTAGAGTAATGCAGCTATGTGGTCGGGCATCACCCGTTCAGACGGAATCAAGGGGCAAGGGAAAGATTCCAGTCCAGCCCCTTGCTACAGGACCGAGACACTACCGCGATAACAGTGACGTTCTACGTGCACGCCAGCAAAACCCAGACGCAGGGAGCGGCCTCGGGGCTAGTGGATGCTTCCGATGCGCTCAAGCCCATGGACGCGGCGTACGCCGACGACCTCAATAGTGGGACCGTCAAAGGACGAGAGGGTAATTAACCACCAGCATCGTCAAGCGCCAGAGGATCCCACCAGAGCAGGAGGACACGGACGCTGTCACGGATACCATAAGGCCTGGATCGGCCAAGCTGAGCAACGACCCGTCCTGGCAGAAGAAGCTCGAGAACGCGATGGTGGAGTGCTTCGGAATGGAGCCTGACTGGCGCGCGGGCATGACCGCACCCTTGAACAGCAGCGAGGCAGAGACCATTAGCGAGGAAGGCACTGGAAGGCAAATGGCAGCAGAAACGCAGAGAACACGAAGAGAAGGAGGGTCACGCGACAGCGCCAGAGTGCCAGCACAGGGAAGCGGTAACTGATCCTGTATCGACTTGTAGCTACACGAGCGGCCCACGTTCAAAGCCCTCCCCCGCCCCGCCAAACCCTGCGCGGGCGGGGGCGGTGGCCCTTCTCCGGCTCAGGCCAGGCCTCGGCTGCGGCAGGAAGAGCACGAGGAGGGGGAGGCACAAGAGGAACCCGAGGAGGGTCCTGCCTTGATGGAAGAGGGTTTTTTGTTAATAGTATTATTATGATTATTATTGTCATCCTTATTATTAGTATTATTATGATGATTATTATTAATATGATAAGTACTATTAATATTATTAGTGTTTTTATTACGAGTATTGTTATTAGTGACATGATTAGTATTAGTAGTAGTATTACTAGTCGTAGTATTACTACTAGTATTATTACTAGTCGTAGTATTAGTACTATTCTTCGTATATACATGCATATATATATATACATGTGTATATTATATATATATATATATGTGTGTGTGTTCTCCATTGTAAACATACTGCTGAAACAAATCCTGATGGGCGAGGATACGGAGGTGGGCAGGTTGCGCCGCTCCGCACCTCCGCCGTGCCGCAGGAGGGGGCGGCCCGTGGGGCGGCCGGCCGCCGCCGCCCACGGCACGCTGCGGCCGTGGCGCACCCGGAGCTCGGCCACGAAAGAGGAGGGCCGGGCGGCGACGTCCGAGCCCCGCCCCCACCAGCCAGGAGGAGGAGGAGGAGGAGGAGGAGGAGGAGGAGGAGGAGGAGGAGGAGGAGGAGCCCTGGGACACACAAACAAATACACACAGATAGCAGGATCCCCCACATGTTTTCCCACACCTTATGGGCTCTCGTCTTCCCCCCCCCCACTTCCCATAGTTCCCCATCTGCTCCTGGGAGTCGGCGCTGAATTGTGTCTGTGTGTGTGTGTCTTTCCCTCCTGACATCGGTCCTCCCGAGTCGCTGGGAGGCGGAAGCGAAGTCGGACTCCGCCGCCGCGCTCGCCGCACTCCGAGGCCCCGCCCCCGTCCGCGCACCGAGCTGCCCGAGTCGCGCCGAGCGGCGGGCCGGCGAGGGCAGGGCCCGGATCCCGGCGGTCGTGATCTTTGTCGGCACGTCGACCCCCAGAGGTCTCGACCCTCCTCCTCCTCCTCCTCCTCCTCCTCCTCCTCCTCCTCCTCCTCCTCCTCCTCCTCCTCCTCCTCCTCCTCCTCCTCCTCCGGTCCTCAGGCGCGTCTTCGCGGTGAAGATCAGGCTCTTGCCCTTGCGGGACCCGCGGATGACGCGCCCCATGCCGCCGCCGCCGCCCTCCTGCGCGGCGGCCGAGGGGGGGCCTCGCGCGAGCCCGCCCGCGACGCGGCGCAGGCCAAGAGAGGGCGAGGGTTATGCTGCTCCCATCCTGATTAAAGACCACACCCCAGAATTTCGAGCACCCGAAAAAGTGTCAGAAGAGTGTCGAAACAGTGTCGGAACAGTGTCGGGCGAGTGTATCCCAGGGCCCGACGCGTGAAAACCCTCGAGTTTCGGTACTTTCTCTGGCGCTCGAACTTCTCTCCGGTGATCAAGGCTAAAGTAGATTGGAGCATCATTGGGGGATCGCATGCGAACCCTACCCCTGCCCCCCACGATTTCTGAGGGGGGTGGGGTGGGGCTCACGTCGCTTGGGAGCTCCCGAGCGAAGTGAACCCCTAATCATCGGCCCCACGCGGTTCCCAGACCCGGGCCGGCCAGAGGGAAGAGGAGGGAGGAGGAGAAGGAGGAGGAGGAGGAGGAGGAGGAGGAGGAGGGGGAGGAGGAGGAGGAAGAGGAGGAGGAGGAGGAGGAGGAGGAGGGAGGAGGAGGGAGGAGGAGGAGGAGGGGGGGGGAGGAGGAGGAGCAGCAGGAGGAGGAGGAGGGCCCCACGAGGATGCAGTCATCGTGCTGCCACGAGCAGCGCACAGCGAGGAGCGAAGGGGGCATTGTCTGGCCACGGCGGGCCCAGGCCGCGAACGGGTCCCACCGCATAGTGAGTCTGAGGGACGGCAGATACTTTATCTCCCCTTCACCCTTCTCCTCCTAGCAGGGGGCCCTCCTCCTCCTCCTCCTCCTCCTCCTCCTCCCTCCTCCTCCTCCTACTCCTCCTCCTCCCCCTTCTCCCCCAAGGGGGCCACATGCAAACCCTACCCCTGCCCCCCACGAGTTCTGAGGCGGAGGGTGGGGTTCACGTCGGTCGGGAGCTCCCGAGCGAAGAGAGCCCCACCCCACCCCCCTCAGAAATCGTGGGGGGCAGGGGTAGGGTTCGCACGTGGCCCCCTGGGGCCCGAAAACTCCAGACCCTCCCGGGAGAGCGCGCCCGTGGGAGGACGGGAAGGCGAGGATGGAGGGAGGCGGAGGAGGAGGACGAGGAGGAGGACGAGGAGGAGGACGAAGAGGACGAGGAGGACGAGGAGGACGAGGAGGAGGAGGAGGAGGACAGGGAGGGTTCGCACGTGGCCCCCTGGGGCCCGAAAACTCGAGACCCTCCTGGGCCCAGAGCGCTCCCTACTTCGGCCTCTTGACTGCAGGGGAAGACACGACCAGGGGCCTGCCACCATCGCCCCGTCCGTGCCGAGCGGCGGCGGGCCGGGAGAGCGCGCCCGTCGGAGGACGGGAAGGCCAGGAGGGAGGGAGGGAGGGAGGAGGAGGAGGAGGAGGAGGAGGAGGACGAGAAGGACGAGGAGGAGGAGGACAAAGAGGAGAAGGAGGGCAGGGAGGAGGGACGAGGAGGGGAGGGGGGAGGAGGGGAGGGGGGGGGGAGGGGGAGGAGGAGGAGGAGAGGAGGAGGAGGAGGAGGAGGAGGAGGGAGGAGGACGGGAAGGCGAGGAGGGAGGGGGGAGGGGAGGAGGAGGACGGGAAGGCGAGGAGGGAGGGGGGGAGGAGGAGAAGGAGGAGGAGGACGAGGAGGAGGAGGAGGAAGAGGACGAGGAGGAGGACGAGGAGGAGGAGGAGGACGAGGAGGAGGAGGAGGACGAGGAGGAGGAGGAGGAGGACAGGGAGGAGGAGGACGAGGAGGAGGAGGACAGGGCTCTTTCGAGTTTGGTTTCGTTGTCCCTCGTTCTGTCTTCCATCCGCACTCTTGCTGCAAGGCGAAGTCGAGACGAAAGCGGCCAGCGAAACCGCCAAAACACCGTTTAGGTCGGCCCCTGGAGGAGAGGGGGATGGGGGGGGGGAGGGCGGAGGACGAGGAGGGAGGGCGGAGGGGGGGAGGGGGGGAGGGGGGGAGGGCGGGGGAGGAGAGGACGAGGGGAGGGAGGGCGAGGATGGAGGACGAAAATGGAGGACGAGGAAGGAGAGAGGGAGGAGAGGGTAGGGAGGGTGCGAGGCTGGGCAAGCTGGGGCGGGGATCGGCGGCTCCGCCGTACCGAACCCTCCCAGCGGCCCACAAAAGCGGCGACAACCCCGCAGTTCGCGGCGCCCCAGGGATGGCGAGGTTCGTTCGAGTGTGCGCCCGGTGTACGCTACGGCAGGTTCGTGTCGTGTGGACCCAGGCTTTGGTTCCTGACACCGCGGGGACCGCTCAACCTTGAACGATCGGCCGTTTCCGAAACGTCAGATCGTTGAACATCGGTCGGTTCTGGGTCGCCGGCGGCGTTCAGCGATGAACGCCGGCGGCGGGGTCGCCACTGGTCGACACGACGCGAACCTACCGTTCGCTGGCCCTCCCAGCGACACTTTCGCAGCTCGCAGCCCACCAGGGATGGGGAAGTCGATTTTGAGTCTGCTCTCGGTACCCACTACGCAGGCCCTGCCAGAGGCCCTCGAAAGCGACAGTTTCGCAGCTCGCAGCCTCCCAGGGATGGCGAGGTCTAGTTTGAGTCTGCGATCGGTACTCACTACGCTGGCCCTCCCAGCAGCCCTCGAAAATTCAAAGTTCGCAGCCTCCCTGGGATTGCGAAGTCTAATTTCATCAACCCCTGAAAGCGGCGACGACTTCGCAGTTCGCAGCCTCCCAGGGATGGCGAGATCTAATGAAAAATGTTCCCTTGCACCCACTACGCTGGCCCTCACAGCAGTCCTCGAAAGTGGGCACAGCATCAGAGTTAGCAGCCCCTCATAGATGGCAAGGTCCAGTTTGAGTCTGCGCTCGGTACACACTGCACTGGCCCTCTCAGCTGCCCTCGAAAGCGGCGTCAGTTTCGCAGGCCACCAGGAATGGGGAAGTCGAATTTGAAGTTTGCGCTCGGTACCCACTACGCAGGCCCTCCCAAAGGCCCTCGAAAGTGGCGACAGTTTCGCAGCTCGCAGCCCACAAGGGATGGCGAGGTCTCATTTGCGTCTGCACTCAGTACCCCCTACGGTGGCCCTCCCAGCAGCCCCCGCAAGTGGCAACAGTTGTAGAGTTCGCAGCCCCTCGTGGATGGCGAGGTCTAGTTTGAGTCCGCGCTCGGTACCCACTTCTGTGGCCCTCCCAGCGGCTCTCGAAAGTTGCGACAGTTTCAGAGTTCGCAGCCTCCCTGGGATGGCGAAGTCTAATTTCATTAGCACCTGAAAGTGGCGACGACTTCGCAGTTCGCAGCCTCCCAGGGATGGCGAGATAATGTAAATCTGGTCCTTGCACCCACTACGCTGGCCCTCACAGCAGCCCTCGAAAATGGCAACGACTTCGCAGGTCGCAGCGCTCCAGGGATGGCGAGGTCTAGTTCCAGTCTGCGCTCGGTACACACTGCGCTGGCCATACCAGCAGCCCTCGAAAGCGGCGACAGTTTCGCAGCTCACAGCCCACAAGGGATGGCAAGGTCGATTCTGAGTCTGCGCTCGGTACCCACTGCAGTGACCCACCCAGCACCCCCCGAAAGTGACGACAGGTTCGCAGATCGCAGCCTCCCCAGGATGCGAAGTCTAGATTCATCAGCCCCCGAAAGTGCCGACCGTTTCGCAGTTCGCAGCCTCCAAGGGATAGCGCCAGTTTCGCAGTTCGAAGCTCACCAGTGATGGCGCGGTTAGTTCGAGTCTGCGCTCGGTACCCACTACGCTGGCAGCCCTCGAAAGCGACGATAGCTTCGCAGTTCGCGGCGCCACGTTGATGGCGAGGTCTAAGTTGAGACTGCGCTCGGTACCCCGACGCTGGTGCACCCAGCAGCCCTCGAAAGTGGCAACGGTTTTGCAATTCGCAGTCCCCCAGGGATGGCGAACATAGGAAGGAGACAAGTAGGAAGTAGGAGACAGGAGAAGAGCGGAGGGAAGAGAGCAGGCGGGAAGGAAAGAGGTGTGCGACCGCACTGCTCTATGCAGAACGAGAACACAAACACAGGAAGGTTGGGAACTTACTATATCTAGACGCACCTCCATTCACTCGGGAGCCTCAATTTGGCACTCCCGCACCCATTTCGCACGTCATGGACATCTTGAAGCGCCCAGGTGGCTCTTCGAGACGTTTCTAGGGAACCTCAATTCGGCGGACCCGTCACGCACGTCGTGCCACGTGGAGGCCCCCAAAAGGGCCCTCAGGAGGCCCCCAAGACGCCCGCAAGAGGCACCCCAAGAGACGGCAACGGACATCCAAGAGGACTCTGGCCCCGATCCCAGGCACGCGGAGGGGATGGGCCGAAGGCCACCCGGCTGTGCCTGCCACAACGGTGCCCCGCGTGGTGGACGTCGAAGTGTGCCGGTTCTTCTGCACGCTGCCAGCTGGGTCTCGGCCTGCTGCGCCGGCCACCCGCACAGACCGACGAGGACATCGGCATCCCTGGCACGTCTCGCCAAGACGGTCAGGGTGGCCCAAGATCGCCTCCAAGACGGTCCCAGTGCGCATCGAGGACGGCCAAGACTGCCCCAAGATGGCCCTGTGTGTCCCCGGACAGCCCAAGGAGCCCCCAAGACGCCCCATGAGGGCTCCACGATGACTTCCAGGAGGCCAAGACCATTAATGTTCCTGCGGTCCTTCAATGATTTTAGGTTTCTCGCCTGTTCGGACTCCCGACGCTCAAAAGACGGCCTCTATGACCCCCAAGATCGCCCCAAGACGGCTCAGGAGGCCCCTAGGAGGCCCGCAAGACGGCCCAAGATGGACCCAAGACAAACCAAGAGGCCCCCAAGACGGCCCCATTGGTCTCCAAGACGGCCCTAAAGCGCCAAAAGAGGGACCCAGTGCCCAGAGTGGGCCCCAAGACGGCCTCTGAAGGCCAAGAGGCTACCTAGAGGCCCCAGAGGCTCCCAAGAGGACCCAGGAGCCACTCAAGAGGCCAAAGGAGGCCCCGAGAGGCCCTTCAGATGCCTCAAAAACTCCCAGGAAGCCCCCAAGAGGGCCTCAAGAGGCCTCCGCTTATTATGATTACGAGCACTAGTACGAGTCATATTAGTATGATTGTTGACACTCTCGTGAGAACTAATATGATTGGTAATATTTCGATTACACATATGATAACTGCCACTACTAATAGTTTCCATCGCCTTCGCGTTATATGTATGATCATGCATTGTTTTGTTATTACTGCTAGCGTTCGTACCAATATCAGAGATGATATGATTATTTATTGTTCGGTTGACTCATAATATTGTTAATCGTCTTCTTTATAATACAAGTAATCACAGCATGAATATTATTAGTACTAAGAATTTGGTGTTATGCTCCCTCTCCTTAGCACTGCAACACTTATATATGCGTATATATATAGATGTGTATATGCGCGTATATATACACATATATGTATACTCATGGTGTGCTTCTTATCCGTCGTAATTCTAGAAATATTAGCACTTATGATTACTATATATGCAACAATTACCATTAATACTACCATTACCATTACTACGACTGTTTATATCACTATTACAATGAACATCACTATGACTTGTACTAGAACCATTCCTATTACGATGACTAGATATAACACTATTACTAGTACGATTCCTAGTACTACCACTACTGATACGACTACTATGTTAATTACTATTCAGATTACTATTACTATTACTAGTGCTATTACTATTACTAGTATTAGTAAGTAAGATTATTACCATTATCATTACGATTACTAAGACTAACACTGATACTGTTACTGTCATCATTACTAGTACTATTACGCTTATCACGACTGCTAATCTTACTTTTATTAATACCATGACTCGTATTCTTACTAGTACGAGTACTAGTATTGTGAATGTCATATTCCCCTTACTCTTACTATTACGATTACTAGTGATATTACGATTACTATTAATATTATCACTACTACGATTACTACTACTACGCCTATTACGATGACTATCACTAGTACCATTACCATTACTGAAACTATTACTGATACTATTACTATTACTATTACTATTACTATTACTATTACTATTACTAATTACTATTACTATTACTATTACTACTATTACTATTACTATTACTATTACTATTACTATTACTATTACTATTACTATTACTATTACTATTACTATTACTATTACTATTACTATTACTATTACTATTACTATTACTATTACTATTACTATTACTATTACTATTACTATTACTATTACTATTACTATTACTATTACTATTACTATTACTATTACTATTATATTACTATTACTATTACTATTACTATTACTATTACTATTACTATTACTATTACTATTACTATTACTATTACTATTACTATTACTATTACTATTACTATTACTATTACTATTACTATTACCTATTACTATTACTATTACTATTACTATTACTAACAATTACTATTACGTATTAATTACTATTACTATTACTATTACTATTACTAGTACTATTACTATTACTATTACTATTACTATTACTATACTATTACTATTACTATTACTATTACTATTACTAGTACTATTACTATTACTATTACTATTACTATTACTATTACTATTACTATTACTATTACTATTACTATTACTATTACTATTACTATTTACTACTCTTACTATTACTATTACTATTACTATTACTATTACTATTACTATTACGATTACGATTATTATTTCTACTACTATTACTATTACTATTACTATTACTAGTACCATAGTATTACTATTACTACTCTTACTAGTAGTATTACTATTACTATTACTATTACTATTACTACTATTACTATTACTATTACTATTACTATTACTATTACTATTACTGTTACTGTTACTGTTACTATTACTATTACTATTACTATTACTATTACTATTACTATTACTATTACTATTACTTTTACTTTTACTATTACTATTACTATTACTATTACTAATACTATTACTATTACTATTACTATTACTATTACTATTACTATTACTATTACTATTACTATTACTATTACTATTACTATTACTATTACTATTGCTATTGCTATTACTATTACTACTACTATTACTACTACTATTACTACTACTATTACTATTACTATTACTATTACTATTACTATTACTATTACTATCACTATTACTATTACTATTACTATTACTATTACTATTACTAATACTATTACTATTACTATTACTATTACTATTACTATTACTATTACTATTACTATTACTATTACTATTATTATTACTATTACTATTACTATTGCTATTACTATTACTATTACTATTACTACTATTATTACAATTACTATTACTATTACTCTTACTCTTACTCTTACTATTACTATTACTCTTACTATCACTATTACTATTATGATTATTATTATTATTACTAAGACTCTGATTCGTCGTATTACTATTACTCGTAATAGTCTTTCTGTTAAATTTCAATGTTCAACCGCCTCCTCCTCCTCCTCCTCCTCCTCCTCCTCTTCCTCTTCCTCCTCTTCCTCCTCCTCGTGTGCGCTGCGAGCTCATGGCCTTCTGTTCCGCCGGATGTGGCCCTCCCCTCCTCCACCTTCTCGTCCTCGTCCTCATTTCTTCTTCTCATCCGTATCCTCGTCCTCCTCCTTCTCTTCGTCCTCCTCCTCCCACTCCTCCCCCTCCTCATCCTCCTCCTCCTCCCTGCTCTTCCTCTCCCAAGTGCTCCCCCCAAAGGGGGTCCACAACGGCTGGGGGAACACATTCCAATAGCTTCGCCAGACTTCGGCCAAAACTTCAGGGGTGCTTGGTGTGCCTCCAAGACGGTACCAACACGCCTCCAATACGGCCAAGAGTGCCCCAAGAGAGCCCCAAGGCAGCTCAAGATGCCTTCCAAATGGCCCAAGAGGCCTCAAAGACGCTTAAAGAGAGCTCCGAGAGGACCTCCGGGAGGCCACATCCATTGATGTTCCTTGGGTGTTTCAATGAAATTTGTCGCTCTCGCCTTGTCGGGCTCCGAAGGCCCTCAGAAGACGGCCCCATGGGCCCCCAAGACGGCACCAAGAAAGAGAGAGAGAGAGAGACTAAGAGAAGATCGAACGGAGAGAAAGACACAGAGCGGCAGGCAGACGTCACAAGGGAATGATATCGAGGAAGGGCAAGCGAGGGGGATGGCTTGAGGTCGAGATGCGAAGGGGGCCAATGCCAAAAAGATGGGTGGACGAGGCGGGAATCGGTACACTCAAAATCGCGACCCTGGAAACGCGAACCTCGACCCCCGCACGTCGATCCTCGATCACCGGATCCTCTCCTCGGCATGCGGAAAAAACCTCCTGGAGGCGGGACCTGATCCCCAGGGCTTCTCCAGGGACGAACTCTGACCCCGGATCGTTCCCCTGACGGCCCTGGGGTCCTCCATGGGCCCCAGAGAACCGACTCGGTGGAAAACGTCCATGACCCCCTTCCTGCAGGATGATTTTCAGTCATGGCGACCATAGCAATGCAGCCCCAATAGGGGACGCACAGGGACACACTAATACTACATGTCCGCCTTGGAGGCGCGCGTCCGACCCGAACATATAGTATACCCATCTTGTAGTACATCGTTTCTCGAGCGGTACGCATGTACTGTAAGATTTTTCGGTGCGCGCGTCGCCCCTGGGGGGGCGACGAGCACATAGTATAAGCATGTTGGGGGGACGCCGACAATACTTCTGATGAGATGCGTTTGGTCCTGAACTCCGAAGCGAAGCCGGTCGTGACAACGACAACCGGCCCGAGGTCCAAGAGGGGAGAAGCACATGTTCACACGTTCAAGGAGCTGCGAGATTCCCGGTCACAGGAAAACTCTCGGCGGGCGCGAGGGCTCCTGAGAGTCCCGCCGCCTTGTCCCTCCTCACCTCCCCCCCCTCGCTCGCCGCCGAACCCTCTCCCTGCATGCCGGAAGAGGAGGAGGAGGGGAGGAGGAGGAGGAGGAGGAGGAGGAGGAGGAGGAGGAGGAGGACGAGGAGGAGGAGGAGGAGGAGAAAAAGGAAAATAACCAGGAGGAGGAAAAGGATCGGGACCACACCTCCCTGCCCGAGCGTGCAGCGGCCGCGGCGGCGGCGGCCGGCCGGCGCTCCCGCCGCGGCGGTGCTGCGCCGCGGGGCGCCCGTCGGCCTGCGCCCCGGCGCCGTGAGCCGAGGTGGCTCGCCCCGAGGCCGCTACGCGAGGGAGGAGGAGAAGGGGGGGAGGAGGGGGAGGAGGGGGAGGAGGAGGAGGAGGAGGAGGAGGAGGAGGAGGAGCGAGGAAGGGGATGAGGAGAAGGAGGAAGGCAGGAGGGAGGGGGGGGGGAGGAGGAAAGCAAAAGGAAGGAGAGAGGAGGACCCAAAGATGGTCCGCAAAAGAGCCCCAAAGAGCCTGACCCCGAAGAGGGCCCCAGAGGGTCCCAAGAGCGCCCCGATGGCTTCAAGGGACCCTCTGAGACTTCTTCACAACACACTCACACCACCTCCACTCGCCTGGCGAACTGTTTTCCAAGAGGGCCTCAGGAGACCGCTGCGCGAGGAGGCGGCGCGCAAGGGGGTAGGGGAGGGGGAAGGCTTCTTAGAAGCACCCTGCTTCTCAGAAGGCCTCGGCCTTACGTCTATAGGGAAGGCCCGCGCCTCCTGAGAAGCAGGGGTGCTTCTGAGAAGACTTCCCCCCTCCCCCTGCCCCCCTTCTGCGCGCCGCCAGGCGAGGGAGGCGGGCGGGGGCGCGGTGGGGACGGTGACTACGTGCCAGACCACCCCAACCCAACCCGAAGACCCAAAGCTCGGGTTGGGGGGGCACGGTTTCCATGTGTGTGTGTGTGTTTTTCCATGTTCCCTGACGCCACGACCCCCCCTGGGAATCGAGGGCAGAGTGGGGCCTTCGCGTCGGGTTGGGGTGGTTTGGTGAATGGTAAAACGGGGCTCCTCTTCATCCTCCTGCTCCTCGACCGGAGAGCGGTGGGGGAAGGGGATCCTCCTTGATGTCGGGGTCGGGTTTCAGCGATTCGTCCGCCGCTCGTTACCAGCACTCCTAGAAGACCGGCGAAGGAGGGGGGTCCACAAACTGGAACAGGCCACCGCCCACTGCCAGCACCGGTGAAAGTCCCAGGAGGGAGGGGGGCCCCGTGTCGTGCCGCAGGGCAGGTGCGTGTTGAAGCAAGCGCAGCGCGCAGACCCGTGCGCACCACACTCGGGCCGAGGAGCCCGACCCGCCCGACCCTCCGACTGGCTCAGACCCGAAGGCCAAAACATCATGCGGGCGCACGCAGAATAAATCGCCATCCGCACCTGACCCAGAGGGAAGGTCTCCAAGTGCACTCTCCCCAGAAGGGGAGGGGTGGCGGGGGCTGTCCGCGGGAAGCGCGACCACGCCTCCTCTCGGGCCACGCGCGGATTTGCAGCGACAGGACCTGCCTGCTGGCGTTCACAAGGCTGGTCGCTGGAGCCACGGTACAACCAGCTGCGCGCCGAACTCGCGCAATGGCTCACCAGGGCCACCTTAAACTGTCCACTGGTCGGCCCTCTCCCGAAAGTATCAGCGTGTCGGCCAGGTCGGCCTCGATGAAGGGTGGTTCGTTCAGAGAGCTTGCTAGGGACAGCTTCGGCACGGCATGGTTCCCTTGGACGCACCCCATCCAGGGCGTCAGCTATCGTTGGTCCTCAAGCGAAGTGGGCATTTCCGGTTGTCGTTTTCCACCTGGCCTTTGTCCCCCAAATGAAGCTTTGCCTAAAAGGTTGTTGCTTTTTTTTCTCACTCGGTTTGCCTGCAAAGAGTCCTAGCTGAAGCGCGTATGGGAACTGGTCCATGGATGCCCCCCCCGATATTAAACCAAACGAAAGCAGCCGTTCATATTGCTATTGCAATGGCTTCCTTTGCTGATGCATTGGCTCTGTCTGGTACTGGCATAGCTTCCACTGCTGACGTCCCAACAATCGTCCAAGAGTCTACGTGTCGTCAAGCTCAGATGTAGATCAGAATAGATCAGAACAGGGTAAGAAAAAAAACAGATGAGTACAACACTGCACAATAAGGTAAACTACACTAAAGAAACAAATATTGGGGATTAACACAAGAGAGTGAGGTAGTGCGGGAGGAGAGTAGGGTAGAGTTGGGCAAGGTTTGACTAGAATCTACTTGGGTAGAACGAACTAGGCGTAGAGTAGACTAGAGCATGCTAGGAAGCAGGAACATAGAGTCGAGCAGTATGGGAGTATATTGGAATAGAGCAAGCTAAGAATATGAGTGGGACTCGAAATAAAGCAGGAGTAGGTCAGACAAAAATCAACCAAACTAGACTAGGGCGGAGTATAACACTGTAGCGTATAGTAGACAGAGCAGAGCAGAATAGGGTAGAACAGAGCAGATGAGTAGAGCAAAACAGAACAGAGAAGAGTAGAGAAAAATAGAGCGCGTCGAGTCCTGCGGGAAGAGAACAGATTAGAGTTGAGAAAAAGCTGAATGAACTGGACACGCAAAGAGTCGACAAGACTATAACACAGTAGAAGTGGAGTGGAGCAGAATAGATTAGCAGAGAAAGTAGGAAAAGTGATAGAGTAGAGCCTAACAGAATAGACTCGGTTAGGGTCGAGTAGATCAGAGCGGAATGAGAATAGGGTATGACAAAATGGGGTAGAAGAGAAATAGGGCGGGGAAGGTAGGGTCAAGCAGGGTAGAACAGGGCCGAATAACGCTCAGCATGGGGAGCAGCGCAGGGTTGATGGCGGAGCAAAGCTGGGCATCACTGAATGTACCAACCAGAGCACGTGAGAAGAGTAGATGACTAGAGTGGACCAGAGTATACCAGAGCAGCGTCAGAGCAGGAGGCGAAGAGCACAGCAGAGCCGAACTGAGAACAGGAGAACAAAAGACAAACAAATGAACAGGGTAGAGCAGGAGCCGGAACGGACGAAAGCATGATACAAGGGATCAGGACGAATAGTTATAATGCACCTAGCCAAGTCGAGCGACTCAGAAAGGCCCGCCTATTCCCACCCTCCCTCTCACAACACAAGACGCGTCGCGCAACTTGATAGTGGGATTGAAACGCTTTGCCGCATTGCAGAAAGAAAACGTTCGCGCACGACCCCACTTTCGACGACTTGGCGAAGGGACAGTTACGCGGGCCGCGCAGGGGCGGGAGCGGCAAAACTTCTGGCGCGCGCAGCGAAGACGGAGCACGCGCCGCGCTGACACAATTCGGCCATGGTCACTCGCACGCTGCGCGGAGCTAGGGAGAGGTCGGCATTTCGCCCGCCCTCGCGCGACCCCGCTGCCGCCGTCACGTTCATTCGACTCGGCAAGCCATGCGCCGCACCCGCACTGGAACGTAACTTTTGAGCCAAATGCGCACGGAGCTTGAGCGACGGCCACAAGTCGCCCACTCGCGCGGGCCCGCCGAAATTGCCGAGCGAAAGGCATCCGCCGCGCCGAAGCGGGAGCGCATCTTGCAAGCGAAACTTGCGCGGCGCCGAAGCGAGAGCGACGTCTTCGCGCGTTCGCGCGTCGACGATGTCGCGTTGCGCACGAAAAATGCGCACCGCGCCCGGGCGAGAGCTCAACTCTCCTGAAAAATGAACACGGAGGCGAAGCGAGAACGACACGTCAGCTTCTCTCGCGGGATGCGCGCCCCGCCCCCCCCCCCCCCCCTCGCCGCGCATTCTGACGCGCGGGCGACCGCGCGCCCACGTCGAGACGAAGAATACTGCGCTCGCGCCGTTCGTTGACAGAGCGGGTGGGCCCCCCAAGATCCGGTCGCCATCGGCCAGCCTCACGGCAGGCTAAGAGCACGCACCAGAAAGGAACATGGGTCGAATAGAGCAGCGCAGAGTCAAACATAATGGCGCAGAGCACGCGGAGCCCATCAAGTTCGCCAAGTCGACCGAGTCAGAAGGACCCGCTAAACTCCCCCACGCGCACACACTAACATACAACAAAAACCACGCGCGGCACGACTTGCAATTGAGTTGGAACGCGCCCCCACATCGCAAACGGAAGGCGCCCCCGCGCGGCCCCGCTTCCGCAGACTTCGCGAAGGGGGCGGCAAGACTTCCGACGGGCGCCCTGCGCGCCAGGCCCCCCCACCCCACCCCCCGCCCCGCGCCGCCCTCGCAAGCCCCCTGATGAGCGCGGCGAAGCGCGCCGTCTGCATCGCGGCTTCGCGGCGCCCCCCCCCGCCCTTGACGTCGACGCTCGGCGCCCCGTGAAGCGCCGCGCCATTCCGCGCGCGCCGATTCGACGCTTTTCGCGCCCACCTGCGCCCCGCGGCGCCCATTGCATCGCAGCGCTTTCCCCGTCGCCCGGCGCAATGATGCGCGCTGTTTCGGCCGCCCAGATCGCCGCGCGGCCGCCGCCCTGGCGTCGCGCGCGCGCCCGCGCTCGGCCCGAGCGCGCGCGGCGCTTCGACAGCGATTTCGCCAGAGCTCGCCAGGAGCGCGCCGCCTGTCGCCGCGCGCCAGCAAAGCGCGCCCACTTTCAGGAGGCGCTTCGCCCGCCGACGCCGGCGCCGCTGGGCGATCGGCGGCGGCCGCGCGCGCCCCGGCCCTCGGCGCGCCAGGCGCCGCGCCGGCGAGAGCCCTGCATCAAGCGCGCGCTGATTCGCGCGAGCTCGAGGCGCCAATCGAGCCGGCGCCAATCGAGCGGGCGCCATCAGGAAGGCCACAAAGCGCGCGCTCACTACGGCGCGGGGACAACTCGAAGGGGCCGCCCAGCGCGTCGAGGCGACGGCCCGCCAGCGGACGCAGGGCGGCGCTACGCGAGGGCGGCGCCGCGACGCCGACGAGGGCGGCCCACTGCAGCTCGCGCTCAGCGAGGGGCGCGACGACCGCGACGCGTCGAGGTGGCCCACGCAGGCGCGCGCACGCCGCAGCCGCCGCCAGCTGCAACGCGGGCCGGCCGGGCGAACGAAAAAGAACGCCATTGCTGGGCGAGCTGCCAGCGCCTGTCATCGGCGCGCCAGACACGTCTCCACAGGCAACCGCAATGCACGCCCTCACCCGAGGCACCGACTTCGTCGCGCGCGCGACCAGCGCGTCGGGCGCGCCGGCGCAGCAGCGCAGCGGCGCAAAAAAAACGCGCCGCCGCGCATTTGCGCACGGGCGACAACGTGGCAACCTTAAATCGGACACCACGCATACAGAACACATAATTCGGCAAATCCGGGCGCCAGGGCGCCTGGCACACGTCGACTATAGGACCGCGCCGCCCAGGTCCACCGACTCGTCGGGGAACGAGGCGCCAAGGGCGACGGGCCCCAGCGGAGCCCTCCGCGCGCCCGTCGCAGACCCTCACGACCGCGGCCGCGGCTCGAAACTGACGCAGGCAAAGCGGGCGGACCTCGCGCGTGCGCACGGGCGGGAGCTGACGCGGCCCGCGAGGGGGCGGCGACGGACGCTCGGCCCGCAGCGCGCGAGCCCAAGCCGCCTCGAAAGACGCCGGTCACGGTTTTTTCCCTAGCGTCGCCCAGTAGCTCGCCGCCGACCGCGGCCCTCGCAGCGGCGCGCAAGCCCCCGTCGAAGGCGGCGACGGCCAGTCGCGTCCGACACTGCCCCCGTCTCCGCACACATTGCGGAGGAGCATCGACGCGTCGGCGCGCTGGCTGGCCTGGGCGGGCTCGGCGGGGGCGCGGTCGAAGCTGGGGCTCGCCGAGAGGATGACCTGAGCCTTCTCCGCCGCCGCCCTTACCTCATCGCCCGACGCTTCCACTGCAGAGACATGCGCCTCGCGCGAGCTCGGAGCCGCGCGGGTCGAAGACCCGCCGCGTGGCGCGCGCGCGGTCGGCGCCTCAGCCCGCGCGTAGGTCGCGCTGCTTGAGGAGCAAAGCAAGCGGCAGGAGCTCTCGGCCGCGTCATCGGCGGCAACATGGCAGGCGCCGCGGACGAAAACCTGCCCGTCGACCACGCGCCGCTCCTCGCGCGCCTGCAAGTTGGCGGCACCTGGCGGGCCCGCGCCCGGGGCGCCTCCTCCGGGGGCCGGCGCGGCAGCGGCAGGGTGCAGGGCGCCCGCGGGGCGGCGGGGGCGGCGGCCGCAGGTGCGAGCGGGCCGCGGGCGGCGGCCGCGAAGGCGAGATGGGCGCGGCTGTCGGAGCGGCGTCGAGCGCTTCGCCATGGGGGGCAGGCGCAGCGGGGCCCAGGGCAAGGGAGGAGGGGCGCTGGCCCTAGGCGGCGCCAGCGGGCACAGCTGCAGGCGCGGGCCCAGCGGCGGGAGGGGCAGGCGCTTGCGCGGCAGCGAGGGTGAACAACAGGGCGGACAGTTGCCTGGCCCCGTGGTCGCTTTCGAAGAAATTGCCAGAAGGCACATCGATGGTGGAATGTTCGCGGCGGCGCCAGGTTGCCCACGCGGCGACCTTTGGGAAGGTGCCTGGGCCAATCCAGCCGCGCATGGAGCCCCATACCATGGAGCCGAACATGTTTCCCACGCCAACATCGCGGGCAACCGCAGCGGGACGGCCCCAGCGCCAGCCAGTTGCCCCACGGCGCCGCGCCAGTGGGCCATCGCCGCACAAACGCTAGAGACGCCAACACCCCACTGGCCTGCCTGTCGGAACACCGCCCGTCGCTTGTGCAAGTTGTTGTGGGCGTCTTGCTTCGCAAAAAAGTTTCGGTGGACTTCGCCCATCTTGATAGGTCCTGGCCTGCCGCTGCACTTGTTCTGCAACACGAGGCGGGTCCAGACGATCCAGCGCGCGGACACGTCGAGGGCGCCGTCACGCATGGCAGCGCGGGGGCGGTTCAGCGCGCGACGCAGGCTGGCGGCCCCGCGGCGGCGCGACACGGAGGAGAGAGAATTACTCGAGGTACTCTGGTCGCATGTCTGCAGGGAAAGGGACATGGAGCCTCGAACGGCGGACGCCGTCCGAAAGGTTGCCACTCGTTCTGTCCTGGTCGTCGTCGCTCCCGTCATCGCGGGCAGCTGGCGCGGCAGCGCTGGGCCGGCTTGGCCCGGGGTGGGCGGGGTCGGGAGGCCAGCAGTTCTGGGCGCTGCGAAGGCGGGACGGTTGGCGCCCAGGGGGGCCGGCAGGGGCGCGGCGGGGGGCGCGGCCCACGCGTTCGGTCTCAAGGCGAAACTGCCGGGCGTAACCGAAGTCCTCCTGGGCGGTGGTGCGCATGCTGTCGCTCATGAGGGGTGAGGCGCCTTGCGGACATTTTCCCTCGGCGGCGAAGTGTTCAGCGCGCCGCCGCCTTCGCCATGAAGTCGGCGGTTTCGATCGGCACCGGGCGTGTGCCGCGGTGGCCAGGGCACGATGCGCTCGAATTGGGTGCAGTAGGGGCGATGTTGGCAGACTGCAGAGCTCCAAGGGCGCGTGGGATCCCCTGAGGGGGAAAGCGAACCCATGGGGATGAGCCAAGGCAGGAGTCGGGACCGCGTTCCTCCAGCTAGGACCATGTCGCGGCCCCGTCGGCGCAGCGCTCCAGCATTGCCAGATAGCGCGTGGCGTGTGCGGTAGGAGGAGGAGAAGGTCCCACCCTCCTCCTCCACCTGCTTCCCATCCAACCCCACCTGCTCCTGCTCCTGCTCCTCCTCCTCCTCCTCCTCCTCCTCCTCCTCCTCCTCCTCCTCCTCCTCCTCCTCCTCCCCCTCCTCCATCTCCTTCGGCTGGCCCAGCCTGTACGATGTGTCGGGCCCACCTCAGCTCCATGTAAAGGATTTCGTGCCGCACGCACGCAGTGGCCGTGACAGGTGGCATGAGGGCGTTCGGGTAGCACCGCACACCACTAGCACACGCACACACATGTACATGGCCAAGTACAACTATGCATCAGCACGCAAAGTGAAAACGTTGAACAATGGCACGCATTCAGAACATGCATGAGCACGTAGAGGTGATGAGAATGAACGGCTGAATCGCGCACCCATGATGGCATGGTGGAGCATAGGCTCCGAGCGCTCATACCACCATTCCACACGACGAGCGTGAGAACTGCTGAGAATAAACCTTCTTAGTTGGAAGTGTACAGCGCTTGCGGTGGCAATGCCGATGTTGAGTTTTCGGGGACCAAGCAATCTGCCAAACAGGGCGACAAGCATGCAATCCGCCACCGTGCCGCAGGCACTGAGTGAAATGTCCTCAAGCCACTTCGAGCCCCCAATATTGAATATACTGGGAATGGTTCAATGCCCACGATGCCTTGATAGGCCCAAGAGGGTCCCCTCTGCTGCTCGTCCTCCTTTCCTCCTTCTCATCGTCCTATCCCTCTTCTTCCCCCACGTGTTCCCACGAGGGTTTCCACAACCTCTGGGAGAACACATTGACCAATAGCTTGGCCAGCCTTTGGCCCTACGTTTGGCCACGTGGGCGGTTTCAAAGCAGGGGGCGGCCGTGGTTCGCCGTAGGCGCATTCGGTCATGCTAGCGGTCATCTGCTTTGGCCATTGCCAGCAGTGGGCAGTGGGAAGGACTGCGACAAGATTCTGTCAGTGCCACGCCAAAACCACCAGCAGGTCGACAAGATTGAACGCAATTCTTCGTCAACTCACGTCTGATCCCTGGCGTGCCAAAAACTAATTACGCCCTAATCGCACATCCTAAAACTATTTCTGCCCCATGCGCTCCAAACAGACAATCCACACACGATTCATATGGCCCTGGGAGCCGGAACCCGAAGAGGCGTAAAAAATTCCGCTAGGTGCGCACAGGCCCAAAAATCCACCCCGGGAGGGCCCGAGACGCCCCCAAGAACACCCCAAGACGCGACCAAGAAGCTTCCCCAAACACCACCACGAGGCCCAATGATGCTTCCAGGGGGCCTCAAGAACCCCTTTGACCCCTCAACGGCGCAAGAGATAGCCCAAGGTGAACACCAGGATGGGTCAAGAAAGGTTCCAAGACATCCCAAAGAGGCCCCAAGACCGTTCAAAGACCAGTCAAGTGGCCACGAAGCCTGTCAACGAGGCCCCTAAGAGTCAGAAGTCTTTCCAAAACAACAGGAAAACATATCCCACAAGCCCTCCAGGGCGTGAGTGGTTTGGGGGTCTTCCTCTTCCAACCCCCCTTCTTCCCCTTCGGGTAAGGGTTTACCATTGTTCCCTATTCATACACACCCCCTCCCCCTGGCGACCGGCGGCCAACCCAAACCAATGAGAACACTCCCCTTTCATTTCTTGTAAGAACCGTACATTAGGCATTACGCCTCCAAAACTGGAGCATGCGCGGGCGCCCCACGAGCACGTTGTATTGTTTTTTGACGCGTACGGCGGGGGTGCCGCATATTGTTTGATGCGTGCAGGTCTACGGTTCCTGCCAACGAACAATTCAAATTACACTTTGGTTCCGAATCTGGAGCATGCGCAGGGCCCTCTTTTCTCTGAGCTCTAATTTGTCCCACGACCCCTCAAGATATCACAATTTGTCCGTCGGTGTTGATGGTTGTCGTTCCCTCGACGAGCCGCCCTTTTCGCTGAATGATCGGCACTTCGCTTCAGGGGGGTTCAAGATCCTGAACTCCTGGGGTACCTGTTGCTTCCCCATAGCTGCCGCACCTGAGCACGTAGCACAGTTGGCGCGCATGGAGCACGCGCCGCACCTGGCACACTTGGGCATCCAGGGTGCCTGGTACACCTGGAACCCGTGGCGCGCATGGCATGTGGAGGGGCATGTGTGGCGTGCCTAACCGATATGTTATTACTCGGGCGTTGCTTATGCGTTGGAAGGGCAGGTGGGAGTGAGCTGGACGGCCTGCTATCTAGGGCGGAAGCTTGATCAATGTTCCGTATTCATATACACCCCCTCCCCACCCTGGAACCATGCCGACTCAATTAGGACCCGCCCCCCAGCATCCCTGTCAAAAACATTACAAAACGCACTCTGCATCCACATGTGGAGCATGTGCGGCCGCCCCGCGACCATGCTGTAGTGTTTTACAGGGACGGCTGGGGCGCCAGCACATCCTGCCTGCCTTCTGGGCGCAGGTGGTCGACCGACTTGTCTGACACATCAATAGGTGCTCCTTCATGCCTTATCGTTTCCGATGGGGTTTTGAAGCCTACAAATGGCTCCAATATTGACCAAGAAAGCTCCAAGGTCGGGCTGAAGAGGCTTCCTGGCCAGCCCAAGAACGCCCCAAGTTGGCACCAAAAGGGCGCCAAAAGGCGGTTCTGAAGGTCCCAGAGGGAGGCCTCCTGGTGGATGGCCTAATAGAGCTCCATGCCGTGCCCACGAGACCTCCGAGACAGCCCCAGGAGCGCCCCAAGACGGCCCAAAGATTTCCCCTAGAGGTCGTTTTGAAGGGCCCCGAAAGGGGGGTTCATCCCAACTAGGGGGGCCTCTGTCGCTTCCGACGAGCAGTTGCGGCGCACGGAAGTGGAGCCCCATATTGGTGCCCAGTGGCTGGCGCACCTGGCGCGGCTGGAGCACGTGGAACACTGGGCGCACCTGTAGGGAGCCCACAAAGGACGTACGCGCCCAGTTATGTACATGAACACGGCCCCTCGATCCGCGAGACCGGCCGCGTTATACGAACATTTGCGCAATGCGAACTCTCGAAACCAGCGTGGATTCATGTACATGTACGTCCTTTTTCCGCTCCTGAACCTGGAGCACGCGCCGCACCTGGCGCGCGCCTGGCACGCTTGGGCCTCAGGGTCTCGCGCCCATATGGAACCCGCGGCGGCCTCGCGGCGCTCCTGCGCGACGTGCTGACTCCCGGGCGCCACGCGCGCGTTGGGAGGGCCGGTGGGAGTGAGCCCTGCGGGCGGGTGGGTACTCCAGACCTCGTAATAAAAGGGAGGGGGTCTGGACCCTCCAAGACAAGCCATTTCAGACCCCCCCCCCCCGTGGGAGAACCCTCCAAAACATCGTCCCCAGACCCCCCTAGGCCCTCCAAGATAGCCTGGAAGAGACCACCCCCGAAATGAGACCCCCTCCCTTTTATTACGAAATCTGGAGTAGCTCGACTCAGCCCCTTCCCCCTGCCCCTGCACTCAAGGGGGGGGCCGCGGGTCGTTGGAGCGCCCGCGACTGCCTCGGCGCGCCAGTCGAAAGCACTCACTGCACCAAGGTCGGCCGCGCGCATGCCAGCGGGACGGGTCGGCGGCCCCGATTAAGGGGCCCCCCTTCCTTTTGATCGATTCGCCCCAAGATGGCCCCCCGAGGCCCCCACGGGCGCCCCACGGCGCCCCCAAGAGGCTCCCAAAAGACCCCGAGAAGGCCCCAAGAGGCCCCCCAGAGGCCCCCCAGAGGCCTCCCAGAGGCACCCTGGACGACCCAAGAGGCCCTGGCGATGACGCCAGCATCGATAAGTTTTCAAGGGTTCTGCCACGTTTGGGCCTCCTGGGGGAGGGCTTGATTAAGGGCCCCCCCTCCTTTGTTCGACGTCTTCCAAGGTGGCCCCAAAATGGCCCCCGAGGCCCCCCAGGGCGCCCCGCGACAGCCACAAGAGGCGCTCACGAGGCCCCAGGAGACCCCCAAGAGGCCCCCAAGGTGCTCCCAAGAGGCCGCCGAAAGACCCCGAAGAGGCCCCAAGAGGCCCCCCCAACAGCAACCAAGACGCCCCGACAACCCCTGGGGGCTGCCAAGAAAGGCCCAAGACACCCCGAGAGAACTCCACGAAACACTCGGAGGAAATCCCAAGAGGTCCCGAGAAGGCACCCGAAAGGAGGAAAATTATGGCTTTACTGTTCACCATACTCATTGTCCTCCTCGCCCCCCTCGTCCTCCTCTTCCTCCTCCTCCTCCTCCTCCTCCTCCTCCCCCTCCTCCTCGTCCCCGTCCCCCCCCTGCCCCCGAGCTCCTCCTCCTCCCCTCCTCCTCCTCCTCCTCCTCCTCCTCCTCCTCCACCGCCTCCGCCTCCGCCTCCTCCTCCTCCTCCTCCGCCTCCGCCCCGCCTCCGCCTCCGCCTCCTCCTCCTCCTCCTCCTCCTCCCTCCTCCGCCTCCTCCTCCTCCTCCTCATCATCCTCCTCCTCCTCTCCGCCTCCGCCTCCGCCTCCCCTCCGCCTCCGCCCCCTCCTCCTCCTCCCCCCCCACCTCCTCCTCCACCTCCGCCTCCGCCTCCGCCCGCACTCCATCCTCCTCCTCCTCCTCCTCCTCCTCCTCCTCCACCTCCTCCTCCTCCTCCTCCTCCCTCCTCCTCCTCCTCCTCCTCCTCCTCCTCCTCAAATTCATGAACACTATACGGGGCTGTTTTCCGGAGAACCCCCAGAGAACCCCTGGAGAACCTGGAGAACCCGGAGAACCCCTGGAGAACCCGGAGAACCCAAAGAACCCGGAAAACCCTGGAGAACCCTGGAGAACCCGGAGAACCAGAGAACCAGGAGAACCCGGAGAACCCCGGAGAACCCCCGGAAAACCCCGGAGAACCCCCGGAAAACCCGGAGAACCCTTGGAAAACCCTGGGGAACCGGAGAACCCCCGGAGAACCCTGGAGAACCCCCAGAGACCCCGGAAAACCCGCAGAGAACCCGGAGAACCCGGAAAACCCCGGAGAACCCCCAGAGAACCATCAGAGAACCCGGAGAACCCAAAGAACCTGGAGAACCCTGAGAACCCCAAGAACCCAAAGAACGCCGAAAAACGCCGGAGACGCCGGAGACCCCCCGGAAACCCCCCTTGAGCATCCAATACACAAATATATTATAATAATATATATATATATATATATATATATATATATTATATATTGCAAACACCAATATATTAGGATTCTCTTAAAATCTCCTCCGCTAAGATTTTCTGTCAAAATTCGCACCCAAGAAAATCCCCCTAGATGAGGGGCGTCGCCTTCTTTGGGCCTTTTTTTTTCTCATACTCAGCGCAAGAGACGAACAACAGGCTGCCCCATAAACTTCGTCATGCATGCTCTTGAAAACTCGGACGCGTTCGGAGCACCCCCTCTGCGCTTCCCAAACGCCGCAACGGACCCTCCAAAGTCTTCATCTCGGTAGTTCCAGTGCTTGGACGGTTGTCCCCCAGAAGAACAGAATTCCAAAAATAAACGCAGCTTGGATTTAATGCGAAATATGTTATCATGCGCCGTCGCCAAAGCAGCGAAGTGTTGAGCAAAACGCACAGAATGCTCCAGCATCGTGTCTTTCGTAAATGGGAAAAGACCCTGCAAGCGCAGCGTAGCAGCGTGACAAGCTCTGCATGCAAAAATACATAGAAGACTCCACGGGGTCATTCCTGTCGCAGAACTGTTCCGCAAGTTCCATACCCCACGGTATTAGATGCCGAACCATACCAGCGCTACATCTGAGCTTGGGATAGCTGTTTGATTTGCCTTTCACAACCCCAATGCTCAAGTGAGGAAGCCTGTTCGGCGCGCCGTTCGGAGGTTGTCTATCGTGAAACCCCTGCATCATAAGGTGCATCTCTCGCATGCGCTGCTTCTGCGTGCCGCCTGGGACTTTCCTCTCGACGACGCAATACCACATCAGAGAGCCCATAAAATCTGCAGCTACACCTAAATCCGCGCAGCGCAGCCAATCCAACATCAAAATTCGCACGCTGGCAAACGGAACCATCAACAAAGGGCATACTCGATGTCCAGAACCCAGGATTTTCATCAAAAGTTCTTGCCATGATCTGCGGTCCGTGCGCCAGGGCGCGTCGTGGCCGATCTCGGTAGAGACCGCGCGGGCATCGAAAACTTCGCTTTACCATCCTCCCTCTCCTGTTCTGCCTCTGCCTCCTCCGCCTGCTCCTCGGCTTGCCCACCCTCCTCGACGCCCCCGTCACTTGGCGCCTCGCCCTCCCCTCCTCCCCAGCGCATCGCTCCTCCCCCTCACGTATGATTTCCCGTTGCGTGCCTCCTCGTCGTCGTCGTCGTCCTCCTCCTCCTCCTCCTCCCCCTCCTCCTCCTCCTCTTCCTCCTGCTGCTCCTCCTCCTTGCCCTCCTCCTCCTCCTCCGCCCCTCCTCCTCCTCCTCCGTCTCCTCCTCCATCTCCTCCTCCTCCTCTCCCCTCCCCCTCCTCCTCCTCCTCCTCCCCCCCCCCTCCCCTTCTCCACCTCCTCCTCCTCCTCCTCCTCCCCCTCCTCCTCCTCCTCCCCCTTCTCCTCCTATCCGTCTCGTGTTTTATTGATTTGCTTATGCGCGTTGCCATCCCTTTCCTCCATCCCCCTCTCCCCCCCCCCCCTTGCCTCCCCCAGCTAATGGTCCGCACTCCACCTCTCAACTCGCCCTGCTGGCCCCGCGCGCAGCGTTGATGGCCCCCCCCCCACTTCTTGGGCGAGCGCCCCCTAGCGACAGGGGATGGCCTTTGCAACGTCAGCGCGGGGGGCGCGCAACTTTCGCGCCGGGGCCCCCCTCCTCAGGCAGCGCAGGGGGGGTGGGGCGGTGGGGCAGGGGTCGGTGGAGGCAGAACTGGGTTGGCTATGTGTTTTTCCCTGTGACCTCGGGCAGCTTGATCTTACACTGGAAGCAGCGCTCCGCGCCCTGCCACCCTGGCAGCTTCAGCACCTCCTTGAACATCTTCCAGTCGCCCTTGATCTGGCAAACAACGCCCCTGAGAGGGAGTCGCCCTCTCTCGCTATGCTGTTTGGCCCTCCACTTGTCGCTCTTCCCGAATGGCGATCCATCGCGTCTGCACGATGGCCACGTTTTGGTTGCGAGGTGCGCGAATGACCAGCGGACAATTTCAAAAATGTCATCCAGGGCGTTTGGGGGCAACTGGTTCTTCAGCAAGCATGCGATGGGCACGCGGAGGTTCGCGCAGCGCTCCTCTAAGCCAGGCAACAGGAGCGAAACAATTTCAGCGGCCACGCTGCGGTCCCAGTTACAAGGCACACCGTCTTGCCAGATGCCGCATGGGACCGTGTCGGAGTCGCCGAGGGACGACGCTGCACTGTTGAACTGCCCCAGCGAAACGGGATCTAACCCAGACGCGCCAGTCATAACATCTGCGTGGCCGAAGAACGCCAAACGATCCAAAATCTCCCGGGGCAGCATTAAATGCATTTTCTGCAGCTCCTCCACCTGCCTTCTAGTGTTCCACACCCGCACGTCGCACACGCACAAGGGTGGCCAACCGTTCTTTCTGAAAATCTGGCGAAGGAAACGTGGAGCATTGCCCGGGCATTTTTCTGATGGTACTAAATCAGCAACGCCTGCGGCACCAGAGCGGTGGATGTCGTTTGCCAATTGGAGCCCCCTGGCGCCCGACACGATGTTGCGCGACACGAGGTCAGCGACATTCGCCCTCAGGCGTTTGTCTGCTGGCAGCGCGCGCCCGCCATAAGGCAGCGCGCGTTTGGACAGCATGCTGCGGCGACCTCTCTCGAGCCAAAAGCTACGGTCGTCCCTCGAGCCAAAAGCTACGGACGCATCTTGCGCACTGGCGCGCCCGACAACAGGGCCACCCCTGCAGGAGAGGGGCGACGAGAAGATGCGAAGGCTCCCCACGAGAAGGGGCCGCGCTGGATACCGGGCGAGGCGGCGAAAGGGGGGTGGAACAGCAGAGGGAGAAAAGGAGAGAGAACGAGAGAGAGAGATATATATAGAGAGAGAGAGAGATAACAGACGAACGTGAGTGAGAGCGAGAAGCAACGAACGGACAGACAGACAGACAGGAAACAGACAGACAGACAGACAGACAGAGATAGGCAGAGACAGACAGGGGCAGACAGACAGAGAGCCCCCATCAAGGTATGCGCGCATATTTTCTTGTTGGAGCGTCGCCTTGCGCCTCCATCTCTAGCGCATGCGCGCCGAGGGAATGATATGGATGTAACTCAGGGGGCTGCGAACATGATATGGAAACGCCACTCACTCCACGTAGCGCGAGAACCTCTTGACCGCCAGTTTGATGCCGTCCAGGTGGTGCTCTGCGGTGGACTTCATGGCTACGAGATCCTTGTTCAGATTGGCAGAATCCTCTTTCTTCTCGTTCGTCTCGTGAGTGATTCCCGTCTTCTCGATCAGGAGCTCCACCGCCTCCTCGTGATCAGTCGCGAGCTTGAGGGTCTTGTCAGCCTCCTTTGCCCAGGTGTCATGTTGGCCTTTGTCACTGTCCTTGGCAGTCTTGGCGTGATTGTGGAGCTTCGCGCGGAGCGTCTTCAGCTTCTTCATCTCAGCCTGGTACTTCGACAGGGTAGACCTAAGCGCAAGAAGAGGGAGGGGGGGAGCGCCTGTGAGGGGAGTGAGCAGGAAGACGAGGGAGAGGAGAGATTGCTGAGGCGATGGCGTGATCGAATCCTTGTTCGCCTGGATGTTCGGTCACAGCGGGTTCTCCAGCTTCACTGGGTTCGCGCTCGCACTGCTGCTGCCACTGCACAGCTCCCCCATCCTGGCTGCTGCCCATTCCAGCGCTTTTGCCGACTTGACGTTTCCCTCGCCCGTAAACTTTTTCTT
Organism: Prorocentrum cordatum; assembly: GCA_963575745.1. Classification (NCBI taxonomy): domain Eukaryota; class Dinophyceae; order Prorocentrales; family Prorocentraceae; genus Prorocentrum; species Prorocentrum cordatum. The sequence goes on along the minus strand of CAUYUJ010001902.1, from coordinate 52,503 downwards.
GTCAGACGTCTCCAAGCTGTCCTCAGACATCTGTGGGAAAATGAAACAGAACTCGTGCCACAATATGCGGTCCTTCTTGTCGTACTTCACTGGAAACGCCTCCTTCGCATTGCACGTCTGTGAACTCTCCCCCCACCACTCCTGGACGAACTCGAGAGCCAGCTTATGATCCTTAAAATCTGACAATGAAAGGTTCTGTTCTTTCAAAGCTTGCGGAACTGTGACGCACCCCTTCTTGGCCCATTCCTTATGTTTTTTCTGCAGTTTCGCATTCTTCGTGAAACGTACGCACCCAGTCCAAGTTATTGCTCTTATCCTTCTGGAAGCTCTCCAAGAACATCTTGCGCTCTGATGGGCTCTTGCAACTCGACCAAACTGCCTGCGCTTCCGCTGCCTCATTCTGCAAATCTGCATCAGTGCCCGAGGAATTGTACTTGAGCCAGTTGCGCATCTTTGTGGCCTCCTTCGGGTCGACCCCCTTCCCCCTTAGAAGCCTTGCATCTCTTAGGAGCGGGGCCAGAGTCGTCGCCTTTCTTCGCCCCGCACACCATCGACGAACAAAGAATCATCATCGGCGCGGCACACGCGAAGCAAGAAACCGCGGCGGGAGGAGGCATGCTGTCGAACCGTACAAGGATCCAACACTCGCAAATGTAAATATGACAATCAGCGCGCCGAGAACAAGCGGACCTTGAGCCGAAAAGCACTTGCGGGATGCATGCTGCCCCCTCCCCCCTTTGGCCCTACCTGCCTCCTTCCTCGTCGGTCCTTCCTTGCCGTAGCGCCCTGATCCACATAAATCCGCCATGCTCATCCTGCCCCCCAGAAAGCCCCTACAGTAGGGGCACGAACCAAGAGGACAATGAGATCTAGGCTAGATACCCCTATCAAGGGGTGATCACGGACTGCGAGCGAATGGTAAGCATTTGCACTACCGCTATTAAGCTGATCAGAGTGCAGGGTCAGAAGCCCCGCGGTCAAACCACCAGTCTTTGTTCGGAAGTGTTGGTTTCATCCGGCAACGCAAAGTGAACCAATCTGCCGCTAGAAAGCGGGCAATCTCGTTTCTGAAATTCTATTAAATAGAACTTCTATTTAATAGAATGTGGGTTTTGCTTGATACTTCCTTCAATTCTATTAAATAGAATTTCTATTTAATAGAATCGGGCGTGTCTTCTGTGGCCCAGCTGAGCGGGCTTCCAGTCGCAGCCAGCGTGCAACGACTGTCGTAGATATGGATGTGAAACCCACCGCGGGTCTCAGGCCCCCTTCGCGCCGCACACGAGGAAGTCGCCCTCTGGGAGGGGGGGGGGGGGGGGTGCGCAAGTGCAATGTGTGGGAGGGAGACAGATCCACTACAGAAGTGGTGACGGCTCTCAAGGAAAAGCATCGCGGTCCTAGTTCCCCTTGCGGCCGCCCTTCTTGCCGTCCTTCTTGCCCCCGCCCTTCTTCGCCTGGGCGTCCTCGTCTTTCTCCCGCTTCTCCTCCTCGTCTTTCTTCCGCTGGTCCTCCTCGCGTTTCTTCCGTTCCTCCTCCGCCTTCCGATCGGAATCCTCTTTCTGCTTCCTCTCGGCTTCTGCCCTCGCGTCGTCCTCTTCCTTCTTCTTCCTCTCTTCCGCTGCTGTGCGGGCCTGCTCTGCTTGCGCCAGTCCCCGCTCCTCTGCAGCCTTCCTGTCGTTCTCCATTTCTGCCGCCTCTCTGCGTCAGCCCTGCCCTGCTCCGCAGCCGCCGTGGCCATAGAAGCCGCCGTCGCCACCTCCAGCGGACTCGCAGTGCTTGCGCAACTGCCCCCGCCTCCCCCGCGCCTGGCGTCAGCTCTCTTTTTCTTGCGTTCTCGCTCGTGGCGCCTGTCCTCTTCCTGCTTGCGCTTCCGACTTTCTTCGGCTGCGCTCCTGGATTCCTCCTCTTGCAGCCTCATCGCCGCAGCCTCCTATACTTCCTGTTGCCTGAGTTGTTCACGCTCCTCCGCCTCTGTTCGCTCCTGCTCGATTCGTTGGAAAGCTTCGGCTGCTCTGCTAGCGACGCTCACCTCTGCTTGCTCCAAGACGCGCAGGACTTGCCTCGTCATCTCTGCTCTCCTCCTCCTCTCGTCTGCCTTCGCTTGAATCTCCCTTTCTTCCGCCTGCCTGGCTGCTTCCTTCCTCTCTTCCTCTTGTCGCCGAAGAGCTGCTTCCTCGCGTCGTCGGGCTGCTTCCTCGCCCCTCCGCGCCTGCTCCTGCAGAGCCCCCCTTTCCATCTCCTCGCGTGAAGCCGTTCTCTCGCGCCCCCTCCTCCTCAGCCTCTTCAGGATTGCGCGCCCTCTCTCGTTGAGATCCTCCGTCTCAGCGCCGCTAGTGTCGCATGCGTCCGCCTCTGGGCTGAGCGGGGCCCCCTCGCAGGTCTCGGTCTGCATTCCTGCCTCCTGCGTCGCAGGCTGCGTCGCTGGATGCGCGCCTGCAGCTCCTGCTTCCGCGCCTCCTCCTCCTGCTTCCGCGCCTCCTCCTGCCCCCTCGGCCAAGCCCTGGGGGTTGCGGACAATATGCCCCTAGCTGAGGGGTCATTAATACAAGTAGGGATGTTTGCACCCCTAGCAAAGGGGAATATTATCGTAGGGCTGTTTTGGCGTCCCCTAGCGCAAGGGTGCTTTATTTCCTGATCCCCATCGCGTCCTCGGCGGCGTTCACGAGAGCTTGCTCGTTCCTGTCCATCCTCTGCCGCTGCCACCTGGGAGGGGGAAAGGGGGGGGGGAAGCGGAGGCGGAGACGGTGGAGGAGGAGGAGGGGGGGGGGGGGGGGAGGGGGGGGGGGGGGGGGAGGAGGAGGAGGAGGAAGAGAAAGGAGGGGAAAGGAGGAGGCAGGAGGGAGGAGGCGGAGGAGGAGGAGAAAAGGAAACGGATGTGAAGAGGGAGAAGGGGGGAGGGAGGGAGGGGGGAGGAGGAGGAGGAGGAGGAGGAGGAGGAAGAGAAGGGGGAGGAGGAAGAGGAGGAGAAGGAAGGAGAGGAGGAGGAAGAAGGGAAGGAGGAGGAGAAAGAGGAGGAGGAGGAGGAAGAACCCTGCAAGAACAGAAACTCGGATTGAAAAACTGCGAAAAGTTTGTCATACCAAACTCTGGTGACAAGAAAGGTTTATCATGTCAAACTTAGGTTTCCAGTGGGCGCGCAGTGTAATGGGTTCCCATGGGGGCCACCTGGCGCGCTCGGCCTCCGACTTGCGGCCGCGATAGCGGCGACCTCCTGCGGAGATGAAGCCCCGCCCCGCCCACCAGCGAGAGGCGTGGTGCTCCTGGCAGGAACGCGACACGCACGTGAAGACCCACGTGCGCCTGCTGCACTTAGCGCACAGCTGGATCTTGTCCGTGCGCAAGAACGGCCTTGTTGGAGCCCTCGTGTACCGCTTCTCCCAGAGATCCCTCAGCATCTCAGCCTCATCCTCCTCCTCCTCGTCTGAGACGGCGGTCACGTCGTCCTAGGGGGGGAAAGAGGGGGAAGACAAAACAAATCCTCTATTGAAGAGGCGTCCCCTAGCAAGGGGTAAACTTTTGCATCCGACCCAGCGTCCTTCGCGTCATCGAGATGACGCTTCCGCGGAAGATCGCCCCACTGGTCGCCGCCGCTGCCTCCCGGAGCAGATCCGCTGCCAGCGATCATCGCCTGAGGGATGGGCGGGGGGGGAGGGTTGGCGCGCGCCCTCGCTCTTCTCCGGCTCTACCCAAGGAGTTCCTGGAGGGAGAAGGTTTCTCTTAGAAAACTTTGGTTTCTGAATCCCCTGATCCCCATCTCGCCCCTGACATCCGAACCTCCTGATTTGTTTCCAAGACTCGCGGCCCCCGCCCCCTGCGAAGCGAGCCATGCGGCGAGCGCCGCGAACACAAGAGCGGATTTCGTCATTGCGCGAAGGCCTTCTCGTGAGCCTCGCGGGCTCGATCGCCTTGAGCCGCAAACGGCTGCACTGAACGTAAACAATCGAAATATATTGCTGTGGTTCCCCCGAATGAAGGGGCGCGTCCCCTAGCAAGGGGTTCGTGACGCCCCTGGTGGAGGGGATGTAAACATTATATATTAGCGTGAAGAGATGAGATGGCGAGCCCCTGACAGAGGGGAAGTGCTGCGTAAGATGACGATGCGTGCTGATGATGGTGATGATGATCGTGATGACGATGAGGAGGGGGAGGATGAGGGTAATTCCATCGATCAGCTCCTCCATCAGAGCGTCCGCAGCGCCCCGCGCAACATCCTTCGTCTCAGCAATCGCGCCCTCCTTGAGCTGCTCGCACACCTGCCTGCCGATGTCCAGCAGCTCCTCCTTCGACACCTTGTCCCTCGCAGCGGCGCCTCCGAACGAGCATAGCTGATTCTTCTTCCCGTGCAGCAGTTTGATCCCCACCCTGTAGTCCCTCTTGCACCAGTCAAGGTGATAATCGCGCCCGTCGACAGCGCCTCCAACTGCTTCGTCGGCTAGCTCGTCCTCCGCCTCGTCGTCGCCACCGCCTCCCGCGTCCTGCTGCTCCTCCTCCTCCTCCTCCTCGTCTTCCTGCCCGCCGCCTTCTTCTCCGTCCGAAGCCTCGCTGGCAGCCTTCGCGCGGGCAGCGCGCTTCCTGGGTGGTCCCTTCATCGCTGCAGCAGGGCGCTTCCTGGCTGCTTTCATACACTTTTTCTTCATTGTGTTTTTTGTCAGGTTTCGTCAGCGCCCCCTTCTCTCGGGCCTCCCGCTTCTTCCGCCCCTCAGCATGGGCAACGAGCAAGGCGTTGGACTGGTCTGTCTCGATATTGTCCCCACCAGGCGCGCGTGCGATCAAGAAACCCATCTCGCCTGCTGACAGCGGCATGCGCGTCTCCTGGCCCGACTCATCAGCAACGACCATGGACGGCGGGTCGGAGTTCCAGTCGTACCACGTCACCTGTGATAAAGAAGACGGATGAGATGGACGGATAGAAGAGGATGATCACAGCAGGAGAAATTAGCAGGCAGCAGTAAGGGATGGAGAGGAGGTGAAAAGTGACCTTCTTCGCAGAGCTAGAAGCGGCAGGTGCAGCGGAAGGGCGCGCAGGTGACTCCATCACCTCCTGGAATGAGAAAACGACGAGCGGGCTGTGCACTTCGTCCTTCTTGGTCTTCGCCTTGGGCGGTGGAGAAATCCCATATAGCTCCTTGATCAGCTTGTGCCTTGCGTCTGCTGGACTGCGTGGTGCACTCGCGGCTGGGGCCGAGCTCTCGGCACGAGTGTCATCCGCGGAGGTGCTCTCGACGACGTCATCACTGCGTGGCGTCTCCTTCTTTTTGCCAGAAGAAGTACGACCGCACTCCAAGTTCATCGCCTGTCCGAGGGTCCTCGTGTAGTGATCCAGCTTCTCCGCGGCCACGGCGCTCCTGAACTTGTTCACTACGTAGCTGACGCACCTGCTCATCTCAGTGGCCCAGCGCTTCGCTTCCTCTGCCGCGAGGTGCGTCTTCTGCGAAACGATGGCCTTCGTGAGCGCTGTGGAGCTCAAGCGCTGCGACGCCTGGCACGCATCCAACAAGAACGGCATGTTATATTTGATGATCTGCTCCGTTGTGCCATTGATGTAGTTCTTCTCGATCAATGACACGCGCTGCTTCACCAAGTCAAACATGGCCTCATCGCCGAGCTGGCAAGCGCGGTAGAGGCGCGGCTTCTCCTTAGAAGCGCCCCCCATCTCAACGCAATGCCTGCTGCCACTCGCGTTTGAGCAGATGGCTACAGAAGAAAAAAAGAAGGAGAAAAAAAAAAAAAAAAAAAAAAAAAAAAAAAAAAAAAAAAAAAAAAAAAAAAAAAAAAAAAAAAAAAAAAAAAAAAAAAAAAAAAAAAAAAAAAAAACGAAGTGCCCCTTTGAAGGGGTCGCAGGAAGCTCTTCCCCTAGCAAGGGGTGACGTCGCGCAACCATGAGGGATCATGTCGAACACAACATAGGAAAGCGCACCAATATATTGGCGCCCGCCGCGAGCGAATATATTCGAACATGGGTTCTCGCTAAGAGCAAATATATTGGCGTTTGCAATATATTGGTGCATTGGATGCTCAAGGCCCCGAGGACCCAGAGAACCAAGAGAGAACCCGGAGAGAACCCCCGGAAAACCCGGAGAACCCCCGGAGAACCCCCGGAGAACCCCGGCGAACCCCCAAAGAACCAGGAGAACCCAGAAAGAACCCAGAGAACCCGGGGAACCCGGAGAACCCGGCCGGAGAACCCGGAGAACCCCACCCTGAGGGTCTCGCGTGCCGGATCTCAGCCCGGCAGAAGATGGGGGAGGTCTGATGAAGCGGTCGTAATCCGGCATAACATATTCATTTTATGTTCAGAACATTTGTTATATAAACGTAAAGAATTAGCACGTAAGTAATAATTAAGTACCGATCAGCACGTTGAGATGCATTTCGCAACATATGCATAAAAACCAACACGCGCCAAACAATGATTCGACACGTCTGAAGGACAGGCTTGGGAGAGAAATAACATCATAACGTTGCTCTCGAATAAAGCACACGTTGCACGGGAATGTGACACCAGCTGCCGAGGCAGCCAACGGCATATAGCTGTGGATGTAAGCTAGATGGTGCAATGATGTACGAAACATGTGCAGCATTAGTCGTGACATCATATTGCCACAATAATTCTACGATTAAGTTAATGAGTGCATTAGTTACTTCCTTTCATGAATAATTGCTAGATATGGAAACATCTTCGCAATTTTGAACACACGGGAATATGTCCTAGAATGCAGTTTCCGCTTGAGAACTTCGGCTCCTGCTCAAGATATCCTCTTGAGTCTGAGCATGCGGGAGAAATTGTAGTGAACGTTGTCGCCGACGTCGTCGTCGAACACGTTTTTATAGTTAGGTGTTGTGTTTGTTATAGTTGCGTTTGTCTTGTGCTTTTGAACTGCAGGAGGTTGGTCCCTCCAAGGGGAAGGTAGTGTCGTGGCTCCTGGCGGCAGGCACGGGGCGCCCACGAAGCTTGCACTGTCGCACAAGCGGTGACGCTCGCCTAATGTACACGCAAGCGTCGGTGTTGCCAGTTGCCAGATCATTAAAGCTTAGATTCTAGATCGCGCTGTTCGGCGCGCGCGTCGTGCTGCGCGGAGTCCTGTCCGATGGCGAGGGTGGCGACTCCACGAGAAAAAACTCATCTGCTGACGCTGTCGACCGCTGTGCTGAGAAGTCCTTCCACGTTGACGGGTCCTTCACTTTCCAACCGTACGGGATCCAGCCCGTTCACTGTCTTGGTAGCTTCAGTCGTGTAGTCGATCCACCCTTGCGGGTTCTTGACCTGCCAGCCGTATGGGACCCACGTTTTCTCGTCATCTGGATCCCACCAATGAAGGGAGCAAGGGTTCATCGCACGCTTGTTGTAGTCCAAGTTCTCGTCCTCCTGCGACTTCGCGAAGTCGCGCTCCATGCCGAAGGGCCCCGACATCGATATGTTATCGTGCAGCACCGCCTTGGCACAGCTGGTGTGGTCGATGGCCTTGTTGATCGTCTCGAGCTGCATCTTCATCATCGTGATGTTGGTGTTCAGCGACATGCACTTCGCTGGGGCGCCGCACCGTTCCGCCTCGCCGCGGACAATGCTCATGCTGAGTGATCGTTGGTGCTCCTTCAGCAACTCGTGTCCTGCCTGGAATGATTCCACTGCAGCGTTCACCACGCTCTTGCTGCTCTTCAAGATCTGCTGCGACTGATGGATGCGGTAGTCGTCTGATCCGATCTCCTGCGCCCACGGCCGACCTCCGCGCCCCATGGCCGAGCGATCCATGGATGTCGGCCTGCGGCGCTGCGCCTGGGAAGTGGCGTCCTAGGCTGCACTCGAAAGTTCGAGCCAATACTGGCAGCGGAGTGATGGGCAGACTGAAGCCCTGACGCTTCTTAAGTCCGAATACATTCAACACGCGCCACCAACCCCCTGGGCGTAGGTGGTTTAGGGAGCTTCCTCTTCCAACCACAGTCTTCCTCTTCCAACCACAGTCAACCTCCTCTCCTGGACATGGACGGTTGAGGGGGGGAGGTGCCAGGGCGCCCAAAAAGGCATCAGTTTTATTAAGGTGGTGGCCACGTGTTGGCCTCTTTGGGGGAAGGCAATGCGAATTGCAACCGGCACCGCATTTGACCGATGTCCTCCAACATGGCCCCAATAAACGCCCGCGAGGCTCCAAGAGGCCCCGCCATTGCCCCACGATGGCCCGAAGAGGCCCCCATCACCAAGATGACCCCACGTTGCCCAACGAGCCCCCTCCTCGTTCCCCACGGCACCCAAGCCGCCCACGAGCACCCCAGGACCGCCAAGAGACACCCACTAAGACGCACCAAGAGGCCAAAACGAAGCGCGGTATCACAAGAGGCTCCGATGGGCATCCACGAGACTTCGGGCCCTGTTGAGTGCCAGTCTCCTCCTGCACATCATTCATCCTCATACTCACGCTCTCCCCCCTCCTCCGCATCCTCATCTTCAGCATCCTCATCTTTCTCCTCGCCACCATCATCAGCATCATATTCATCATCCGTGTCCCCACTCATCCATCCACGCATCTAAGCTCACCCTTGCTCCTCTTCCTCCTACCTCCTTCGCGCGGCTCGGTCGGTCCATGCGTGCCCCCGCACTTCGTTGATCACCTCAACTTGCCTGGACGTCGTTTCTGGATGAGCTGGTGGGGGTGCGCGGAGCGTCCACACTTTCAACGGGCTTCATTAGTTTCGCATGAGTTGTGCAACCGATGCGTTGGTTATTGTGTGCAGTTGCTAACTCAGAGACTACGTAAATGCACGCATGCGAGTGCCCATAGCGTTTAGCATGCACGCCATCCACATGCTGCGTTGTTACATGTACCCCAACTCATCGCATCATCAATCATGATTCCGTTTCAGCACGGACGCGTTACAGCATATTGGTGTCGTTGTTTGGGTTCGGGGCGGTGTATGTTTGGAGGGTGGCCCGAGGATAATGATGATGTCGTGCGATGGGCAGGCGCAGTACATCGTTTGATGATGGTGGTGATGATGCGGAGGAGGTGGACGGATGCATCGCCGGTTGGCCCATTGGATGTTGTTGTTTGTTGTAAGGAGGATGGGGCGAGGATGCGGATGAGGTGTTGGTATTACTAGAACTAAGATAGCATTGGGAGGTGAGGGTGACGATGAGGTGGAGGATTGATGCACCATTGGCGCACTGCAACTCTTGAGCTCAAATAGCTCGAGCGCAACACCATCTTCAGCATGTCAATCAGATGCTGAACCGTCTATCTCGACAGGGCCGTTTGACGGCCACGTCGACACAGCGCTGCCAACCGCTCTCAGTGTTAGCTCAGCTAGTCCTTGAGCGAATGCAGTCGGACTGGGCATAGGGACCTGCGGGTGTGCACTGATCTCGCCGCTCGCCGACTCTGTGGCCAACCGTCGTCACCCCCGTGCCTAGCGTTTAAACCAAACAGCTAAACAGGAGGCCCCAACAGGCCCCATGAGCTGCACCCACTCCTTGATCTCAACACGCTGGAGATCACGAGCCCGCCAGGTTTCCACACCCGAAAGTCCGATGAACGAGCAGCCGCGGTGCTGGATGCCATCTGTGGCCTCGAGTCGGCGAGCGTGGAGATGAGGGCATCTGGCAGGTTCGTGGCAATGATCATCTCCACGAGGCTGGCACAACCAAGCTCCGCCTGGTGAGTTGTCACAAATCGTGCGCCAAGCATTTCAAGAACCCGCTTGACTGGTGGATATTCGTAAAACTTGGACTCGGACGACTGCACGATTATGAAATACACACCCCTAGTGTGTGCGATCCACGCGAGCATCGCCACTGCACAAGCAATGGTGTTCGTGATCTTTGCACGTGCATCACCAGTCGAACCATGAACATTGACATGTCGACCTGCAGTGAACCACTTGGGAGTACTCCAGCACGAACTATTGTGGCCTCATGAGAACCGCACCGCCCGCATGCACTGCGTACACCAATTTACATGCATACGCGATCCCTGTAGTAGTGCTGAGATTTTCTGTCCAATGCCGTGTATCAACATCGCACTCACGCACTCGGTTGCCGCCAGCGTACCTGAGCCAGAACGAGTAATCTCCACGACCAGAATACAGCTCGATCGCCATGTAGACTCGTGTCGTGGACGCGTAGTACCGCTGCACATGCATGATTGCCGCGTCGACCATGACAAACTCTGGAGCATCGACTGGCACATTCGTGTTGGCGCACACATCCTCGCGAAATTCCCAAGGAATGCCCTTGGGCGACGCATGTTTGGCAATCCACACAGGCATTGGCGCGTGAGGCTGCCCAACCAACGCAAGCCTAGATTCATCAGCGTCATATGTCTGTCCATTGCAGCGGGGATCCCTGCCTCGTCGGACCATGGTGGATGCACGTGGCAGGGCGCTGCATATACAGATACCGCAGCCATAACATGGCCACGGCGGTGTCGATGACATCGATCGGAGACGGATGTGCGCGTTAGTGACACCGTGCCTCCTGTCAGACGGACAGGAGGGCACGACCAGTCTCCGATGGTGCACGCTCAACCTTTCAGCTGCAGCGACGTTCAACGCAAATCACTGGTACCCACTGAAAACTCAATGATGTTTCAACGCGTGCTGGCATGTCTGTCTTAGTGATGTAACATGTGTGTTGCTGTATGATAGCTTGCTGCGCTGACTGTTTGCGATGCTTGGTTCCTTTAGGTTTGTGTATTGCCCGTTCGAACTACTGCTGGTTCACATCCTCGCGCGCGTCGCGCTGTGTTTGGTTGTGCGTGGTCGGCAGTTTCCTGTTGTCTTTCGTTTGTTGGTCTGCCAACTCATGTTTTCCATAGCACCGCTCGGTGATCATCCTCGCCTGGGCGCGCCCTGGCACGCGCGTCAAAAAAGACGAGCTGATCGCAAGGACGGCTGGCTGACGCGGAGGGGAGGGGGGTGCGAGTAGGGATGCGGAGCGAGAGGCCGATAGCACTTCAGCCCGAGACTTGATATAGGTAGGAGGGAGTGGTAGAGTGAAAGAGAGAGAGAGAGAGAGAGAGAGAGGGAGAGAGGGAGAGAGAGTGATATCATGCCCCACGACTGCGCGTGAGCTCGGCGCTTACGCCGCGCCCCCGCCGAAACACAGCCTGCCCCTGCCGCGGCCGAGGTACCCGGACAAATCGAGCTTTTCGAAGCATCGAACATCCCAGTTCCTCTGATGCACGCTTGCCAAAACTAGTGCTGCTTGCAAGTTCAGAGACTCGTCTTCAAACGTTGCATAGGACAATGGATTACCGTGCTTGTGTATCCCACGAATAACGTGTATGAAAAAGATGTGCTTAAACAGCAGGGGCGTGCCCGACAACTTCATAAACTCAGTATGGCAAAGTGCCAGGTCCAGCATCTGCTGCACCACCTCACGGGGCATCTGCATGGGCGATCGCTTCAAAACTTTCACGCAGTGATGCAGCGCAAGGGCAGCACGATGAAGCGGCATGCCGTGCCTCATTTGATACGCGCGCAGCCCAGACAAGCACACCGCCCATGGCAACATTGCGTTTGTATCCGAACCCATTGTTTTCATCATAGGAATATGCCTGTGTCCAATCATAGATTTTTCTAGGCGTTTGATCCTGTAGTCCTGAGGAATCTCATTTTCGTCGCACCAGCTAAATAATTGCTCTTCGAGCCGCTCGATACCACACGACGACAGTGTTTCGAAGCCACCGCTGATATGCCATGGGTTCAATCGCAAGACGCTCCATAATATTGCTGATATAACTCTCTGATGGATCCCTAAGTACAAAATGTGCAACACGTCGAGCATGAAGGTCAGCGTGGGGACACATATATAAGTGGGCTGAACATTGGGCTTCTATGGTTCAAAGGGTCTATGCACGCTTGACCGAAGAAAGCCGGCCGCCAAAACACTGCAACAAATGGCAGCTGTATGGAGCTGAACTCTCCTACGTCTGGCAACTGTGGTGTCGGTTCCAATATGTCGCCTGCTTTCAGGCCGAACCTCGGGACATCACGTAGCAACACTCTCCCGCGGACGTGGGCTTTGCGCTTGTCCCAGAACATCATCCCGTCACGTATCACCTGTCAGCGGGCCGATGCTTACTTGCGCGTGCCCGGGCATTGTGCGGTGGTGTCGCTGTTGTTGCTTATGTGCATTTGTAAGTGCGTGTGTGTGTGGGAGAGGGAGAGAGTGGGTGCTGGTGTGTGTGTGTGTGCGTGTGTGCGCATGTGTGTTTGCATATGTGTGTACATGTACGGAATGTCTATACACGTATGTACATATACACAAATATTTGTGAAAATTACATGGTGTAACGGTCGCGTACGCGGTGCCTAAGAACGGGCTGGGGAAGGGGCGGGGAGGGGCGCACTGACATGTATACCTATCTGGCCCACACCCCTCCCCGCACCCATCCAGTCGGTTCCCAGGCACCTGGGCCCTTCCATCCATGGCGTTTATATACAGCACGGACACCGCAGCATCGCCTGCATGCGATCCGCCTCGGTCGATGTGAGCACCTGCACTTCGCACGATTGGCAGTCAGCCTCGCAGTCGTCCAGGTCGTCTGGCATACCCCACACATCATCATACAACGTGACGTCGGCGTAGTCGTGCATGGTGTCGGCGAACGTCCTACACATCATGCACGGCCTCCACCCACTCCCGAGGCCGCGGAGGCCGAATGTGGTCGATTGTTCGATCAGGTCGCCCTGGATCCACACAACCAGCCCTTTCCGTATGGCATCACCCGCTGCTGTTGCTCTAGGATCGTGCGTTGGCCATTGGCTGTGGTCACGCCTACGGTGCGGCTTGTGGCCGCGGATCAGTGCCACCAACGACCATTTGATTGCCAACATGACTTGGCACACCGTGCACCATCCACGGGAGCCACACATGCATTGTTCTGATGTTTCAGGATTGCCAGAGTGCGCCTGCGGCGCGTCCACACATTATACATGAAGAACGCTGTTACTGTATCTGTTTTCCCGACTCGCTCTGAGCGCGTATATCTGATTCCGTCCACATACAAGCACAGTAGCAACGGGCAGTTCTCTGCTCAGACAGCACGAAAAGCGCGACATATTCCTGAATCCGGTTCCACATAACAAGCACAGTCGCAAACGAGCAGATGCACTCTGCGATGCGGATGAAGGCGCTGGGGTCCACTAGTAAAGGTCAAAGTATATTGGGACAACGCGCACGTCAGACTGCATCGATTCCACAGACAATGATTCAGTCGTGTCCACTTCTAACTGGATGGCCCCATGAGCTGGTAGAATCGGTATTTCTTTGATCGTCCGCCCACCACGCCCAGCGGTCGGAACTTCGATCCAGTAGTAGGTAGACTCAGGCTTCCTTGGATTAACTCGGTCGAGATGTTTCTGAAAATTACCACCATTGTTACGATCGGGGTTGAGAGCGAGCGAGGCGGTCTGACCCTCCATCACAGCTTGTTTGCCAGAAGAAGGCAATCGAGCACACGCCAGCACTAACGTAAACGTCCTTATGCGCTCTCGCCGTCATGGGGTCGGGATCCAGAAGAGAGAGAGGCCAGGAAGACCAGGAGAAGAGCGAATAAAACAAAATCGAGCACACGTCCCTGCGACGACTTCCTACGCCGTACATATGGGTCGGGATCCACAAGCAGACAGAGAATGGAGCGCACATCTCCAACAGATACTTGTAGAGGGCCGAGCTCGCGGCACGCGTTTGCCTGGCACGCGCCTGAGAAGCATCACCCCACGGGCGTGGAGGTTGAAGCCACGGAAACATCTGCAGCTAGCGCTCGGGAGCCAAAATGGCTAGATACGGAGAGGAACCGATCGGGGAGGGGAATGTTGAGGGACATGACGGGGCGGAGGGGGCGGAGGCGGAGGGCAGATGCGAGGCAGGGGCGCCCCCGTTGGTATTTTGATGTTGGTGGTGCTGTTGTTTTTCATTACCGCCCGGAATGTTTGCACAGTTCTCAAACGTCAAGATTTCAACAAATTTCAACTGATTTCATTGGATTTTCACTGATGTTGCATGCGTGCTTTTGCATATATATATATATAATATAGATTATATATCTATATATATATAATATATATATACATACAATATTATAATACACATATATATATATATATATATATAGTGTTGTGTGTGGGGTGTTACCAAATTTCAACAGCTGTTAACGATATTTCACTTATTTTTCAACTCGGTATTTGGGCATCAGTCATTGCGAAAATTATGGTTGTGCGAATATTTGTTTGTGCTGACGGCGTGTGATTGCTCGTTAGGTGTTGTGATTTTCGAGGTGTGCATGTGTTCTTATGTTTGATGGCGTGCGTTTGCTCGTTCTTTGCTGTGTGTTTCGTCGCTTGATGTTTTGATCATGTGTGTCCATGCGTTCGGTGTGTGTGTGTGTGCGTGTGCGTGTGGGTGTGCGTGTGTGTGTTGCTCTCGTTGGACGCGTTGACACCTCGCTCACTGCTGGAACTGCACGGCACACCTGGGCGAGGGGGACTGCGATGGGAGCACGACGGGGAGCATTCTCTCACGCTGAGATCTTGCTGGCAAACTGCGCGGCACCCCGTGTCACGCGCGCCGAGAGGACTGCGGTGTGCGAACGTCTTAATCGCACCGAGTTCCGTGAGCCACCACGTGAACCCGAAGCAGCACGTCAAATGGGAGAGACCGAGGTACCGCAACTTCTTGCATGAACATGTATCCACTGCCACATGTCGCCCCCGCCCCCCCCCCCCCCCGCGATGTCGCCCGCCCCCCCCCCCCCCCCCCCCCCCCCCCCCCCCCCATGTGTTCAAACGAAAGCTGAACACGTGCCTGTATACATACCTATGCTACTAAATGAGCTTGGCGTTGAACGCCACCGAGCAGCGCATGGATCGCGTCGTCTAGATGTTGGCCAGCCTCTGCTTCTCCCTGCGCATCATCTGCAGGCAGGTGATCTCGGCCTTGAGCTTCTTCAGCGGCGACTCCAGGGCAGGGGTCACGGACACGATCTTGCCGTCGAAGGTCTCCTCTGCCATCTGGCTCTTCACTTTTGCGATGTCAGTGATCCAAATCTCCCTGATGAATTGGCTCCCCATGGCGGCCGAGACCAGCGCGTTCAGGCTCTCCTGCAGGCCCGACACGCCCTCGGAGTTGTTGGCCCACTTCCACTCGGGCAGCGACTCGATGTTCTCCAGGATGAGGTTCGCTTGGGTCACGCTCTGTCCGTACTCCGAGATGGACGTCTGCGCGCATTACACGTTTGCTTTCTGCGTCTTCTTGAGCTGCTTGATCCTCTCCTTCTCCTGCTCGGCGTCGGTAGTCTTCCCGTCAACGTCACCCGTCTGCGCGGTGCCCGCCTTAGCCTTAGCTTTTCCTCTCGGCATGTTCTTCGCCCTTGGTGTCGGCTGTGGTGGTGTCACATTCTCGCTGTTGAGCTTCTTCGTCGGGTCTACCACGTTGTCTCCTCCTTCCGGAAATGCTGGAGCCGCTGGAGCCGTTCCGCCTCCCGCGATTGTCATGGGAGCAGCTGGAGTCGGTCGGGCCGTTGGAACGGTTGGAATTGCGGCGTTGTTTCCATCATCTCAGTGATATCGGTGCATTGCTTCTCGGACTTGTATTTGTACCCCGACTTCATGTACAAGTACTCCATACGCTTGCTCTGCCAGTTGCACTTGCACCAATACCCACCCAATCTGATGCAACTGAGCCAGATATTGAGCGCGGCCTCCGCTCCCGATGACGTGATGCATGCCCCAGGCCCCTTGCCTGCAATGACTTCGAACGGCTCGTAGGTGCCGAAGTCAGCCCAGCTCTCCGCCATATTCTCCACCACAGTGCGCCTCTTCTGGTACTTGACCCACTCCTCGTCGAACCACCTCTTGCGGAAGTCTGTTTTCGCGATGTTCCCTTTGGTGGTCTCGTATTTCTTTCTCTCATCTGGGTTCGCATCCAAGAAGGTCTGGAAGCGGTTGCGCAATGCGCCCCTCGACGGCACGACGCCTGTTGCATGGGCTGTTTCCAGGAATCGGTCTTTCGTCTTGTCATCGTCCTCCGTCTGCTTGTTGAAGTATGCATTCTGGACGGCAGTCAACTTCGCGTCGCTTTGCGCCTGATTGTAGATGTCAGTCAGCCTGGAGATCAGCTGGGACAAGCTCGCTGGTTCCTTGGGGCGCATAGGGTCATTCGGGAGCTGAGTCAAGTTGGCGACCTCGTCCCGCGACGACGCGCCCTGAGACCCCAGCTGTTGGATGCCGATCTCCGCCAGCGGCGCAGCCTGCAGGCCGATCTCCGCCAGCGGCGCAGCCTGCAGGCCGATCTCCGCCAGCGGCGCAGCCTGCAAGCCGATCTCCGACAACGACGCCGCCTGCAAGCCGATGGAGCCGAGGTGCGGGGCGGGCGCATCAAGTGGTGGAGGCGCCCCAGGCGGCGCACCGTCCTCGGGCTAAGCGCACGCGCGCACAACCGACACAACGCACGAAACACAGCTTGAACACCATTGAAAGCGATGGCCTCGAAATTTCAAGCTGGCCCAGACGGGGCGCGCGCGCGCGCACGTACGCATGCGCGCGCGTGTGTGTGTTGTGTGGGTGTGGGCATGTTCGTGCGCGTGTGTGTGTGTGTGTGCGTGTGTGCGTGTGTGTGTGTGTGTGTGAGCGGGTGGGTGAGTGCGTGCGTGCGTGCGTGCGCGTGCGTGCGTGTGTACGGGCATGCGTTTTCGCGAGTGCGCGCGCGCGCGCACGCGCACGCGCGCGCGCGCGTGCGAAAACTAAATGGCACGCGGACCCTCGCCCCCCTCGTAAGGGGGGCGAGGGCGGTGATAGAGGATGGCCAGCTTTGAATGCCCAGCTGTCTGGCTGGCGGTCGCGAGGCCACGGCGACGAGCCCGCCCCCTCGACTGTCATGGGGCCGCCCGTGACGGCGTCGCGCCTGTCGTTGCCGATGTCGCCGCTGCCGTTGCCGATCTCGGCGCCGCCGCCCTTGTCGTTGGAGTCGCGCTTGCCCTCGGGGTCGCCAGCTCCCGCGACTTCGGGGCTGCGACGCTGGTGCTTCGTCTGGGTGAGGGGCGCCTCGTCGCTGTCATCCACGCCGGTTGCGCTCCTCTTGACACTCGCGGCATTGGCGCCGACGCCCTTGTCACGGGAGTCGTCGCTGTCGGCGATCTCAACCACGGTGTCAGCGCGGCGCGGGTCGTTGATGTCGCCCCCGCTGGAGGCGGCACCAGCGCCGCTGATCGGGCCCTTGGAGCCGTCAGTGCCGTCGCCAGCGCCCCGGTCGATGCCCTTGGTCTCGGCGCCGCCCCGGCGGCGATCAGGGGGGGCAACGATGTCCGACGAGGGGCAGGGCGAGGAGGAGGGGGGCGAGTGTGACCAGAATTGGTATCATGATGAAAATGAACTCCCTGGGGGCCCCTCGGATAACCACTGGCGAGGGTATCGACGGTCGGTTTGAACCCGCATGAGGTCCTCCAAATCCCCCCTAGAACGCTCGCCCACGGGTAGCCAGATGAAGTTGCGTGCGTGCGTGCGTGCGTGCGTGCGTGTGTGTGTGGGTGGGTGTGGATGTGTGTGTGCGGTGTGTGTGTGTGTCATGTGTGTGCGCGTGCGTGCGTGCGTGCGCGTGTGCGTGTGTGTGCGTGTGTGTGTGTGAACGTGTGCAGTGTGTGTGTGGTCGGGGGAGGGGGGGGATGCGTGCGTGCGCGATCTGCGTCGCATGTTAGGTGTTGGTGCATGGCGCTGATGTTGCGATGCATGTCGGCATTGCTGCTGCCGCGATGCCAGTGTTTCTTGTGTTACCAGCGAACCTGAGATGCAATGCTTTTCAACGGGATGCAACCGACTTCACTGTTTTTTCAATGTTTGTTCAATGCGTGCGTGCGCCACGCGGTCGCGATGCCGACGTTCAACCGTTCTGGGTGACAGAGGAGGGCCAGGGTGAGGATCAGGAGGGGAAGAATGATGAGAGATGCGGAGGCGATTGATGAGATGCTGATGAAGATGCTGATGATGCTGGTGATGCTGCTGCTGCTGCTGATGATGATGCTGATGCTGATATTGATGGTGATGATGATGACGATGATGATGCTGATGCTGCTGATGATGATGCTCATTATTGTTGGTTCTGCAGCTCCCAGGCGGTCTTGAAACCTCATGGGTCTTCCATGAGACCCGAGAGCGCGGCCTCCATCATGGACGCAGCTTGGCCGTCCATGTCGCTCGTGGCATTGGCCGTCTCGCCGTCCACCTTCGCGCCTGGCTTGTCCACGTGATGTGTGATAATTGCCTTGCTGATCGAGTCCTTCTTGATCGGGGTCTTCATGTCGGGGGATGGGCTCCCAGCTGCATCCGTGTCGGTCTTGTCTGCTGCCATTGGTGTCACCTGCTGCGCCGCCAGCTGCTTGGCCGGGGTTGCCGCCGGCTTCTTCATCGTCTGCGAGTCGGCAGGCCCCTCGTGCATGGAACGCTTGCGCTTGATCTGGCACGCAGCAGCTGGCTTCTTCATCACGGTGCTGCACTGCTTCTTCTTCTTCTTCTTCAGCGGGGCGTCGGTCTCGTCGTCGATGGCCTCGTCTTCCTCGTCGGAGGCTGCGTCGGCATCTTCGGCATATGCATCCGCATCCTTGTCCTCGTCATCGCTGTCGTGGTTCTCGCCAGCGACCTGCTCGACGATCCCGGCGTCGTCCTCGGCGTGAATACCTGGGGGTGAAACTTCATCAATCCTCCTCATCCTCCGTCTCGTCATTCCTCTCCCCCTCTCCCTTATCCTATCTACCATGTCAGAGTCTATATGTGAACCTCTCTCATCCTCACCATTATTTCCTCACCCTCCTCCTCCTCCTCCTCCTCCCCCTCCTCCATCCTCCTCACCGCTCTCCTCCCAGCCATCTGCCCTCCTCTGCATCCCGCCCTCCTCGGAGAGGAGAGCGGGGTGGGAGTGCGATGTTAGTCCGTCTATGCCTGCAGGCCGCTTGCGAACGACTGCGGCGTGCTTCTTCAGCTCGTTCTGCAGCTCGATCCTGCACTTGTTCGCCTCGGCCTTCGTCTTGATTGTGCCGTCCTTGAACTTCTCGATGATGCGTGTGTGCACGGCTTCGAGCGCTGCCTTCTCAGACTCGAAGTAGCCGCAGCTGATGTTCGTCATCTGCTCCTTGCCCTTGCCCCCCTTGATTGTGCGATGGACCCTGATCAGCTTGTCTGGGCCGCGGTCGGCCATGATGAATGCCTTGACTTTCAGACCGTCGGGAGTGTCTGTCCAATCGTTCATCCTGGACGACTGCGCACGACATTTGTCAACGTCGGTGAACATCTTCTCGAAGACCACTTGTCCTCGCAGTCGTCGTCGTTCTCCCAGTAGGCCGTGTGCTTGCCGTTCTCGTCGGGGCCGTCGATTCTTGAACATTTCTCTGGAGGCCCCGACTTCCTGTTGTTGATCATCGGGATGCGGATCGGGGCCTGGTGTGTGATCGCGTCGTACGTGTACACGTACTTCACGCTCGCGAACATGGGGTCTGATTGCTTCACGCCAATCTTCTCGAGCGGCTCGCTGAACCACTGTGGCCAGGTCTTTCTAGTGAACGTCGTGCTTGCATGCTTGAGCATGGCGCGAATTCTCTCACTCATTTCGATCGACCAGCTCGTCAACACGGCGCCTTGGACGCCTGGCCAGCTCTTGTCGTTCCCTATCAAATAGAGCGCATTCTCGAGGGACTTCTTGCTCAACCACATGTTGGGCGCGACATTCTTCCTGATGCAGTAGACGATGTCGATGTGGGCGGCCATCCTGTCTTTGTCTGGGCCTGATCTGCCCTTCTTCGTCGGGTAGACGACGAACTCTGCGTTCGTCACGAACGGCGCCAGGTGCTCCTTCATGAAGCTCACGTCCACGCAGGCGCGTGGCGAGTCGGCTGAGACGTCAGATGCCGCTCCATCGGCCATGCTTCCGGCACTGGCCCGCGCGCCCACTGGCGCTAGTCGCGCCTCCTAGCGAAAATGGCTACTCATCATGCTGTTGTTTGTTATATTTGAGTGATGCTAAGCATGGATGCATATCGGAGCCTCTTGGGATATCTCTTGGGCGCTTGGTGGCCGCTTGGGACGTCTTGGGGGTCTCGCTGCGATCCTGGAGGGCTCTTGGGCGTCTTGGGTGCATTGAGGGGGTGGGGGTGGGGGGCGCTTGGGGTCCTCTTGGAAGCCTCCTCGTTGCTTCGTAAGGGGCCTCATGGGGCCATCTTGGGACCATCGCGTGGCCTCTTGGGGCCATGTGCGCCTGTTGGGGCCATTTTGTTCTCGAGATCCTCGTCCTCCTCCTCTCTCCCTCGTCCTCCCTCCCTCCCTCCCTCCTTTCCATCCCTCCCCCTCTCCTCCTGTTTCGCGTCCTCTTCTGATCTTTGCGTGTGCGCATCCTACTCACCCACATCCTCCTCGTCCGTCTCAGTTTCCTCATCCTCCCCCTCGTGCCCGACCACGCCATCAGTCCATCACCACACGCAAGCGTGAACATCAAAACACGAATTGAACCAACGTTGAAATTCCAGTGAAAACCGTTGAAACTCGTTGAAATACAACGCATCACACAACTAACACACACGAAACACCTCCATACGCTTCGCGTATCCCCACCAGCCCATCCAGCAACGATGTCCAGGCGAGTGAGGTGATCAGGGAAGTACGGGAGCAAAGAGGTGGGCTGCCGAACAGTGCGAAACAGGGAGGATGTTGACACGGGGGAGGCTGGAGGAATGAATGAGGGAGTGGGGAGGAAGAATATGAATCTGATGATGAGGAGGAGGAGCAGGAGGATGAAGAAGAGAAGTATAATTGTTGCCACCAGCTCTCTGGGCGTAGGTGGTTTAGGGGGCGTCCGCTTCCAAGCCCCCCCATTCTTCCCTTTCGGGGAAGGGTTCACCTCTCCCCTCTCACCCCTCTCCTGGACCTGAACGGTGGGGGGAATGCGTCGACCTTGACCTCTTGAGAAGAATGGGGGGGGGGGGGGGATTAGGACGAGGAGGAGGCGAACGAGGAGGGCGAGGCGAGGAAGGTAGCGGATGCCCCGTGACCTGGAGGTCCTTCTCCGAGACGCCAGCCGCAGCCAGCACCTGGGCAGCAATTGGAAACATACGGTGGCACGGGATATCCCGTGCCACCGTATGTGTCCCGTCGAGGGTGTATTGCAGCATCGATGACGCTCCTCCTCCTCCTCCTCCTCCTCCTCCTCCTCCTCCTCCCTATGCTTTCTCGTCTCGTCCCCAACCTGCGCCATGTCGGCTGCTTGCCCGCGCAGCCGAGCTGCCTGGGGAGGGGGTCGAGGGAGTGAGTCGATCGATCGAACGATCGATCGACTCTCTCGATGAATCAATTTGTTGTTGTTGATACCTAAATACAAACATACTAGTATCGAACATATATACATATATATAGATCAACAAAAATAATGGTATTCATCGAGAGAGCTGATCGATCGATCGATCGATCCACTCCCTCGACCCTGCCTCCATGAGGCCGCGCCAGCACTCGTGGCTCAGCTGCAACCCCTCTGCGTACGTGTGCCCTGGGGCCAGCTGCTGCACGTACGGCACCGCGTCGTCGCTGGTGGGAGTCGGTGCCGCCGTGGACGCACAGCTGAGCTGGTGCTGCTGCTGCTGCTGCTTCTGCTGCTGCTGCTGCTGCTGCTGCTGTGGCTGCTGCTGCTGCTGCTGCTGCTGCCCGCGCTCGAGCAGCATGTCGTAGACGCCGCCGTCGCCGATCCACGAGAGCGGCGGCATTGCCGCGCCCACAGCTCGAAATCGATCGCGCTCGGACTCGAACATAAACGGCCACAGAGGGGGTGCGGGGGGGGGGACACAATCAGCACGTCTGTGTATAACCAACATGCATAATGTATATTCAACACGCGTAAGTGTTTCCGCGCATTTTCAACATTTGATAGTGTATGTTATGATATACATAGTGGTGTGTGCGCATGTAGTTGTTGATGTTGCAGAATCGCGCATGTAGTGATCCAGCCCGGGAGACCCTCAGGGCAGAGAGCCCCGGAGAACCCCGGAGAACACCCCGGGAACCCGGAGAACCCGGAGAACCCGGAGAACCCCGCAGATCCCACTGAACCCCCGGAGAACCCGGAGAACCTGGAGAACCCGGAGAACTCCTGGAGAACCTGGAGAACCCCGGAAAATCCCCAGAGAACCCCCGGAGAACCCGGAGAACCCGGAGAACCTGGAGAACCCGGAGAACCCAGAGAACCCAGAGAACCCTGGAGAACCCCAGAGAAACCCCCTGGAAAACCCACGGAGAAGCCCCAAAGAACCCCCGGAGAACCCAGAGAACCCAGAAAACCCTGGAGAACCCGGAGAACCCTGGAGAACCCGGAGAGAACCCCGGAGAACCTTTGGAAAACCCCGGAGAGACCCTGGAAAACCCGGAGAACCCTGGAGAACGCCCGGAGAACGCCTGGAGAACCCAGAGAACCCCGGAGAAACCCCCGAGAACCCTGGAGAACCTTCGGAGAACCCCCTGAGAACCCCCGGAGAACCCCCGGAGAACCCCCGGAGAACCCGGGGAGAACCCGGAGATCCCGGCGAACCGGGAGAACCCCGGAGAACCCTGGCAAGCCCAACTGCGCTGGTCTTCCAAAGGGGGGCGCTTCTTGTGGTGGAAAGGGAATCCTGTAGGGAAGCATAAGGAGGGCACTTGGGACGGGAGGGTGTGTTGCAGCATAGTGGGTGAATCCTCCTCCTCCTCCTTCTCCTCCTCTTGCTCCTCCTCCTCCCGCCTCCTTATTCTCGTCCTCCACCCGTCCTCCTTACTCTGCTCAGGCTGATTCAAAACTTCGATCTGACCGTCTTCCCCAGCTCTCTGTTCCACTGCACGCTCCTCGACAAACCTGCTCATGGCAACTCGCCTGGGCATATGGGCTGGTGGAGACATGCGAAGTGTCAAGAATTCCAAACGGTACCGAACCAAAACCAATACCATGTCTAAGTGCTGGTTGAACTCGTTCCCTCGACAGCACGACAAAATGCGCCTGTAAACGTGGCTCAAGTGAAGCGTCTGACTGGAAGATGGGCCAGGGAGCGAGCTCAAATGCGGGTTGGCCACCAAGGTCACCCCTTTGAGGTGCCTCTTCCCCTCCCCTCCCCTCCCCTCCTCTCCCCTGCCCATCCTACCTCCCACATCGGCCGCGCTCAGGCCCACGCTGCAGCGAGGACGCACATCATGGCCGAGATGACGGACACGACGTCGCGATTCGCGAAACTGGCGGCCCTAACGACGTAGTCCCCGCACGTGAAGGCGTTGGTTGGCGCCGGGGTCGGTGCGTAGGTCGGAGGCATCGGCGTCGGCGCGTAGGTCGGAGGCATCGGCGTCGGCGCGGCCGTCGGCATCGGCGTCGGCGCGTAAGTCGGAGGCACTGGCGTCGGCGCGTAGGTCGGAGGCGCGGCCGTCGGCGCGTAGGTCGGAGGCGCTGGCGTCGGCGCGGCCGTCGGCGCGGCCGTCGGCGCGTAGGTCGGAGGCGCCGCCGTCGGCGCGGCCGTGGGCGCCGCCGTCGGCGCGGCCGTCGGCGCGGCCGTCGGCGCGGCCGTCGGCGCGTAGGTCGGAGGCGGCGCCGTCGGCGCGGCCGTGGGCGCCGCCGTCGGCGCGGCCGTCGGCGCGGCCGTCGGCGCGTAGGTCGGAGGCGCCGCCGTCGGCGCGGCCGTGGGCGCCGCCGTCGGCGCGGCCGTCGGCGCGGCCGTCGGCGCGGCCGTCGGCGCGTAGGTCGGAGGCGCCGCCGTCGGTGCGGCCGTCGGGGGCGCCGGCGTCGGCGCGGCCGTCGGGGGCACCGGCGTCGGTGCTGCCGTCGGCATCGACGTCGGCGCGTAGGTCGGAGGCGCTGGCGTCGGCGCGTAGGTCGGAGGCGCTGGCGTCGGCGCGTAGGTCGGAGGCGCCGGCGTCGGCGCGGCCGTGGGCGCCGCCGTCCCATCCATGCAACACACATCCTCACTGCAATCGGACTGAGACGCACCGCACACAGCAGTTGCCTGAAGCACCATGTCGCCGCAAGGGTAATCGGATGTGGCTGTCGAAACGAGGGCCAGGAAGACAGCGATGCGATTGATCAAAGCCATTGCACTGCGCACGAACTTACCAGATGCACAATTCCTTTGCAAGAGAGTGCGGGACAGCAAGCTTGCGCCAAAACGACTATGGAGGCACACGCGCGCAAATATGTGAGCTGCGACCCTCGATAACTAGAACCACGCGCGCTTCACGGGCGCTTAGGTTCTCGCACGGGCCATGGCAACGCTATCGCAAGGGTTGCACGGCCCAACTTCTGAAAATGCTGGCACACCTGGACAGACATGCGCCCCCAGAGCGAGAAACCACCCGCGGGACCTGGTTCGTCCTATGGGAGGTCGGGGCATCGATTCCAACGCCGCAAAGCCCTGTCCTCAGAGCTCGCGCGGTGCATCAGGGTTGGTTGTGGGACCTGTGGCAACTTGCCGATCTCGGCGGGGAACATTGGGGACCTTTCAACGCACATTGCGATGCTCTGGAGCCGCCCTGGAACCGGAGGGGGAGGGGGAGAAGGGAGAAGGAAGACGCGTGAGGCATGAGGAGAAGAAGGGTGCCCACACTCACCAGAATCTCATCGAAACTTTCTCACAGCCTCAAGGCAAAACTGCCGACCGACCGAATGTGTGCTAGGCCTCTCGGGGGCCTCATGACTTGCGTCTTGGAAGCTTCTTGAGGCTTCTTCGCCCGTCATCTCCAGGCCAGGTTGGGACATCTCGGGAACGTGTTGTGGCCTTCTCGTAGGCTGGCTGCTGGACACCACGAATCAGCCAGACCAAATCTATGGATACCAATCCGACGAAACCCTGAAGGAAACCTTGGGAAAATCTGCAGGGATGCCCCACGCTCCCGAAGGATAATCACACAACTTACAACAATGACGAAGTCAACATCTATGCATGATAATGCCGCGATGGCGTCGCAAGCGGGTTAAACGTCCCCACGCCCTTGTCCATTGGCAGCTTGGTTGAAGTGCGGCGTGCGGGGGTCACAGGCGCAGAGCGCGTGAGCCCACGTATCAACTCCTGGCCGGTATGAAAAACCCCGTGGAAGTACATCATACAACCAGACATTTAAGGCGTGAGTGGTTTAGGGAAGTTTCTCTTCCATCTTCCCTGTTCCGGTCCGGGGGGCCCCAAGAGACCCCAAAGATGCCCCAAGAGGCTACCAAGAGACCCCCGAGAGGCTCCGAGAAGCCCCCCCACAGGCACCCAAGACGCCCAATAGGCATCGGCTAAAAGGCCCCAATCACTGATGCACAAAGGCTTCGGCCACATGCTAGCATCTGGCATTTTTCTCCTCCACAGGGTGCCCCAAGATAGCCCCAAGAGGTGCCCAAGAGGCCCCCAAGAGGTCCCCAGATGCCTCCAAGAGGCTCCCAAGAGACCCTCAGGAGGCCCCAGAGGCCCCCCACAGGCACCCAAGACGACCCAAGAGGCCCCCAGGACTGCCCAGAAACCTTCAAGACGCCACGAGAAGGCTCCAAGAAGCTCTCGAAAGACATCCGGAGGGATTCCGAGGCCTCTGGCCTATTTTGCTCGCCCTCCTCGTCCTCCTCTTCCTCCTCCTCCTCATCCTCCTCCTTTTCCTCCTGCTCCACCGATTCCTCCTCCATCCCCCTCTCGGGGCACGACGTCTCACCCAGCCCTTTATTCCACTGCGTGCTCCTTCACATCCCTGCTTCGGGCAACTCGTCGGGGCATCGTTTCTGGATGGGCTGGAGGGGCTATTTTTTGGTCTGCGGGCTCGCGAAGCAGGTCGAAAGCCGTCCGAACACTAGTCGGGCCGCGACTAGGCAGAAAGAAAAGAGAGGCAAGCGAAGCGAGCGCGCGGGCAGCCACTCTGAAGAAGAGCCTGAAACGAAACTCCGAACCCGGTGGCGTGGACATCCCGGTGGCGACCAGAATAAGCGCACCCAAAGTGGCGCGGCGGCGCGACCATAAACACGCAGAGGTCAATCACTCGGTGGGAATCGGCACAAGGCACCATCAGAGACGACCAGGACCGACAGGCACACCCGGACGACGTCCGTGCCGTGGGCGACACAACTGCATCGTGTCAGCGCAAGAGTGAAGAGGGGCAACCTCGTCACAGATAGGACTGCAAACAGCAGTACCTCTTGTTTGCACAGCAGTGGCACACGTCGTGAGCGAAGTCCTTGCAGGCGAAGCCAACGGGCGCACCGAGCCACACATGCCCAAGTCCTAGCACCGTGGAGGTTGGCAGCGCGCGAGACCACACTGAACCCTTTCGGTCACCAGTGGAGGCCGACACCAGCCAGGAGCAGGCCACGGGCCACCTGACCGCCCATTCCCACTGTGATCCATGCATGGAATTCGTAGCGAGACCCCACTGAACCCTTCGGTCACCAGTGGAGGCCGACACCAGCCAGGAGCAGGCCAGGGGCCACTTGACCGCCCATTCCCACTGTGGTCCTCGCATGAAATTCAAGCTGTCAGAGCACCATCAGACAGCAGTATTGGCGGCAACCCCAGCCGCGCGGGATAAACCCGGTGAAACAAAGGAGGGGAGGGGAAGTGCACGCCAGGCACGGTAGGCACCCCGGTGCGGCAGCTAACCGCTGCAGCATTAGGATGCAGGAGGGAGGAAATAACACGCGGAAGGAGAGGAGGGGAGAAGAAAAGAGACACGAACATCGGAACCCCACTGAACCCTTTCGGCCATTAGCAAGGGGGGGTGGCGCCCGCCTAAGGCAGCTGGTGGGCACCTCCCCGCCCACTCCCAATGTTATACTTGGCGCGAGAACGAAGCTGACGGAGCACCATCCGACAGCGGTATTGGCGGCAACCCCAGCCGCGAGGGAACGCCCCAGTGAAACAGGAGAGGGAGAGTAAGCTAACCACTGAAGCAAAAAGGAAACAAGGAAGAGAGCTCACCATAACCCTGTGTACACTGACGCGCACGCCAGGCGCCCTGTATCGAAGCTTACCTCAGTAAACCCGCCACTGGCACCAGCTTGCCGTTGTCCTCCACACGAAGTCCTGGGTGAAGCTGGGCTCGTACAGCCGCGAAGTAGCGTGCAATCACGATGATGAGGTCTTCCACTGGGCTAGAACACCGTCACATACGCGCCAGCGGGTGTGGGCAAGGCACGCTTTCTTTTTAGCCACACACTAATTACTGCAAAGGCCCGCAAAGAGGTGCCGTCGATGAAACATCCCAGGCGCTCTTCAATGGGACGCTTGGCAGGGACAATCACGGTGGGCTGCCAGACTGAAGCCGCGTTGAGCGGTGACTGCGTAGGAGGCAGAAAAAGACGGAGAGTAGGGGAACGCGGCTGACCGCCGCATGCGTAGGAAAGAGAGTTAGCAGTGTAGGCGCGTGGCGTTGCTAGGTGCACCACATACCCGGTGTGATGTCAGAGCCGCATCTCAGCGAAACTGGGTGGCGCCCCACACTCGGCTGGTGCGCATGATCTGGTCGGCGCGGTACACGTCGTAGCCTGCAGTGCTCCACGCGTGGAGGAAATTTCG
>CAUYUJ010001902.1:0-20000 GCA_963575745.1 Prorocentrum cordatum | reverse complement strand
CTTGACGCCGCGCACAATCTCCTGTGAGATTAATAAGTGTTTCACGGATTCCCTTGATTGACGTATCAGAAATAGAGTTTGGAAAAAATGCAAAGCTATGACAGTGCAACAGTTAGTTGGCTCGCGGTGTTGAAGTCCCAAAAGCGGCGTTTTGGCACGATTCAAGATCGCCAAGACACAACAATCAACTTAATCCGTTGCGCTGGCCTCCCGAGAACAATGTTCTGGCACGCGTCAAGGTCTTCAAAACGCGTGCCTTCCAACGCGGCAGCTCCCCCAGTAGAAATGAACCGTTGCACGGGCCTATGAGGAGGGAGCTTGATGGGAGGGTGTATTCCAACATCGTTGATGACTCCTTGGGTATGCACTAGTCCTTCTCCTCCTCCTCCTCCCTCTCCTCCTCCTCCCCCTCCTACTCCTCCTCCTCATGCTCCTCCACCTTCTCAACACTCTCATTATCATAATGCTCCTCGTCCTCCCACTCGTTCTCTCCCTCTGCATCCTCCTTCCACGGAACTCGGCATTTGCACCGCAACTGCCGAAACGATCTCCCGAAAGATCACCCGAACGGGAATCAGTTGAAAAACTGTCGCTTCAAAATTCCGTTTTTCCCGGCACGCGCGACGTCCCCACCCGCCACGGAGAACGCCGACTTCGGGGGCCTCCTCCCGCGCGTTCCCCTGCACCTACGCACTTGCCAACTGCATGCCACAAACCCGAGACCCCCGCAAACTGCGCAAACCACTTTTTCCCTGACCAAGCGTTGCGCCCCCTGCGCGCTACCGATGCGGCTCTGCCGCAGGAGCCCCGCGCAGCACGCCGCGCGCGTAAATTGTCGCCCCAACCGCTTCGCCGCATCACCCAATGCATTCGCCGCGATGCTCCGCCTGTCACAGCGTCGCACTCCATTCGCCCTCCACTGCCCCTGCGACGCCCTTCCCCTCGCACGTGATTCAAATCGCTAATGCCCCAGAAAGTCACCCTGCACCCTGGCGGGCAGCACGCCGCTGCTGCCCTCATTCTTTGATTCGCCGTTTCGCAAGTCGCGCCTCCTACACAGCCATTCACCACCTTGTTTGACCGCTGTCTGCGCCTCCGAGACCCCGGCTCCGCATTCGACAAGCGCCAGGCCCCCATGCTTCGAACACAGCGCGCGGACAACGCTCCTATCCCGCTTCGCCGATCCCGCGCGCGACATCTGCTGAGCCGTCTTGCCCGCGCACTCCCCGCAATCCTCCGCCCGGACGCACTTGCGCCCCTCCGCGCCCCCAGCCCTCACGCA
Source organism: Prorocentrum cordatum (assembly GCA_963575745.1). NCBI lineage: Eukaryota > Dinophyceae > Prorocentrales > Prorocentraceae > Prorocentrum > Prorocentrum cordatum. The sequence continues at coordinate 18,718 of CAUYUJ010001902.1, read as the reverse complement.
GCCCCCGCGCCCACCCTCTGGCGCTGCCCCTGCTTCCCGCGTCGCGCCCGCCGCCCGCGCCCAACGCGTCGCGCGCCAGATCTCGCCCGCGACCTTAGACCCCGCAGCGCAGCCCTCGCAGAACGCCGGCCTCTCCTCTCTGGAACTCGCACTTCGCAAACGCACCTTCTAACATCCCCCGTTCGCGCCGCCCACGCTCGTCTCGCGGCGTCAGCTTCGCGCGCCACCCCCCCGGGCACGCGCGCCCCACGAAGAAACTCCGACTGCTTCTCCGCGCCAGCCATCTCGCTTTCATGTCGCGGCCCCGCTTCCAAAGGCCGGAAGATCAACAGGCCCTGTCGCCTTCGCAACCGCAATGTATAAAAAAACTCGCCTTCATCTCCCACGACCTCGTCTCCGCGCGAAAATATCCATGAATCGTCGCTGTGCGCCTCCGCAGTCGCTGCTTGTTCCGACCGATCCAGGTGACCCCCCGGGGCAACATGCGCGCCCTCTGCCAATGTGGGCCAGCCCAGCAAGCTTGCGCACTCCTTCTCGCAGTACCCCGACCGCCGCATTTTGTCCTCCGCCGTGCGCGGCCGTCTCTTCCCCCCCCAAGGCGCGGGCGATCTTTCGCCGCGACCCATTGCGGCTGCTCCCCCCGCCCCTTCGCCCACCGCGCGGCCCTTCGCTCCCCCGCGAAGCACAGAGTGTCCTGACCTTCGCAAATCGCAACGGCTTCTGCACATTCCCCCCCCCCCCGAAATCGCACGTCCTCCGGCGACGTCGCAACGAGTTTCCGTCTGTCTCGATCAGCTCCGCACACTTCGCACTCAAGCCTGCCATTTCTCGCTTCTCGCAATGGCCCCCGCTCTCCCTCGGCAACGAACGTCGCCGCGCAGCATCTGGCCATTCACCCGCGACCTCGGCGCACTCGCTGCACTCCCGCGCAAATAATTGCGCGAACGTTCTGCCAGCGCACCCGGCCTGAATTCATTCCCTACTCCAAGAAACCAGCCGTCTGGGCCCCCCACGCGCTTGCGCCCCACCAACTCCGCCACCCCCTGCACTGCCCCCTCGCCTCCGGCCCCCCAGAAAACGCGCAGCCCGTGGCCCTTCGCGGCCCCTGGCGCACACATCCTCGTTTCTCCCAGATACGACGCGGGAAACGCATTGATTGCTGCGTTCCTGGCGGCGGCTCTCAGCGGAACAATAGTGCAACAGAGGTTGTTGCCGCGCCCCATGCTGGACCGCCGGGGGCCGCCCAACAAGTCCCCAGCGCGGCCTCCGAGCATCCTTCCAGCCATCTGGAAGAATCGCAAAGGTACACGAAGTTGCCCCCCGCGCTGCCCTTCACGGCGAAGGCGGCCCACGACGGCCCCAGCCGGGCCCCGACACAGTCTAAGATGACCGAAGATGAATGAAGACGGCCCTCGATTTCAAAAGCTTCGGGGGCCGCCAGCGGCCTCCGAGGCGGAGGTGGCCCAACATGGACGCACTGACTCGTTCCAGGGGTCGGCGGATGCGGCGCGGGCCTATAGAACCCACGTCCAGAAGTGACCCGTTGCCAGAGGCAGGTCTCGCAGCGGAGCGGACGCTCTCACGCAATGTACCCCATGTATCCGATACTTGCGTGATTTGTACATATTGCACCATGTTCCACTACCGCGCCCCCCCCCCACCCCACCCCCCGCCCCCGCCACGGGGCCGCGCCGCGTCCGCCGACCAGGGCGCCCCCCCCCCATCGAGCTCAAAAACGCGCGAGAACCTAAAGGATATCAACGATGTTGGCTCCATGGAGTCTCGAGGTTCTAAGAGGCCGCCAAGCCGGCTCAAGATGGCCCCCGCGCATGCCAAGGCGGCCCCAGGACGGCCCAAGATGACCCCAAGTGCGTCCGAAAAGCCCCAGAAGACGACCCAAGAGGGCCCCAAGAAGACCCCAAAGGCGCCTCCAGAGGCCAGAATCATTGATAAAGGTTCGCGAAGGAGTTCACATGAGTTTAGCGTTCTCACTTTTTTCGACCCCCAGAAGCCCACGGCGGCCCATGCAGCCTCTAAAATGGCCCCAAGACGTCCCAAGAACCCCTCAAGAGGGCCCCAAGACGGCCCAAGCGGGCCCCAAGACGGTCAAGAAGCCCCCCAAGACGGTCCAAGAGGCCCCCAAGACGCCCCAAGAATACCCCAAGAGAGCCCCGAGGCGGCCGCGAGAGGCGCAGGTTGCGCATCACCAGCTGAGCCGGCAGCAGCACTGCCTGCGCCCACGGCAACGCCGACTGGCTGCCACGCAGAATCTGAAACACCCATGTCCACATCCCTTGGATCTGGGAACGCACTCGGGTCGAAATTCATCCCGCCCGAGATAAGCCCAATGCCGAGTGCCAACTTTTGTTCGGAGGTAATGCACTCCTCGCACGGAAAATGCTCGATCGGATGTGCCCGGACCTTCCCTAGGCCCCGCTCGTTCCTGTCATTGATCGAGGTTTGGGAATATTGCGAGAATGTTTCCGTCATCGGTTTGTAAATGCCAACAATCGCCAGCCCATTTGCTGGGACGCTGAGCACAGAATGTCTACCATATTTATTAGCCGTGGCAATCCGCGAGCAATCAACGTCTGCCAGTGGGGCGTTAGGAAATCAAACATTCCAAACGGTGGTACAATTCTTCTAAGCAGGGCCAATCGCTTCGGGCGCGTTCGGGTTCTTCTCCCAGGTGCCCCTCCCGTCGGCCATGAATATCCGCGATTGCGGCGCGCCAGGAATCGCCTGTCCCGCGGCCTGATCAGCGGCGCCAGCTCTCGACGCCCCTCGAATTGGCGCGGAGAAACCCCATCGGCTGAGAGTCAGCGGCAGCCACCTTCGGGACAAGGGGCAACGGGCTGGGAGCGCTGCCCCGCCGAACCCCTGCCCGCGCCCATGCCCGGTTTCGAGGCAACGGCCTCAGCGTCTTCCATTGACTTTCGGGCGGCGGCCATTCTGGCCTCGGCCTTGTCCTCTCCTCCTTTAGTTTCGGCTCTTCGCCGGATGGCATCAGCTCTTACCACGTCGGCCCTCCGAAGCATCCTCTGCGCACCAGCTTGCGAAAGCGCTCTTGCATCGGAGTGCGCTTCACTACGCCGCCCCCGATGCACCCCCGCCCTTCCCGCCCCCTCCCTTCGACGGCCTGCTGAGCCAGAAACCAACGGGCCATGCGCAGTCGTCAGAATCGCTGCCTTTCTCCATCGCAGCATCTGCATGGCCAGACCAAGACAATCGCTTCGTCGCGGCACGAGGCTGCCCGGGCGCCTTTTTTCTCAACTGCTAGGAGAGGAAGCAAATAACGCATGTCCGCGACCACCTGAAGCAGATCAGCTGCAATAGGAGGAGGAAGTTCAACGACAGCGCACTTCCGTTCATATAACAAAAACCAGGCAATCCCATGCTCCGGGCGCAGGTCGACGCAGGGCGAGCTCTCGAACATGGTGAGCTCTCGAAGATTTCTCCATTCGGAGATGCATTGACGCCGGGCGCCCATTTCGCCTGCGCAGCGCGAACCCCATCGCATTATTCCTGCCCCCGCTCGCATTCGAGCACGAAGTTGGCCCCCACGGCTTCCCCGGGTGGAGTCTCGGGTCGCAACGACGCCCAGGCTGAGCCAGAGGCGCAGATCGCAGCAGGAGTCCATGCGTAGAGGCGAACCTCGAGCAGCACAATCTGCATAGGACTTGTGCGACGTGTTTGTCGCTTTTTCCCCAGGCCCCCCATCGCCTCCCCATCTTCTTTCGGACTGGCAAAGATGATCCCCGCCGTCCACCAGATTCCAGCCGTGAAATGTTTCGTCTGCCATTGAAAACTTCAAATGCTGTTCAGGAGAATCAGGGTGCTTGCGAAAGCTAAAAACCCTGCATTGCGCCGCTTGCCTCCCCAACCACATGGTGGATTTGATGGCAAAAACATACGACCCTCAATGATCGCCCCAAGATGGTGGATCGGTGTTCCGCGTGTAGAACGAAGCCGCCGGTTGCTTTGAATCTCCTCTTGTTTATCATCATTGACCCAGAAAAGAACACTCATCCTCGTTCAAGAAAATTCTTTGTCCGTAAAACACATCACCGCAGTGTGGGACCAATCCAGTCTGTCCATGCATGATGCGCCTTCGACCACAGCAGCGCGACCTCTCGAGGGCGAACAATCTTGCCCACAGCGGAACACTGCAGTCCATCTCAGGGCTCGGAATCTTCGCATCTGCGTGATTCAACAACTGGGCCGAGAAGATTTCGGCCGAAGCCGGTTGCATCAGATCCTTGAAGCTGTCTGGGATCATAACAGGGTTCAATCTCACCGCCTCTCTGAGCGTGCTTCGCATGTCTCACCGGGCCAGCTGTCATGCTGCGAGGACAATTGTCATTCAATTTCGATGCGCACATGGGAGCGGCTACCCTTTGCCCTTCGCATTGAAATCCACGCTGCCACGGCTGGCGAGGTGGCCCATCGCAAATGTAGTCATCGTCGGTGGCCTCAGCTGGGTCGACGCAGAATTTGATGCGAATCGGTCAACCGTTCAACTTCTTGTCTCCTGGCATCGGAATCCATCCCATTTGCACCCTACGTCGACGACGGAAGTCGCACCGCATCGATTCGGTCGATATTTTTCCTGTTCTACCACGGGCCATGGGAGAACTGTTGCTCCGAGAACCTAGGCTGCGCTCGGTCCTTGGGCCCGCAGGAGGATCAACTGTCGCCGTCTCATATTCAGCCCCATCGGTGCATCAGGCCGCGGCGACACGGCAACTACCCCTGTCGATCTGCGCGCGCGGAGGCAGCGGGCAACTCTGATCGGATGCCCCAATCACATCTGACCCACTGCTTCCCCCATGGCCCCGCAACTCCGTCTTGGAGCGCGCGCAACACCAGCGGGAGGCGCGCCAGGCATGAACGCGCGCGGCAGGCCGGGCGCGCGGGAGGCGCCCACTGAGCGGGGAACGATAAGCATGTTTTCTGGCGAGAATGCGCTACACGCCCTCTTCGACAGAGCTCCAAAACTGCGCGACCAATCAGACGCGAGCGTGCCAGGAGCACATGAAAACTCATGTCTCGGAAGCGCCACCTTGGAGCGACTGGCACTGCGGAGCGGAAGAGGGAATAACCCCTTGCGTTGTATTCCGGCCCACCCAACATGCCAGCCATTGGCGCCAGGTCGTTTCCTTCCGCATCGCGGCCTGCGGCCGCCCGCCCCCGGCAGCTGAACCACCGCGTGGCCGCGCAGCAGACTAGGCAGCACGTCTGCTGTTTTGAGAACGCATTCCGCAGACAGTTCTGAAGCAATCGCCTGCTCTCCCTGTTCGTTGGCGCAAGGATTATCACACTCGTAGAAATGATACTTGTCACGGGGCGGACGTTTCGGCTCGCTGCAAAATGCGGCCCCTTCGAAAACAACATGCTCTGGACACAGATTGGCAACCCGACACGGTTCAATCCTTCATTGCACTGCGGATCAGAATGGGAATGTCATTCCCATCTCCGGACTCCAGCACGCGCTGCCACCACCTGCGTGGAAAACGCGCATAATGTTGCATGGCACGCGAGCAGCTGCTTCATTCGCGAAAAGCCTCGCATCCTTAAGCGCCTGAGATACCAAACGGGCAAAGAGGGCGCTGCCGTTGCTCTGCACTCAAGCAATCAAACCCGCGCCCTCTTCAGACACACCATTCAGCCCCCGGAAAGCATGGGCGACGCGGTCATATCCCACCGAATCGCAATATGGAAGTTTCTCCTCTGTTAACCACTCCGCGTTGCGAAATGGCTATCTCGTAGACTTGCCCGTCACGGCACCGCACGCCACCTGCAGGCATCTATGCGCCATTGCCCCAGAGCTTCGCTCACTGTGCGCTTCCTCTTCGACTTGGACACGTGAAAGAGCGCGATCCACCGCAGTTCCACGGCGGAAAATTCCAACCCCCTCTTCCTCTGGAACCCGCCCCCCTCACATCCGAAAATCCCCGCCTGGCTCGACCCCCCCTGCCGGCACCCCCCCCCTGGCCCCCCCCGGAAACCCGAAGGAGGGCCACTGCCGGTTCGACCCCCCCACCAATAAAACCAAGAAGGGGCAACTACCGGTTCGAAGCCTTCCACCCCCCCCCCGCTCACCGCCGGCCCCCCCCCCTCCGCTCACCGCCAGCAAACGACTCCCGAGCCCCCGCCGCCGCCCTCACCACCACCCTCGCCCGCTGCCCCCAGCACCACCGCCCCCACCACCACTGCCCCACTGTTCCCACTGTTCCCACCACTGTCCCCACTGCCCCCACCAGCGCCCCCGCCGCTGTCGCAATGACCCCGCTGTCCCCATCACTGTTCCGACCGCGACCCCAGTGCCCCCACTGCCTCCTCCACTGCCCCACTGCCCCCACTGCCCCTACCATTGCCCCGCTGTCCCCAGCGATCCCGCCGCTGCCCCACTGAGCTGTCCCACTACTCTAACCACTGCCCCCGCTGCCCCCCCCACTGTCCCCGCTGCACCACTGCCCCACTGTCCCACCACCGACCTCACCACCGTCCCCACTACCACCACCGCGCCCAGCACAGTCCCACTGCCCCTACTGCCCCCACCTCTACCCCACTGCCCCCAGCACCACCGCCCCCACCACCACTGCCCCACTGTTCCCACTGTTCCCACCACTGCCCCCACTGCCCCCACCGGCGCCCCCGCCGCTGTCGCAATGTCCCCGCTGTCTCCATCACTGTTCCGACCGCGACCCCAGTGCCCCCACTGCCTCCTCCACTGCCCCACTGCCCCCACTGCCCCTACCATTGCCCCGCTGTCCCCAGCGATCCCGCCGCTGCCCCACTGAGCTGTCCCACTACTCTAACCACTGCCCCCGCTGCCCCCCCCACTGTCCCCACTGCACCACTGCCCCACTGTCCCACCACCGACCTCACCACCGCCCCCACTACCACCACCGCGCCCAGCACAGTCCCACTGCCCCCACTGCCCCCACCTCTACCCCACTGCCCCCACACCACTGCCCCCGCCAACATCGCCCCCACCACTGCCCCAGTGTCCCCAACACTGCCCCACTGGCCCCACTGGTCCCACTCTTGCCCCACTGCCCCCACCAGTGCCCCCACCAGTGTCTCACCTCTCCCACTGCCCCCACCACTGTCCTCACCACGGTCCCCACCACGGTCCGACTCTCCCCAGCGCCCCCGCTGCCCGCACCACTGCCCCCCTGCCCCCACGAGTGCCCCCACCACTGCCCCACTGTCCCCACTGCCCCCACCGCCGCCCCACTGCGCTGGCCCACTGCCCCCACTGCCACGCTGCCCCCACCACTCCCCCCACTGCACCACTGCCCCATTGCCCCACCACCGCCCACACCACCGCCACCACCACTGCCCCCACCAACCGCCCCCACCATTGTCCCACGGCCCCCACCGCCCCCGGCGCTGCCCCACTGCCCCCTCGCCAATCCCCACCACCACCGTCCCCGCCGCTGCCCCCTTGTCCCCGCCGTCCCCGCCACTGTCCCACTGTCCCACTGCCCCCGCACCGCTGGCCTCATCACTACCACCGTTCCCACTGCTGTCCCAGTGTCCCCACCACTGTCCCGCTGCCCCGAAGAGCGGAAACCGCTTGCCGGCGGCGAGGGGGGGCGGGCTCGAACCGGCAGCGAACCCCCCCCTTTCCATGATGGAGTGGGGGGCGGGGGGGGGGGGGGCGGCGGCGACCCCCCCACGGTTTTCCAAGCGGGTAGAGGGGCGGGCTGGGAGACCCCAGTGACCCCTCCCCGGTTTTCCGCTAGCAGCGGTGGAAGACGCTTTTGAAATTGCACTTTTGAATCACCAGCAAGCAAAGAAACGATGTTCCAATGCGCGTGTCTTCTCCCGCCGCTGGTTTCGCATGGCGCCTTTGCCATCGGTCCAATGAATGGGTCCGACAGCTTGCCCGTCTTGCGCATCGAATAAAAGTCATCTCCAACAAACGGAACCAAGCGTGACCATTTGCCTCGGCAATCGCAACGATGGATCGACACTGCTTGCGACGCAGAAGAGAGCTGATATCGCGCGCCTGCAAGTTGGCGGCAGCTGGCGGGCCCGCGCCAGTGGCGCCTCCTCCGGGGGCCAGCGCGGCAGCGGCAGGGTGCAGGGCGTCCGCGGGGCGGCGGGGGCGGCGGCCGCAGGTGCGAGCACGCCACGAGCGGCTGCCGCGAACGAGGGCTGGGCGCGGCTGCCGGAGCGGCGTTGAACGCTTCGCCGTGGGGGGCAGGCGCGAGGCGGGCCCAGACGATCCAGCCGATGGACACGTCGAGGGCGCCGTCACGCATGGCAGCGCGAGGGCGGTTCAGCGCGCGACGCAAGCTGGCGGCCCCGCGACGGCACGACACGGAAGAGAGAGAATTACTCGAGGCACTCTGGTCGCATGCCCGCAGGGAAAGGGACACGGAGCCTCGAACGGCGGACGCCGTCCGAAAGGTAGCCACTCGTTCTGTCCTGGTCGTAGTCGCACCCGTCGTCGTGGGCAGCCGGCGTGGCAGGGTCCCTGCGGCGGGCGGGGCCAGAGGGCCAGCAGTTCTGGGCGCTGCGAGGGCGGGACGGGCGGCGCCCAAGGGGCCCGGCAGGGCGCCAGCGGGGGCGCGGCCCGCGCATTCCGTGTCAAGGCGAAACTGCTGGGCGTAACGGAAGTCCTCCTGGGCGGTGGTGCGCATGCTGTCGCTCATGAGGGTGAGGGCGGCCTTGCGGACATTTCAATCGGCGGCGAGGTGTTTCGCGCGCCGCCGCTTGCCCCGAAGTCGTCGGCTTCGCCGCGGCACTGGCGTGTGCTGCGGTTGGCCAGGGCACGCTGCTGCTCGAGGCGGTCCAGTAAGGTGGCGATGTTCACTGAGTGGCAGAGCTCCAGGGCGCGTGGCGATCCCCTCAGGGGCAAGCGACCCCATGGGGATGAGCCCAGGCAGGAGCTCGGACCGCGCTTCCTCCAGCTAGGACCATGTCGCGGCCCCGTCGGCGCAGCGGCTCCAGCATTGCTGGATAGCGCGCGGCGTGTGCGGTGGGGGGGGGACAAGGACCCACCCTCCTCCTCCACCTGCTTCCCATCCAACCCCACCTGCTCCTGCTGCTCCGCCTCCTGCTCCTCCTCCTCATCATCCGTCTTTTCCTCCTCCTCCTCCTCCTCCTCCTCCTCCTCCTCCACCTCCTCCTCCTCCTCCTCCTCCTCCTCCTCCATCTCCTTCGGCTGGCCCAGCCTGTACGATGTGTCGGGCCCGCCTCAGCTCCATGTAAGGGATTTCGTGCCGCACGCACGCACTGGCCGTGACAAGTGGCATGAGGGCGTTCGGGTAGCACCGCACACCACTAGCATACGCATGCACATGTACATGGCCGAGTACAATTGTGCATCAGCACGCAGAAGTGAAGATGTTGAACGTTGGCACGCATTCAGAACATGCATGAGCACGTAGAGGTGAATGAGAATGAACGGCTGAATTGCGCACCCATGATGATATCGTGGAGCATAGGCTTCGAGCGCTCATGCCACCATTCCGCACGACGAGCGTGAGAACTGCTGAGAACATACTTTTCGTTGGAAATGTACAGCGCTTGAGTGTTCGGGGACCGGGCAATCTGCCAAACAGGGCGAATGCGCACCAGCATGCAATCCGCCACCGTGCCGCAGGCACTGAGTGAAATGTCCTCAAGCTACTTCGAGCCCCCAATATTGAATATACTGGACATAGTTCAATGCCCACGATGCCTTGATAAGGCCCAAGAGGGTCCCTTCTGCTGCTCGTCCTCCTTTCCTCCTTCTCATCGTCCTATCCCTCTTCTTCCCCCACGTGTTCCCACGAGGGTTTCCACAACCTCTGGGGGAACACATTGACCAATAGCTTGGCCAGCCGTTGGCCCTACGTTTGGCCACGCGGGCGGTTTCAAAGCAGGGGGCGGCCGTGGTTCGCCGTAGGCGCATTCGATCATGCTAACGGTCCTCTACTCTGGCCATTGCCAGCAGTGGGCAGTGGGAAGGACTGCGAGAAAATTCTATCAATGCCAGGCCAAAACCACCAGCAGGTCGACAAGGTTGAACGCAATTCTTCGTCAACTCACGTCTGATCCCTGGCGCGCAAAAAAACTACCCCCTAATCGCACATCCTAAAACTGCTTCTGCTCCATGCCCTCCGAAGGAGAAATCCGCTGACGATTCATATGGCCCTATGCTTCCAAGGGGCCTCAAGAACCCCTTGGATCCCTCAACGGCGCAAGAGATAGCTCAAGATGGCCACCAGGATGGGTCAAGAGAGGTTCCAAGACATCCCAAAGAGGCCCAAGTCCGTTCCAACTCCGGTAAAGTGGCCACGAAGCCTGTCAAGGAGGCCTCTAAGAGTCAGAAGTCTTTCCAAAACAACAGGAAAACAGATCCCACAAGCCCTCCAGGGCGTGACTGGTTTGTGGGGGGTCCTCTTCCAACCCCCCTTCTTCCCCTTCAGGTAAGGGTTTACCATTGCTCCCTATTCATACACACCCTCCCCCTGGCGACAGGCGGCCAACCCGAACCAATGAGAACACGCCCCCTTCATTTCTTGTAAACACCGTACGCAACGCATTACGCCTCCAAAACTGGAGCATGCGCGGGCGCCCCACGAGAACCTTGCATGGTTTTTTGACAGGTACGGTGGGGGTGCCGCATATTGTTTGCTGCGTGCAGGCCTACTGTTCCTGCGAATGAACAATTCAAATTACACGTTGGTTTCAAATTTGGAGCATGCGCAGGGCCCTCTTTTCTCTGAGCTCTCATCTGTCCCACGACCCTTCAAGATATCACAATTTGCCCGTCGGTGTTGATGCTTGTCGTTCCCTCGACGAGCCGCCCTTTTTGAAGAATGTTCGGCGTTTCGCTTCATGCGGATTCAAGATCCTGAACTCATGGGGTACGTGTTGATTCCCCGTGGCTGGCGCACCTGAGCACGTGGCACAGGTGGCGCGCGTGGAGCACGCGCCGCACCAGGCACACTTGGACATCCAGGGTGCCTGGTACACCTGGAACCCGTGGCACGCATGGCATGTGTGGCGTGCCTAACCGATATGTTATTAGTCGGGTGTTGCTTATGCGTTGGGAAGGCAGGTGGGAGTGAGCTGGACGGCATGTTATCTTGGAGGGTAGTTTGATCAGTGTTCCGTTTCATATACACCCCTTTTCCGCCACCCAGGAACCAAGCCGACTCCTTTTAGGACCCGCCCCCCGGCATCCCTGACAAAATTAAAACAAAACGCTCTCTGCATCCACATGTGTAGCATGTACGGCCGCCCCGCGACCATTCTGTAGCGTGTTTACTGGGACGGTTGGGATGCCAGCAGATCCCGCCTGCCTTCTGGGCGCAGGTGGTCGACCGACTTGTTTGACACATTAGTAGTTGCTGCATTTTCGCCTTATCGTCCACGATGGAATTATGAAGCCTGCGAATGGCTCCAAAATTTACCAAGTAACCCCGAAGGTGGGGCTGAAGACGCTTCCAAGTCAGCCCAAGAACGCCCCAAGTTGGCACCAAAAGGGCGGCAAGCGGCGGTTTAGGTGGTCCCACAGGGAGGCCTCCTGATGGATGGCATAAGAAAGCTCCATGCCGTGCCTACGAGTCCTCCGAAACGGCCCCAAGAGCGCCCCAAGGTGGCCCAAAGATTCCCCCAAAACGTCGTTTGGAAGGGCCTCGAAAGGGGGGCTAGCCCCAGATAGGGGGGCCTGTGCCGTTTCCGACGAGCAGTTGCGGCGCACGGAAGTGGAGCCCCTATGGGTGCCCAGTGGCTGGAGCACCTGGCGCGGCTGGAGCACGTGGAACATTGGGCGCACGTGGAGCATGCGCCGCACCAGGCGCGCCTGGCACGCTCGGGCCTCCGGGGTCTGGCGCATATGGAACCCGCGGCGTTCGCGGCACTCTCACGCGATGTGTTGACTCCCGGGCGCCACGCATGCGTTTGGGGGGTGGGTGGGAATAGACGGCCTGCGGGCGGGTGAGCACCTTGATCTTTACCTTCTTATGATCCAACACCCCCACAACCCCACCAAAACGGCCGATAGCAACCCCACCGACCAAACTGTCAAAACAAACACAAACTCAACATTTGTCTCGCCAACATGTCGTCGGGTTGCGAAAAGTGTAGCAACAATGGGACGGAATGAGCATCGCCTGGGTAACCCTAAGCGGGTGGTCGCGTCCAACCAATTTTATGGTAAAACCAAAAATACAGAATTAACGTTACTCTTGTCAACAACTGTAGCAAGAATGGGACGCGGCGCACATCGCGCGCGGACGCTTGGCCAATCCTACTCGGGAACCCCGTCTTACCTGTAAAATGCGTTGTCTTGCCAACATGTATTTTCTCCTCGTCGTCCCTGCGAACCACGCAACGGGAATGGGACGCGGCGCACATCGCGCGGGGACGCCTGCCCGTCAACATGTACTTTCTTTTCGTCGACGCGCGCGCGGCGCACATCGCGCGCGGTCATGTTTCTCGTCGACGTTGCTCAGCGCGCGGCAGGAATAGGACGCAGCTCACGTCGCGCGCTGAACTTCAGCCGCCCACGATACAAGATGAGCGACAGGCGTCGGCCGCGACGCGCTTGCTTCACCCGTTGCGGGAGGGCGGGCGGGAGTGGACGGAGCCCTCTGGCTCGCTCGAGCTGGCTACCTTGACCCAACCCCTACCCCCTACCCCTGCGCTTTTAGGGGGGGCCGCGGGTCGCTGGAGCGCCCGCGAATGCTTCGGCGCGCAAATCGAAAATAGTCACTGCGCCAAGGCCTCGGCCGAGCGCTGGCCTCCGGGGAGAGGCGAGGGCGGCTGGCACGTCAGGGAGGGGGAGAAACAAGGGGAAAAGCAGAAAAGGGGGGCGGGCCGGGCGTCGAAGTATGGGGGGTCGGCGTTCGTCTTCGTCGCGGGCCCGCTGCGCATCTGCCAGCATGGCGTGTGCTGCCTCGGTGCTGTCGCAGTGGTGATGTCTGCTGCGATGGTGCTGCTGGTGCGGTATGCTGCGCCGCAGTGGAGTTGCCTCCTGCGTTGGTGCTGCGGCACCGGGGACCCCGCGCTCTGGGCGTCGGCTAGGCCTCACGCGCCAATGGCCGCCAGCAGCGCTTCGGCGCTGCCCGCCTGCAGCAGGCATCGGGGCTGCTGCCACGCACGCCGCAGCACCTCAGCGCGGCCGGCCCCCTCCAGGTCCTGGGCGACCGCCGCGTCTCCGGGGCAGCCGCCTGTTTCGAAGACTATCGGGGCGACCCCGCCCCCTTGAATTGGCACCTCCGGCGCACGTCGTCTTCGCGGACCTAAGCGGCGAGGCCACCCCGACCCGAGCGAGCCCGCTGGCGCGACTGGTCGTCGCTGCGAGCGCACGCGATGCTTTCGTCGAGATAGATCATGTTGCCCGCGACCGTGTCGCGCGTTGCAGGGTCCAGTTTAGCATCCTCCAGCTCCCCCGTTCTCAGGTAGATGCGGCTCCAGGCCGGGACCAGCTGCTCCGCGGTCGCCTGCTCCTCCTGTTCCTCCTCCTGTTCCTCCTCCTGTTCCTCCTCCTGTTCCTCCTCCTCTCCTCCTCCTCCTCCTCCTCCTCCTCCTCCTCCCCCTCCCCCTCCCCCTCCCCCTCACCCCCTCCCTCCTCCTCCTCCTCCTCCTCCTCCTCCTCCTCCTCCTCCTCCTCCTCCTCCTCCTCCTCCTCCTCCTCCTCCTCCTCCTCTCCTCCCTCCTCCTCCTCCTCCTCTCCTCCTCCTCCTCCTCCTCCTCCTCCTCCTCCTCCTCCTCCTCCTCCTCCTCCTCTCTCCTCCTCCTCCTCTCCTCCTCCTCCTCCTCCTCCTCCTCCTCCTCCTCCTCCTCCTCCTCCTCCTCCTCCTCCTCCTCCTCCTCCTCCTCCTCCTCCTCCTCCTCCTCCTCCTCCTCCTCCTCCTCCTCCTCCTCCTCCTCCTCCTCCTCCTCCTCCTCCTCCTCCTCCTCCTCCTCCTCCTCTTGTTCCTCCTTCTCCTCCCCCTCGACCTCCTCCTCCTCCTCCACCTCCTCCTCCTCATCCTCTTCTTCCTCCTCCTCCTCTTCCTCCTCCTCCCCCCCTCCTCGCCCCTGCCCCACTGCGCGAATCTGCCCCCTCCAGACGGACGCCCAATTCAGCGTCTAGAGATGCGCCGCCTGCGAACAACCCCCTGCAAACCAGCGCGCAAGTCCTCGGCTCGCGGCCGGGAGCTGGCGCCGAGCGCTCCGGACACCCCCCGCCGCGCCAGAGACGGACAAGTTCTACATTTCTTCGGAGACGCGCGCGCGCATCGGGGCCCTGGGCGCCGCGGGCGGCGACGGCCAATGCGTTAGCAATTCATGCTCAGGCACGACCAGTCCCGCCGCTGCCATCGCAAGAGCGCCTCTCGCTTCCTCTCTGTCGCCGCCCGCGGAGTCGCTCCACGGATGCCCTTCGATGGCCTTCACTCAGCCCTGGGCCCCCATTCTGAAGCGGCCGCAATCTTCTGGCGCCGCTTACCAGCGGGGCCCCCGCGGCGCCCCGATTGGGACCACGTTTGAACCATGTGCCTCTAGGGCGCGCGCCTGCCCCCCGTCGGCCCTCAAACTTGCGCCCGCGCAGTTTCTCGACAGCTCCTAGATGCATCGCCGCTTCTGCAAAACATGGAAGTGGGCGACGCCGGCGCCTGCCGTTCCCCATCTCGCACGCGGCGCGGCCGCCCTTCAAGGCCTTCTGCCCCCTGCCAGCGACCTGCAGCGAGCACCCCACTGCCAGGGCGCGGACAGGGTGAGTCAGTGGAGCTCTAACGCCGTGAATCGTCTGGGCCCCGCGAAGCCGGGGCCCCCTCCCGGGCCCTGCCGCCTTCCATCGTCACGCTGAAACTCCACGGCCTGGTTCTTCTCAGCCTGAACTACGCTTGCCCGCCCAGCTACCCGGTCGAAGTCATTGGGCGACCGCGGTCTCACGCGGCCTGAGAGCGCGTTCGACGTCAGGCATGCACACAGACGGCTGGAGACCACTAAGCTCTCGGTCGCGCGTCGCGACTGCGAGGGCCCATTCACGCACATCCTCGCGCCTCACAAAGCGCGACGTCATTCGCCGATCCCAACAAACTGATGCGCAACTATGGGTGCACAAGGGACAGGCGCCCTCTCCTCCTCCACCGACTTCAGTGGAGCAATCATCCTAAAACGCGCTGCATCTGGTCGCCGTCCTCCAGCCTGAAATGACTGCCAACACCCCCGCAGTCAGCTGGGCTAGACACACCTCAACTTCGACGTGGACAACGATCCACATCACGCCGCGCAGTCTCCTTCGCCGAAGGTAGACTTGGAATGGGGGGCGCGCGAACGACCCCGCCTCCGGAGCTGGTCATGCGCGACTGGGAACGATCGCTGCCGCTCCGTTCTCGGCGCGCGGGGCTGCCCGCCAGCGCCCCCGGAGCAGCGGCCGACCCAGGCGCGCTCGCGGGGCCGCCCGCCGGGGCGCCCGGCGAAACCCGCCGAGAAACACGGGGTCCCACTGATGCACCTGATTGCGCTGCCCGAAGGGCCGCGGAATTAGCGACGACCGTCTGCGCACTCGAGATTGCGTCCTCCATTGAACGAACGGCCCGTCCAATTTCGTCGAAAAGATCACTTTTGCGTTAAGTTCACACCTGCCCTCTCTGCACCGGGGGGGCGGGCCCGCCGCCGACCACGGACGAAGAAGACACCGCGGCTGCAATCCTCTAGATCACGCGGCGCCAGAACCTCGCGGTTCGGAACGACATGAACGCGCCACAGCGCCTACAAACACCACCAACCACCAGCGCGCGCGATATTTCCCATGGCCGGGCAAGGACGGCGCAACGGCGCCCCCGGGATGATAGAATTTCACACCGCGGCGAGACCGCGGCCAGTCCTCCACTGAGACTTGCGGGGCGAGCTCTGGCGGCCAAGCGGCAATGCGCGCGCCGCCATCGAAGCCCAGCGTGGCCAGCGGGCCCGACCGCGAGCTCGATGGAACCGACGCCCCCTAGCTCCGATCGCCGAGATTCCACGCGCCCCCACTTCGGGCGACCTCGCCGCCCCTGGAGCAGACCTGGAAAGACCCTGCGCCAGAAGCGGAGGCGCCGCCAACTGCTGCTCGAGGTGTGAGATCTCTGCTCGGCTACGCTTCTTCTTCGAGTCCCCTGCGCCTGTCCCAGGCGGCGCCGGCCGTGCCCTCTGCCGGTTTCTCGCGGCACTCTGCGGCCCCGTGGCTGCCGTGCAACGATAGTCGCAGTTCCGCGAGAAACTCCCGGCGAAAGATGCTGCTGCCGCCTTCGGTTTTGCATTCGTTTGCCTCCGCGCTGTTTCGACGCGGCTGCCGGGCTGGTCCGGCGTACCCGGCCCCGCGGCTGGCCTTGCCACGGGGCCTGCAATCGTCCTTGAGCTCGAAGGCAACTTGCCGTCGCCGCCCCTTCTCGCCGACTGTCCGCGACCGCGCCGCCGCGGGCCCTTTCCCCAGAGAAGGCGGCCCGCCTGAAGACCGACCGAGAAACCTGTTCGCCCCGAAGATTTAGCGCAAATCCCGCTTGCTCTTCTCGTCTCGATCCGAGTACGCTTCAGAACGACATGTTTCGCCAGATCCCTCCAGTGCGTGCCCCGCGTTCCAACGCACGGAGAACGGCGCCCGCCTTCGCCTCGCCGCCCACGGTTTCTCCGGGCCCGCTTTCTCCCTCGACGAGGCCTTCAGTCTCACCTCAGGCTGGCCAGGCGCCTGCGTCTTGAGCGGCGCCTCGCCCCCCTCGCGCCCCCTCCGTCGGCCGTTCCCACTGCTCTGCCCCCTCTTCCTGCATGGTGGCACCATTCGCCACAACGGCGCCCCCGTTTAGGTAGCCCTCCGCCAGTTCAGCCACTCTGCCCAGCCGCCGATTTGTTGTTCTTTGTTCCTTTATTTTCCCCCAAAAAAAACGGCGGCGCGGCCGAGAACAGCCCGGCACGGCGCCATCCGCATGTCCCCGTGCTGCTTCGGCCAGCGGCCCCGTGCCAAGAGTCGCCGCAGTTTCAGCCCCTCGCCCCCTCTCACCCTCGCGTTCAGCAGCGGCGCACTACCCTCCACCATCAAGGCGATGGCGCAGCAAAGCTGCTCGCCCACGGCGCTGCCACCCAGCCAGGGCCAACGTGCTCGACGGTCGCTGCAAGTCCTCAACGCGCCGAAGTGCGTCGCCAAAGCACACCGATATCCGCAGCCGCGGGGTCGCGCCCCGGGCACTCGGGGGGCGGCGGACACGGCCGCTCACGCGGGCGGGAACCACCACTCCTCGAGATCCAAGGGTGCGACCCCGAAGCGGCGGATATTGACATACTCTGGCGCTGGACTAAGTAGCACCTGCATCCTCGTTGATTTGACCCGCAAGCACGCGCGCAGAAGGAAGATGAATAGATTTCAGTCGGTCTGCTTCGGCGCTGAACATCTTGGGTGTGTTCAGGACCCAGGCGCACACCTTCCCAGCTGCCTGTCTCCGCGTCTCGCCGTCTTCCTACCTCCTCTCGTTCAGTTCGGCGACGTTCGCGCCAGCCCGGGGACCTCTGCCGCGGCGCGCGCAACTGCCAGGTTCCTCTTCCATGCTCCCTCCTCCCTTCGGGGAGGAGTTTACCCATCCCTCCGCCCCCTCCCCTGGACCTGCACGGAGGGGGCCGCGACCCATTGGAGCGTCTAAGAAGGCATCGAAGGGAAGGCAAACATCTGCGTCGTGGCTCCGGGGGGGGCCCTCATTGAGCGTTCCCCCGCTATGTTTGATCTCTTCCAAGATGGCCCCAAGCGGGCCCCCAGAGCTCCCAAGCGGGGGCCCATGAGGGCACCCAGAGGCGCCCACGACGCCCCGAGAGGCCCCAACAGGTCCCCAGGAGGCTCCCAAGAGACTCCCGAAAGGCTCCAAGAGGCTCCCAAGACGCTCCAAAAGGCCCCCAGCACCACCCAGAGGCCCCCAACTCGCCCCACGAGGACTCCAAGAAGTTTTCAGGAGACATCCGAAGAGATTCCGAGAGGCGATCCTCTGGCCAGTCTGGTCGCTCCTTCCTCCTCCTCCTCCTCCTCCTCCTCCTCCTCATCCTCCTCCTCATCCTCCTCCTCCGCCTCCTCCTCCGCCCCCTCCTCATCCTCCTCCTCCTCCGCCTCCGCCACCCCCTCCTCCTCCGCCCCCCCCTCCTCCGCCTCCTCCTCCTCCTCCGCCGCCTCCGCCTCCGCCTCCGCCTCCGCCTCCGCCTCCGCCTCCGCCTCCGCCTCCACCTCCGCCTCCTCCTCCTCCTCCTGCTCCTCCTCCTCCTCCTCCTCCTCCTCCTCCTCCTCCTCCTCCTCCCCCTCCTCCTCCTCCCCCTCCCCCTCCTAGTCGGCGGTGGAGGCCCAGGAACTTGGAGCCCCGACGGAGGGAAATGTTGAATGAAACTCACTCACACGACTTCGGCCCCATACATTATCCGGTTACGGGCGACAGGGAGCAGGGGGGAGGAGGAACGACGGAGAGAAGAAACAAAACAATCCCTGGAGCCATTCCGAGACTGTACCTTTTGCGACCCCTTCTCGCGCGACAGGCTCGTAATCCGGTGATGGAATTTCATCGCGCCGCAACTTTCCAAGAGTCTCTGGAAGAGTGGAGTGTGACCTTGAATTATCCCGGCAAAGCAACCTAACAGCGATGTGTAGAAGCATATCTGAAAGCATTCCCCTTAAGATTCAAATGAGAATCCAGTTGTCGAATTCTGCTGTTCTCGCAGTCGTAGTCGCATTCGCGATGACAGTCGCAGCGGCAACGGCAGTCGCAGTCACAGC
>CAUYUJ010001901.1:54523-95726 GCA_963575745.1 Prorocentrum cordatum | reverse complement strand
TTGGCGCTAATACACGTTCTGAGGATCATCGGAGTGCTCCCGCGGCATCTCGACTCCAGGTCGACTGCCCCGATGCCCGCTTGACTCCTCGTTGGCATGGCGCGCGCGCGTGCCGCCGCAGAGGCCGAGGCTTCTTGGCACGGCAGCGCCGCGGTCGAGGTCACCGCGTGAGGCGGACCGGCTCCAGCTTGACCTGTCGGTGTGTTGGGCGGGGAAAAAGTATGTTTTTGGTTTGTGTTCTCTCTTGTTCTCTCTCTCTCTCTCTCTGTGTTTTATCTTGTCTCTTTCTCTCTCTCTCTCTCTCTTTCTTTCTCTCTCACTATATGTTTTTCCCTGTTTCTTTCTCTCTCTCTCTCTTCTCTCTCTCTCTCTCTCTTCTTGTTTGTTTCTCTCTCCCTCTCTGTGTTTCCCTGTCTCTTTCTCTTTTTTTTGTTCTCTCTCTCTCTCTCTCGGTATCCAGCCTCCGCCCCGGTCAGAGCTTCGGGGGGCCCACTCTGGCTTCGGAGTGGGCTCGATGTCTTTCGGGCCCTTGATTGATCATCACTTGATTCACGCTTGCCGTGCACATAGGCCGAGGCGAACAGGGAACGGGGCCTCCTTTCGCACTGCGCTTTGTCATGGCACGGCGTTCACTGCGCTCCTCGCTCCGCCGCTGTTTGCCGTGCTTCCGCCGCTGCTGCCTCTGACGCTTCGCTGCTGCCAATTTACCATTGCCAGTGATCCTCATAATGCTGCTGCTTATGGTGCTTCTGCGGTCGCTTCCGCAACCGCCGCCAGTGCCGCTGTGCTGGGTCTGCCCGATGGAGCGCAGTCTTGGTCGGTACCGATGGGCACTGCTTGTTTGCGTCGGTGCGTCCACAGAGCATAGTGTTTCGCGGAGTGTTTAGTGGAGTGGAGCATTGCACATAAGTCACTGAGGCCTCGAGCACGTTTTGCCCCCCAGTGCGGACCAGGCTGCTTCTCCGTAGGCCTCTGCCCGCCTCCGCCTGTGCTCCTGTCCTTTCCTGCTGCGGAGGGGAGGGGGGGGGCGCACATTTACATGGGCGAAGCCTGCCCCTCTCTCCGAGGCCAGCTCGATGTACTCCCCACGGTGAGGCGTGGTGCACTGCTGGCCCAAGTAGAATGGATATCTTTTCTTGTGCCGATCCTGAGGCTTGGTACCGTGCTCCGCAGGATACGTCGCCTGTTGGCGTCAGCATCCCCGTCGCCTCGTGCTGCGCAGGCATCGTGTGCTCGCTGCGTCGAAGCCGCTATCCTGCCTCGAGAGTTGCGCATGAGCTGCTGGCAAGGAACAGTTCAGTGAGTCCCACCGTGCTTGCTTCGTGTGACCGATCATTCATATACTCCAGATTCCATAATAAAGTCGGGGGGGTCACATTTGGGGGGGGTCTGATTTGAGCTGTCTTGGAGGGTTCGGGGGGGTCTGGGCAAAGGGCCGCCCTTTCATGGACGGCCTGGGAGGGTCTAAAACTTCTCGTCTGGGAGGGTTGAGAAACCCTCCCTTTTGTTACGAAATCTGGAGTACCATCGTTGCCGTCAGCACTCCCGCGAGTCGTCGCCCCTGCCACCGAGTGCTCCGTCGTCGGCACCACCGCCCGCACCATCATCATCATCATCGCCTCCGCGACCCTGCGCGGCCTGCGCTGCGCGCTCCCCCTCCTGCCCGCGGGGGGGGGGGCTGCAGGAATGGCGTTGGAAGCCGGGGGCGTCCTGCCGAGCCCCCGCTTGGCGGCGGCGCCGGCGTGGCCCCAGCCCGCCCCTCCGCGAGCGGTGGCGCGGCCCTCTCCGGAGCCAGGCGACGTGCCCCGGCCGAGCCGAGCGGGCAGGTGCCGCCATGGGGGGGTTCTGGAGGTAGGGAAGGGGTGTGGCATGAAGGGGTGTGGTGCCAATGCCGAGTCTGGCGATGTCATCCATCGTAGAGAGCACCTCGACTCACACGATGGGCACCACACCCCTTGATGCCACACCCCTTTCCTGATTCTTCAGGCTGACGCCACATACGCCGACCCAATTTGTTGTGGATGGGTGGAATTCCTAACGGCGGTAGAGGGTCAGAGGATGTTGGTCGGGATCTCGTGGTTGGCCTCTCGGGGGCCTCCTACCATTTCAGGAACATCTGCCGATGCGGGGAGGGGGGGGGGAGGGAAGAGTTGGGTGAGGTTAAGGAGGGGGAGGAGGAGGATGAGGAGGAAGTGGGCGATGAGCAGGGTGCGGGGATGAAGAAGGCGACGATGGCGACGACGACAATAGAGGGTTCATGCATAGTAGTCGGGAGGACGTAGTCTGGAGGACGGGGAGGGGGAGGAAGAGTGCAGGTTGGAGGCCTCTTGGGCGCCGTTTTGGGGTCTCTTGGGGCCTGCCTTTTGGATCGTTGTCCCCCTCCCGGCCCTCTCGTGGGCTCGTTTTCAGGCGGCCTTGGGCCGTGTCGGGTGCGTCTTGGGCCGTCTGGAGGCCCTCTGGGGCAATGTGGGGGCCCTCTTGGAGGCCTTTTGGGCCGTCTTGGGGCGACCTCGGGGGCGTCAGAGGCCGTCTTGGAGCGTCGGACAGGCGGGAAAGCGAGTTTGCTAAAAATATACGTTTTACAAAGGGAATGGGGCCATTTTTGCGTCTGGGGACCCTGTTGGGGCACATCTTCGGGGCACCTTGGGGTGTCTTGGAGGCTGCGGAGAGCGTCTGGGGACCATCGCCGGCGTCTGGGGTCGATATTCCAAAGATTCGCGGCCCTCTTCGACCGCGTGGGGGGGCGTCTTGGTGCCCTCTTGGAACATTTTGGGGCGTTTCCCGCCCCTTGGCGCGCATTGTCCGGAACCTCGCGCGGCCCGGGGGGGGGGGTAAATTCGAGGTTTGGGGTCCCCAGGGGGGGATTATGGGGGGGAACAATCTCACACGCCTGAGGACCCACAAGGGGTCGGCGGATTACCCCCAGAAGGGTTTCTGGTTCGGCTGCGAGCAAAAGGGGGAGGTGAGGAGGAGAAGGCCTCCTCAGCCGGCGGGGGGGTCTCTTCAGAAGCCCTCCAGCCTGCCGAGAAGTTTCTTGCGTCGTCGGGGAAGCCTGAGGAGATTTCTCAGAAGGCTGGGGGATTTTCCCGAGCCTTCTGAGAAGGCCCGCTCCTTCTCGCTTCCCCTCCTCGCTTGCCTCCGATGGGCCCTGACGAGGGCGGGCCCTGAGCTTTTCCGCGTCTTCGGGCTGTCGGGGGCCTCCGCGGGCCCCGCGAGTATGAGAAATCGATTCGGGACGAAAAGCCGGTCCCGGGGGGAGGCCCCAGGGGTCCAGGACTCGTTTCCCGCGGGACCCGCTTCCCCAAAGCTAGCACGTCGACGGCGGCCGTGACGGCGTTGAAGTCCTTACGAGGACCGCTCGAGATGGAAGAGTGCGCCTCCAGAGGCCCCTGGGCATCTCCAGAGGAGGACGAGGAGGAGGACGAGGAGGACGAGGAGGAGGAGGAGGAGGAGGAGGAGGAAGAGTTGGAGGAGGAGGAGGAGGAGGAGGAGGAGGAGGAGGAGGAAGAGAGGAGGAGGAGGAGGAGGAGGAGGAGGAAAGAGCGAGGAGGAGGAGGAGGAGGAGGAGGAGGAGAAAGAGCGAGGAGGAGGAGAAAGAGCTGGAGGAGGAGGAGAAGGAGGAGGAGGAGGAAGAGCTGGAGGAGGAGGAGGAGGAGGAGGAGGAGGAGGAGGAGGAGTGGAGCAGAGGCGGAGGAAGAGGTGGGGAGACTCTGCCCTCGCCCCGCTTCTCGCCTCGTCCTAGCCTCGTCTTCAGGTGGCGCGTCGTCGCGGCTGGCTGCACGGCCCCGGCGTTGGCGTCGCGCGGCCGGCCTCGGCGGCGGGGGCCCCTGCGGCGGCGCGGCGGCGCGGCCGGCGCGGAGGGCCCGGCGGCGGCGCTGGGATAAGTCGGCCTTGTCCCTCTACAGGAGGAATCTTCCAAAATAGTCAAAGAGTAGTCGGGGGACAATGTTTCGACGGTGTTTCCACAGTTTGGGAGCATTTTCTGGTTATTTTTTCACTGTTCGCCCGAAATCCGCCTGTAGGGGGACATGCCCGACCTCAGCGCAGGGCGGCCTCCCGGTGCGCGAGGTTCGGAGGCGACGGTTCGAGTAGGGAATAGACTACAGAATTGATCCACCCCCAAAAATTCACCTGTCCCTCTTCAATCTCCACGAGGACGGCGTATAGTTCGTGCTCGTAGGTCCACGAGCACTCTGCGTATTTTTGCACGCTCCACCAGGGAAGCAATCCTGGGGCAGGTCAGTTCTGCAGCCGATCCCCGGCTCGAGCGATGATGGGGGGCAAACGGCCCAGGGGCGGGCACTGCATTTGTTCGCCGGGTGGCCCCGCCGGGGGGAGGATGAGGAGCAGGAGGAGGAGGAGGAGGAGGAGGAGGAGGAGGAAGAATGGGAGGGGGAGGGGGAGGGGGAGGGGGAGGAGGAGGAGGAGGAGGAGGAGGAGGAGGAGGGAGGAGGAGGCGGAGGCGGAGGAGGAGGGAGGGAGGAGGAGGCGGGGGAGGCGGAGGATGAGGCGGCGGCGGGCGGCGGCGGCGGCGGCGGAGGAGGAGGAGGAGGATGGAGTGATGAGGATGAGGAGAAGGAGAAAGAGGAGGAGGAGGAGGAGGAGGCGGAGGAGGAGAAAAAGCGTGGGCCGTCGGCGCCCCCGTGGATACGTGCGCTGCCCTCCCCTTGGCCCTTCGCACCCCAGCGTCGCCCTCGAGAGGTGCTGGGCACGCTGCTGGAGGCCCTGCGCCGGCCGCCGCACGCGGCGGTGCTGGTGGCGCCGCCGGGCGCGGGCAAGACCACCGCCGTGCCCCTGGCCCTCCTGGAGGAGCTGGCGCAGGTCACGGTCGGCGAGCATCGAAGAAGGAAGAGCGCCACAAAAACAGAACCCTTCGGCGCTCCGCGCGGGTTTCTGGGATCCGCGCTGGGGCCGCCCCCCCCGGCGGCCTGCTCCGCGCGCCAGGGAGCGGGAGCCCAGCGCAGATCCAAGGAATCCGCGCGGAGCGCCAAAAGTTTATGTTTGTGGCGCATTTTCTTCTTTTCTAGATAGTGTAGACGCAGATTATTGAAAGTATATATATATATATATATAGGGGAACAACAAGTGGCATAACCATAGCAACTTGGAGGTCCGCGCGGATCTCTCGGATCGGCGCTGGACCCCCATCCCTGGCGCGCTCCGCGCGCCAGGGGCGGCGCTGGAGGCGCCGCCGGGGTCCCCAGCGCCGATCCGAGAAATCCTTTCGGACCTCCGAGTGTTTATGTTGATGCCTTTTTTTGTTCCACTAATGTAGCACCCCGCATGTGCGGATAAGAGCGAGGGGGCGGAGGGGACGTGGGCGTCAGTCTGCGAGGCTCTGAGAAAACCGGCCGCAGGCGTTTGATATTTACAATTTTTGCAACGGGCCCGCCGCAGGCGCCGATTTTTCGTTCAAGCAAATGTGGGTGGGTCGCGGATGGGTCGCGGGTGCTTCGCGTGCCGGGTCGTGGGAGGGTCGCGGGTGGGTCGCGCGTGGGTCGCGGGGTGGGTCGCGGGTGGGTCGCGGGCGGGTCGCGGGTGGGTCGCGGCCCAGGTCGCGGGCGGGTCGCGGGGGGGGTCGCGGAGGTGACGACGCAACAAACAAACAAGAAACAAGCAACACGAACAAACAACAAGCATCAAACAACAACCACCAAGAAACACACAACAAACAGCAAACACCAAACAATAAACACCAAACAACAAATACCAAACACAACAGCACCAACAACAGCAGCAACAGCAACAGCAGCAGCAACAGCAGCAACAACAGCAGCAACAACACCAACAACAACAGCAGCAGCAACAACAATCATTTTTCCCCAATCAGGGCTTGCCTCTGTAGGGGTCCTAGCGGATTCATATGGTTAGGTTAGGTTTGCGGCCGATTTTCGCGGCACGCCCAGGTGCCCGGGTGCCCGGGGGTGCCCGGGTGCCCGGGCGTGCCCGGGGGTGCCCGGGTGCCCGCCCGGTAGACCTATAGCCTTATAACCCTATAGAGCCTTATAGCCTTATAGCCCTATAGCCCTCTAGCCCTATAGCCCTATAGCCCCAACTTTATAACCCTATAGCCCTAATAGCTGCATAGCTGTATACCCTCATAACCCTATAGCCCTCTAGCCATATAGCTCTCTAGCCCTCTAGCCCTATAGCCCTATAGCCTTATAGCCCTATAGTCCTATAGCCCTTCAGCCCCATAGCCCTATATCACTAAACATATGATGATTGGGTTTTTTCTCTGGTATCACAATATTGTTCGCTGTTATCTGCTCGCGGGCCATCCAACACATATATCCCAAACCCTCGATACCCGCCCTCTTCGTCTTCGATCGTACCCCTCTTTGGAACATGTTCTTTTACCTGCATGCTATTCCGACGAATATCACTACTACTACTACTACGACTACTACTACTACTACTACTACTACCACTACTACTACTACTACTACTACTACTACTACTACTACTACTTTATACTATTACTACTATTACCACGGCTACTACGACTACTACGACCTACCGCAACAACCCCTATATTACGATTAAGGCTATTGCTACTATTATTACTACTACTACTACTACTATTACTACTACTACTACTACTACTACTACTACTACTATTACCACCACTACTACTACTACTACTACTACTACGACTACTACTACTACTGCTACTACTACTACTACTACTACTACTACTACGACTACTACTACTACTAATAATATTTTACTACTACTACGACTACTACCGCTTACTAACTACTACTTCATAACTACAGACTACTACTACTCCCCACTACTACTACTACTACTACTTACTACTACTACTTCTACTAGCTACTACCTACTACCACCACTACTATACTATCTACAGCTCTACTACTTACTACTACAACTGCTGCTGCTGCTGCTTGTGCTGCTGCTGCTGCTGCTGCTGCTACTGCAACTACTACTACTACTACTACTACTACTACTACTACTATTGCGTTACTGCTGCTGCTGCTACCACCACCACCAGTAACATTAACACCAGCACTAACACCAACAACAGCAACCGCAACAACAGCAATCATTCCAAGACTGTTCGCTCCTACCGGCCCCCGTGTCATTCACTATGCGTATCCCAATGCCTGGATACCCGCCCTCTTCGTCTTCGATTGCACGGGGGAATAGATTCCTTCCTGGCCATGTGTAATTGGAGAAGCCCTTAAACAGGGATACGAAAGGGAAAAAGACAAAAAGAGAGGACGGAGGGATCGGAGGAAGGGACGGATTAGGGAGGCAAGAGGGAGGGACGACGATGATTTGTGCCGTGAGTTGCGATTCAGCTTGCGCCAGGGAGGAGGGAGGAGCAGGAAGGTAAGAGTGCGAACGTTCGAAGAAGTCCTAGGCGAAAGCGCCATTCCACAAGGAAGTCTCGGGCGGCAGCCCACGACGGGCGGGCGATCCTCTGACGGGCGGGTCGGGCGCGTGGGACATTCAAGCGGGATGCTTGAGTAGGGCGAGAGCGTGGTGCCTGAGCGTAGGTAGCGCGATGTTCTCATAAATTATGAAAAAGGCACAGGCGAGAGCGCAATTCCTGAAAAGGGGATGTCTGGCGGGAGCGGGGTCTAGACTAAAGCGTAAGGACATCTTCAGCGGGAGCGCCGTTCTTGAGTAAACTGTGAGGAAGCCTCAGACGGGAGGGGGGTCCTGATTAAATTGCGAGGAAGTCACCGGCGGGAGCGCCGATCCTGAGTAGATTGGGGGGAAGTCTCGGGCGGGAGCGGGGGTCCTGAGTACGTAAAGTTGGAGGTGGTCTCAGGCGGGAGCCGTCGTTGCTGTAGTCTGGGTGCTCAACAACGCGGTTTGACCCGGACTGAACTGTGAGGAAGTCTCAAGCGGGAGCGCCGTTCCTGGAGGTGGATAGACCTCCTACCCTGACACGTCGATTAGTGAATTGGCCGTTTTCGGTTCGCGAGACGGCGTCGCGGCCGATATTTTTGCGGGTCTAGGTCCGTCGGTTTCGGTCCTAGGTCGTTTTCCCTAAAGGGATGTTTACTAAAGGGAGGTTTGCCCACCGCCGAGTCAATTGGGAGGACGTCTCAGACGGGACGGGGGGGGGCGCGGAGTGAATTTGGAGGAAGTCTTCGGCGGGAGCCGTTGTTGTTGTAGTCCGGCGGGCCAGGGGCACAGTTTGAGCACCAGGAGTTTCCGTATCAAAACACAGGGTTGGAGTGTCGAGGGGCACACTGTGATGGGGAAAAGCAATATGCACCGGTGAGGGGGGATCAACAATATTTGTTTTTCGGAGTGAGAGTTTAACAACAACAACAGCAGCAGCAACAACAACAACGGCTCCCGCCTGGCAGGTCTTCACAATTTATTTAGAAATCGCAGTCTCGCGCGGGACTTCGTCACAATTTATTCAGGCGCCGCGCCCTCGACATTCAGGAATCACGCTCTCGCTTTGGCCTTTCTCACGATTGGTGTGGGAATCGAGCTGTCGCTCGAGACTCCATCGCGATTCATGCAGCACGCACGCTTCAGCAACCCGCCTGCTCGACCTGGTCGCTTGGCCAGCCTTCCGACCCGCCCGTTCGGGTCAACCCGCCCGATCTGCCCGTCTGGTTATGCCACATGTTGTCTGCTCCTAGCCCCCCTCCTGTTACTCCCTCTCTCTCGTGCTCCCTCTCCCTCCCTCCCCCTTGTCCCTTCCTTATATCCGTCCTCCCTTCCCCTGCCTCAGGGGCTGCACGAAATATACCTCCAAGGGGGTATGGTCGAAAACGACAAGAGCGGGTATCGAGGGTTCGGGATACACGTGTCGAGTGGCACGCGAGCAGATATTAACGGACATTGTTAAATTGATTGTTGTTGTTGTTGTTGTTGTTGTTGTTGTTGGTGTTGGTGGTGGTGGTGGTGGTGGTGTTGGTCTTGTTGTTGTTGCTGCTGTTGTTGCTGCTGTTGATGTTGTTGCAACCCGGGGGCCAAGGGCGCAGTTTGGTGACACCCAGTTCCCCTTGTAAAAAACAAGGTTCGATCCCTGGGAGGAGCACGTCTGTTGGGGGGCATCAACAATATGTTTTGATGAAGCGACAGCAGCACCACCACCAACAACAACAATAATACCACCAACAACAGCAGCAACAACGAAGTCGATCCGCACTGCAGAACCGTACTTCAGCCACGCGCCCAGGGACAGTGCATGGCCGTTCGGCCCCGTCATTCTGATTTTTGAGATTTTGGATCCCAATCTACTTCAGGCGCCTTCCTACTTCAGAAATCGACTGGCTTCACCTTTCTCTCCACTTCAGGGGGCGGGCGGAAGCCCAATCTTCCAACGCCTTCCTACTTCATGTTTCTCCCCACCTCCTTTTTTTGGTTGATGGGTATCTCCAGATGTTGGCGTTGCAGTCTTTTCGCGACGGGCGTTTTCGCCCAGTTTCGGGCCCCGGGACCCTCGCAGATCGACCCGGCTCGAAAAGGGACGCAGAAAGATGGGGTCTGGGGCTCCGGTCGTGATTTTTCCGATGTTTCACTCTTTGCCCCAACGTCGGATGTGGGGTTTTTTGGTCGCTGACAATAGGTATTGCTGGAAGCTCAGAGCCCAATCCATTTTAGTCGCTCTCCTTCGAGAGCCGAGCGATGTTCCTTCCCCCCTCCTCCTGCAGGGGCGGGCGGGAGCCCCGTCCACTTCCAACACCCGCCTACTCCACGCTCCCATCCACTTCTTCCGGCCGACCACCGGCGGGCATCTCGGGGGTGGACAGACCTCCTACCCTGACACGTCGATTAGTGAATTGGCCGTTTTCGGTTCGCGAGAGGGCGTCGCGGCCGTCATTTTTGCGGGTCCAGGTCCGTCGGTTTCGGTCCCAGGTCGTTTTCACTAAAGGGAGGTTTACTAAAGGGAGGTTTGTCCACCGCCGAGTATCCGCGCACCCAGATCTCCGAGGGCATGCCGTTCTCAACCCCGCATGCTTGCGCCGGCGTCGGCCCCATGGGGCCCGCTGCCGGGCCCGGGGGCCATGGAAACACGGTGCCGCGACGCAGCACCGCATCCGCGGGGAAGGGCTCGGGGCCTCCAGGGCCGCGGACTGAGGCAGTCGTGCCCGAGGCGAGGCATCGCCCGGACGTGTGCATGTTTCGTTCCGCGAGGACCATCGAGGAGCACCCTGGATCATTGGGCGAAAAAAACCACGCGCGAGACCGAACAAAAACACAGGGAATGGACGTGCGAGCGATGGCCAGGTGGGGGGGAGGCGCCCCAGAGGAGGGGCGCCCACGGCGGGGGGCCGCCCTCCTCGGGCCGCCCTGGGCCCGGGCGCCGCGCGGGTGGGGCCGAGGCCCTTTCCCTTTGCGTCGGGCCCGTCCCTCTACAGGTGGGACGTGTAAAGATAGCCAAAAAATAGTATGGGGCCCAGGCCCCTTCCCTTTGCGTCGGGCCCGTCCCTCTACAGGTGGGACGTGTAAAGATAGCCAAAACATAGTATGCTGAGGTAGTCGTGCCCGAGGGCGTCTGGGTGCACCCCCGCCCTCGCGGCGTGGATTCCCGGGCGACGTGCCGCGGAGCCGCGGCCGCGCGGGCCGCGCGGGCCGCGGGGCCGCGGCCCTCGCGGGCCCGGGCCGCGAGGCCGCGGGTGCGGCGGGTTTTAGAAACTCGAACCCTCCACTCCTCCTATATCTCCTCCTTTCCTCGTACTCCTTCTCCTCCTCTCTCCTCCCATCTCCTCCTTCCTCCCCTCTCCCTCTCCTCTTCCTCCAACCTCGCCCCTCCCACTCATCGCTTCTCCTCCTCCTCCTCCTCCTCCTCCTCCTCCTGGCTCAAGACCTGAGCACACCGCGGGAGGTGCAGGTCTCAGCATTGCCATCCAGGGCAGGCCCTGGGTGCTGGGGCCCAAGCTTGTTTGCTCTGCCCCCGTGCCTGCTTGGTCAGCCCCAGGCAGAGGCACAATCACGTCCCGCATCAGTGCTGCCATAGGGCCTCTCGTGTGCGTGCGCCAGCGTGCCGCCATCAGGAGATGCCCGCCCAGCAGCAGAAAAAGTACATGGTCTGCTCGAAGCGGGGCTGCAAAGGCTGGGTTTGGTGCTCGACGAATTCTCGTCATTGTATGCAGTGTGGCAGCCGTTTCAAGCAGGGCGGGGATCACGGTCCCCCAGCTCGACCCCAAGGTGGTGGAGGTGGCCCCCAGGATGTTCGGCCTGACGTCGAGGAGGAGCCCGCCAAGCCAGGACGCTGGAGGAAAGGCTCCCGCGGTCCAGAGCGCCCACCAGGCTTGGGGCGCGGAGGCGGCCGAGCGGTCACCTTCGAGGATGCAGTTCCCGCTGACGACCCAGTCGCCCTGGCTCAAGCTTAAGTCACCTTCTGGAAGAAGTGGAAGCCAGATGGAGAGGAGCACAAGGCGGCGTTGGGCAAGCTCAAGTTCGCAAAGGCGCAGGCGTTGTCGGCCAAGAGCCTGGAGCAGCAAGCACAGTCCTTGTCAGATCAGCTCCAGGTGTTGCGCCAGAGGTTGCAGCCGCAGAAGCAGGAGGCCAGCGAGCTGGTTACCACAATTGTCGAGGCAAGTGAATATCACGGCAAGCTGGTCGAGGAGATCGAAGCTAATACAAAAGAAGTGCAGACGCTGGAGACGCAGCTCAATGCGGCCACCCAGGCGGCTGCGTATGAGGCATCCAAAGCGGAAGATTTGCTCACCACCATTCAGGGAGTTATATCCGCCAGAATGCCACAGGGAGGACTGGCCCCACCTGAACTTCGAGACAAAGTATCGGAGCTGGCCGCCATGTTCGACACCTTGCAGCAGCAACACGTCGCATCCCAGGCCTTGGGCACGCCAGCAGTTGGCGGCCCGCCTGCGGCGGCGGCTCCGCGCGGGGTCATCATCGACGGTTTCCCTGCAGTTGGAGAGAGCCCTGATGATGGCCAGGCAAGTCAGTCGCCCGCGCCTATCCCAGGCCAGCACGTTCCCACTCCTGCCGACGACAAGGAGCTGGAGACCATGGCAGAGGCGCAGGCCATGGACACGTCTGAAGGCCGCCGCCGCGCGGCTGCTGCGCTGTCCGAGGTCGCCCAGGGCATGGCCAAGATCCAGAGTGAGTCAGGCCCCGAGACCAAGAGGGTCAAGGCGGCGGCCGAGGCTGCGGCGCTCGCGGCCGCCCAGGGCCAGAAGTCGCCAGGGTAACACTTATAAGATCGCTACTATCAATGATTCTTGCTGGCCTGCTGTGCGCAAGTTTGTTCTTTCGCCGCAGTCTAGTGCAGTCGCGATCATCTGTGCTCAGGAGTGTAAGCTTGCCGACGGAGATAGCATTGTGCGTCAGATACAATGGTGCTCGGCCCAGGGTTGGCTGGCTTACATCACGCCTGCAGCCAAGAGTGAGAATAATGAGTTGGTTTCGGGAGTTGCGATTTTGATTCGGGATGGCTTGGACCTGGGGGTCCAGCCGATCACTTTCTCTGCCGCTTTCGACCCCGCTCGATTATCGGGGGTGCTGCTTGAACTTCCTGGGGTCCCGAAGTTCGCCATATGTAGTACCTATTTTCAGGCTGCTGCTGGTCTCTCCGAGACCAATTTAAAACTTCTGGCCGCCATAGGCCAACTTCAGGATGATTTGACCCATCCAGTTTTGGTTGCGGGGGATTTTCACCTGGCCCCCTCTCGGTTGGCCCAAGCGGAGTTTCTGTCCAGGTCCACGATGACCCTGCTTGCGCCGCCGGCCGCCACCTACAGAAACAAGAAGACCAAATCCACTCTAGATTATTTCCTGTCTAGCCAAGGCCTCTCGCCGTGGCCCAGTAACCCCCGTACTCTTTCCTCGTATCCTCTCTCCCCTCACAGACCTGTGCTGCTAGATATTGTAGTTGATAACAACTTTAATATCCCCACGCTGCACAGGCCCCAGAAGCTACCCGCACGTATCCCTGTGGGCCCGCAATTGCCAGAAGTGAGTTGGCACCAGTCAGCTGCTGCATTGGAGTACGCTTCACACTTGATCGATGATGCTCGACGGCCGCTCAGCGATCAACAGCAGTCGGTGCTCCTGGACCACGTGTATTTCAGCTTGGCCCAGGACTTGGAAGCTACAATCAGTAAGAAAACTAACACCCCCCTCAAGCCTAGCAAGTACCCCAGGGCCCACCCCCTCAGGTTCTTATGGTCCCCGCCGAGGCCAAGGCTGCTAGGAGTAGGGCTAAATGGGTGGCCTACACGGGCCCGTTGAGATGGCTCATCAATAGGGTTCAAGATTTCCATAGATGTGTTCAGGACTGGAATCTCACTGAGTTCCAGGACGCTCTCGACAGCTTAGAGGATTGCCCTGAGCTGTTCACCACCGTCGTGTCCCTCAAGGAGGGGCTGCAAGAGATTAGAGTTGCTGCAGGCTTGGTGCACGTTGATTTCAGCGCTGGTGCCCTGAACCAGGCGCTGGCGATCCAGGTTCTGGACGAGCTGCTAGAGCACGTCACCAAGCTCCTGCATCAGGAGCAGGCGGCAGAGAACGCTGCAGACGGGAAGGCATGGAGGGATTGGGTTCAGGACAACATGAAGGGAGGAATGGGATGGGCTCACAGATGGACCAAGCGTTTGGAGGCCTGGAGGCCCTCGTCAGTTCCATTTAAGTCGCAGTATTCTGGCAGGCCCCGGCAGATATTGCAGGCAGAAGCCGATCGTCTGGCAAAAATATGGCAGGTTTCCCAGGATACCCCACCACAACTCGTTCCTGACAGAGATGATCGTATTGCCCTGGGCCCCATCAGCCCCAAGAGATTACGACAGGTTGCGAAAAGTTTTCCCCATGCCACTGCCTCTACCTGGGACGGTTTCCACCCTAGGCATTTCAGTATGTTGAATAATGAACAGGCAGAGACTGTCTGCGATTTTATTGGCGTGCTTGAAAAGATTGGACATATGCCAACCCAGCTCCAAGGTATCGTATCAACTCTGATGATGAAGTTGAAACAGCATGATGCCCCAGCCAGTCAGCCTTCTTTCAGGTCCATTGGCATGCTTCCAGCTTTGCACAGAGTCTGGGCTAGGCTCAGGAGGTCAGCGGCCAGAGAGTGGGAGGCACACCACCGCAGGCCGTACCTTGCTCATCAGGCTGGTCACTCCATAGTGGAATTAGTATACAAACAATCCTTGGAATGCGAGTTCGACAGCTCTGACAAAGATCAACAATATAGTGCCCAAGTTCTCCACGATTTATCTAACTACTACGAACATGTTGATCGTCCATGTCTCGCTTACCGTGCTGTTGAATCAGGTTTTCCGAGTTGTTTATTGCGTATCATATTATCTCAATATGCCAGTGAACGCACTGTTGCACTACAAGATTGTGCAGTCAGTGTAGGCAAGCCTTGGAGGGGCATTGCCGCAGGATGCAGTTGGGCCACCTATCTTGTGCAAAAGTATGTGCTCGCCCCGCTCGACGTGTGGACGCAGGCGCATTGTCATATCAGGCTCGCGATGTTTATAGATGGTCTGCTGCTCCAGTGCCACGGCCGCAGTTACAGCCTCATCCTCAGCCAGCTCAATATTGCTGCCAGGTCCATGGCAGACTGCATCATCAATGAGTTTAAGTGCCAGATCGCCAGCAAGAAAAGTCAGGTCCTGGCGTCCCAACAAGCCCTTCAGGATCAACTCAGGACGGCTCTCGGGCCTCTGGCGGGCCCGAACGCGGATAGGTCTGGACCTAACCTGGGTTGTGAAACTGGGGCTGGACGGCCCCAACGCCGATGGAGAAAGCAGCGTAAGATTTCGGAGCGTCTTGATAAGATGCGTAAAAGACAACAGGGTTCGCATGCTCAAGAGAGCTGGGGGTAACACTCATAAGTTGTATAGGACTGGCCTCGAGGCGGCCACCGCGTTCGGAGTCGAGGTGACTGGCATCAATGGCACGCAGTTGGAATCTGCTAGGTCGCAGTTTTTGGCTGCTGCGGGACCCCGTTGCCCGACGCGCAGCCGCAGTTTGGCCCTGCCCATCCTCGAGGACCTTTTGTGGAAAGCTGCCCTAGGCCCCGCCATTATGTGGCACCGCCTTGTCTGGGACGCCGCCACCCGCCCCCACCTTGCCGTGACCAGTCTCCAGCAGTTGCGTGTTTGGGCTGAGGCCATCCTCCCGAGAGTTGCAAAATCTTGGGGCTCCTCCAGGGGCCCCCTCAGCGCCGCGGTGCTTTCGCTTAAAAGGATCGGTTGGAAATTCCAGGGGCCATTTACTTTTGTGACCTCCTCAGGCATTGAGTACCCTCTCCCAGGACATTCCCCCGCCCTCCTCCAAAAGCTCATGGAGTTCGACTGGCACGGCCAGCTCGCTTCCAAGGCGGCCGAGAAGATCGGCCACCCGAACGCCCAGTTAGATGTGGTTGCTGCCCGTGCTGCTCTGTCATCGCCAGACCTCCTTGGCCACCAGAAGGGAACCCTCCTCGCCTTCCTCGCTCAGAGTATATGGACTATGGACAGAGCCAAGGCAGCAGGATACGAAGTCGAGACTGGCTGCGAGTGCGGCCACCATTCGGACAACCTCGGCCACCGCATACTTTACTGCCCGAAGACAGAGAATCTCAGAGCCACTCATTTCTCGGCAGCGGAGCTTCAGAATTTAAGAGAGCCCCCTCCCCAGACCCTGCCCCAGTATCTCGGTTTCCAGCTGGTCCCCGAGTATCGTGGTGAGAACCCTCCTGGTTCGGGCCTGGAGTTTGGGGAGTTTTGGTGTGCTCAGGAGGGGGTCACCCCTCAGGAGGCTTTCAGCGAAGGGGAAGTGTATATAGATGGTAGTTGCACTAACCACGGTCGCTATGTTTTCAACGCCGCAGGTTTCGCGGTTGTCTGTATGCGTAACGGAGAAGCTTTTGCCCATTTCAGTGGCCGAGTCGGCCAGATGTTTTTGCAAACCTCGGGTGCCGCGGAGCATTTGGCCGCTGTTGCGGCCAGTATTCTTTCTAGGGATGTTGAAGTCATTTACTCTGATTATAAAGGGGTTCTGTCTCTGCACCAAGGGTCTGAGTACCCTCGGCACAACGTGTGGGCTGGGTGTAAGGTGTTGGCTGGCAGGGGCCAGTTCCCCCTCGGCCAGCGCCTGCGCAAGGTCAAGGCCCACCAAGATTTGCAGGCCCTCTCAGAAGGCAGCGAAGAGAGAAGGTTGGCCGAAGGTAATAGTGCTGCTGATCGTATTGCCAAGGCCGCCGCTTTTAAAGGAATGCAGCCCAGTGAAGCAGAGAAAAGTGATTTCACTGACAGTCGGAAGTTTCTCGTGCGATATTTGAAGTACGTTGCTCAGGCTCTGGGAGAGTGGCCCGCGATCGCCCCTCACCGGAACAAAGCCTTGGCCGCCCCAGAGAAGAGTTTGTCTCCCCCCTCGGGTGCCGCCTCTGCCCTTTCGTCGTGGACGCCGCCGTCGTCGGTCGAGCCTCCCCCCCCCCTCCGCCTCCTCCTGTGCCCCACGAGGAGCCCAGAGAGCCCTTCAGGTACCACACATGGGCTCTCATTCACCAGTACCACAGGTGCATCCTGTGTAGAGTGCAGACCAAGTCTTTCAAACAGCGGGGAGTCTTACAGGCCCAGCATTGCCCAGGCCACTGTAAGCAGCTCTCCGATCTTGTGCATGATAATAAAGGCCATGATTTGTTTTACTACGAGCACCTTGATCACCCGACGAGTATCTTGGTTTGCCATAAGTGTGGATCCTTCTCTGAGGGGTTGGGTCGAGGGCTCGCTAGTGCGTGCAGCACTAGAGTGAGCCACCAAGGAGCGGCCACTCAGCTAGCCCGCGTCCAGGAGGGTCGAGATCCAAAGGGCACAAAGTCGTCCCCGATCGTTTTTAAGACCCCCGCTATTCCCCTGGCCCAGTTGGTGCGCGAGGAGCGTGCCAAGACCCAGGGAGAGGAGGCACTAAGCCCTCCATAGTCGGCCGCGCTCTCTCGCGGCGGACATCGAACACCCCCCAAGCCATGTGCGTGTCCTCCTCCTCCTCCTCCTCCTCCTCCTCCTCCTCCTCCTCCTCCTCCTCCTCCTCCTCCTCATCATCATCATCACATCATCATCATCATCTCATCATCAGCCATCAGTCAATCATCATCATCATAATCATCATCATCAGCAGCATCAGCATCCGCATCAGCATATCAGCATCATCATCATCATAACATCAATCATCATTCATCATCATCAGCATCATCATCATCATCAGCATCAGCAGCAGCATCCTCTCATCCTCATCATATCCTCATCATCATCATCTCAGCCTCCGCCTCCGCCTCGGTTTCCGCCGCCTCCTCATCTTCCTCCTCCGCCCCACCTCCTGCACCTCCTATTTCGTCCTGCACCTCCTATTGCTCCTCCTCCGCCTCTCCTCCTCTCCGCCTCCTCTCCTCCCCCTCCTCATTCTCACTCTCCCCCCTCCACCTCCTCCTGCCTCCTCATCCGCATCCCCTCTTCTCTCCTCTTCCTCCTCCTCCCTTCCCCTCCTCCTCTCCTCCTCCTCCTCCTCCTCCTCCTCCTCATCATCATCATCATCATCCATCATCTTCCCCTCTTCTCCTCCTCATCTCCCTCCTCTCTCCTCTCCTCCTCCTCCGCCTCCGCCTCCAAACTCCGCCTCCTCCTCCTCCTCCTCCTCCTCCTCCTCAGCTCATCCTCCTCCTCCGCCTCCTCCTTATCATCATCCTTCCTCCTTCTCCGCCCTCGCGTCACTCCGCCTCCTCCTCCTCCTCCTCCTCCATCCTCCCTCTCCTTCTCCGCCCTCGCCTCTCTCCTCCTCCTCATCCTCCTCCTCCTCCCTCCAACCTCCTCCTCCTCCTCCGCCTCCGCCTCCTCCTCCTCCTGCTCCTCCTCCGCCTCCGCCTCCACTCCTCCTCCTCCTCCGCATTATCCGCCGCCTCCGCCTCCTCCTCCTCCTACTCCTCCTCCACCTCCTCCTCCTCCTTCTCCTCCTCCACTGATTCGGCCACTGCAGCGTGCTGCCTGGGCGGTGGCTGTGTGTCCTGATGCAGGCGAGGATCCTGTGGCGATCGTCAAAGGCGTAGTCCCAGGGTCACTGCCGCAAACACCAGCTATGGCGGAGCACGTAGGAATTGCGATGTGTGGACAGATAGCCACGCGAAAAGCAGAGCTCGGAGCTGATTGCATGGCGGCAATACGCCTCGCTCAGAAGGATGTCGGTGCCCAGCTTGCGTTGTCAAACAAGTTTGCAGGCATTCGAGTTGTTGCACAGCAGCTCGAGGGCACGGCTATGATTCACACGATCCGCCATGTCAAGGCCCATCGAGAGCGAGAGCAGATAGAATCCCTAGAAGGGGTCGAGCGGATGTTTGCCGAAGCCAACGCGTCGGCGGATCGTTACGCCAAAGACGGACTCAGATTGCATCCCAGCCCCTCGCCAGCCTTTTCACAAGAGCTGGATTTAGCAGGCGAGAGGGCTGGACACTTCATGAAGCGTGCTAGTGCGGTGCCCCCCCTGTTTGAGAATGAAGTTCGATGGGCAAGGCCTCATCGAATAGCCTCTGGGCGATCACGACGAAAGATGTCGTGGCACAAGTGGGAGCAAGGCCCACTCGGCACTCAATGTATGCTATGTTTCCGAGTGCTCAATTGCCCAGAGAATGAAGCGCCCATGGATGGATGTCCTGGGCTGCCGCAATTTCTCAAGAAGTTGCTCCATGATTCCATGGGACACACTCTTGTCGCCATGTCGGGGACGTTGGCTCGGCAAGCTGGTGGCGATTCGGTGTCGTGTCGTGATGCGTCCAAGGAGCAGATATTGTGCCTTCATTGCGGGGGTTGGTCCCAAGGGAGGGGAATCAAGCTCAGTCGGAGTTGTGTTGCCCCCACGCGCAAAGGGTTAGACGTCTTGGCTGAGTATCGGAAGGGTCATTGTCCGAACCCGAGAGTTCGGGCGTTCGTTGATCGTGCGGTTCCTTTCCAGAGGCTGCGCCTCTCCGCCGACCCTCCGTGTCAGGACGCCCCCACCGTGGTGAGGACTTCCTTCTCCAGTACTGATGCGGCCCCTCCCTATGAGCAACGAATGGCTGCTTTGTTCGAACGAATTCGTGTGAAGGAGATGGCCAGAGAGGCCCAATCTAAGGGATAAGTTTTGGTCCTCACCTCAGGTGTAGGTCATATCCCAGTCTGTTTGTGCCAGTACGTTCACTCGCATATTTAGTGCTGTGCACTCCCCCGTCCGCGGGCACTTCCGTTCCGTTCCTCCTCCTCCTCCTCCTCCTCCTCCTCCTCCTCCTCCTCCTCCGTCTCCGCCTTCTCCTCATCCTACCTGCCGCCCTCCTCCTCCTTCGTCATCCTCCTGCTCCTACCGCCTCCTCCCCTCCTCCTCCTCCTCCGCCTCCTCCTCCTCCTCTCATGCTCAGCCTCCTCCGCCGTACCTCATCCCTCAGTCGCTTCCTGCCGCCTAATCACCTCCTCCGTCTCCTCCTCCTCTTCCTCCTCCTCCTCCTCCTCCTGCTCCTCCTCCTCCTCCTCATCCTCCTCCTCCTGGTGCACGATACCTGGTGCAAGAACAATCGTCACCAGACCATGTGTTGGCTAGTCTTGACTGTCATTCCTGTAGAGGGACATGCCCAATGTAAGGCCAGGGCCGAGGTAAGCGTCTTGCCGTCGCTCGGACGTCCACTTCCCGTGCGTCTGCCGGTTCCTTGAGTGGTTTTTTCGGCCCTCGCCGGGGGAAAAAAGCAGCACGCGTCCGAGCGATGCCAAGGTGCAGCTCCAGACACCCGACGATGTGATTCCCCTTCCGACGGGCTGGGGGTGCTCGTCTCGAAAACAGGGCTCCCGACCCCGCCTGGCGGCCGCCGCGCCCGAGGTCTCTCGGCCCGTCCCCGGGGATCCTGCCTCGCCGAGTCCCACCAGGGAGGCGTCGCGGCGTCGCGCAAGACGAAGCCAAGGACGGGGAGAAGGTCGGGTGAAGATAAATCGAGGACCTCTGCGATCCAGCGGCTCTGGAAGATGTCTCGGGCGCCGCGGCCTTCTCAGAGCGTTCCGGAACGCTCTGAGAGCGTTCCAGAACGCTCTGGAACGACTTCAGCCACGTCCCAGCCCCGTCCGATCACGCCGACACATGCGTCAGATCGTGACCCCGTCCACGAACATCTAGAACGGACCTCAAATCACATCAATACCACACACGAAGAACATGCACCAATGACAACCGTCAATAACGCGCGTCACGCCAACAACTCATAAACCCAACAACAGACACCGATGACAGGAACCATGAACATACACCAAAATCCATCAAGAATACACATCAACATACGTAAATACAGTATAGCACAGATCGGGAACACACGTGCATAACAGGCAGCAGATGCGTGCGCCAGCAGCAACCATACCATACATCAGTAAGAGACGCCATTATCAGACACACATAAAACAGACAAAGAACACACGACCATAAACACACATTACTACTAGATATCGAGAAAACACCACCACCATCAGCACGTCAAAACCATGGAGACAACACATGCATGACGTCCAAGTCTCAACATGATGCATCGCGAACGGGGTCGTGCACATCACGAGCACACACGCAGCCAGCGATACCGTACGTTGTACATATAGCAACATCTATCAAGATCATCCGTCAAAAATATAAACACTAATCGATAATACGACAAGTATGGGAAACATCGACCGCTTCGAACACACACACACACACACACACACACACACACACACACCAAGACTACACATCAAGATCAAATAGCACTGGCACACATCCACAACATGCAGCAATCAAAGACATTACTAATAAACTCAAGTAACATACCTCGGCAGGATAACAGCATGTCCATGCAATTTCCACACATACCAACAACGCACGACAATCGCATACACCAATGACACAAAACCAGATATCCAGATCGCCGCAGGTTCACGCGTTGAACCAGCAGTGGGCATGCATCATATGAAGAACACGCATACCTGACATACATCAGGAACTCACACCAATGGCCCGAATCTGGGAAATGAGAACATCAACAGCTGACAACAATAACACACGTGAGCGTATACTCGGCAGCCGAGCGGCCAGAGGCGTGTAAAAAAATCTCCAGTGGGAGCTCCATCATTTTCGGAATTCGCGCGCGCGGCGGGGCCCTGGGGGTCCGTGCGAAAAACACCTCAGCAGGTCCTGGGATACGGCAGGTTCGTGTCGTGCCGACCCCAGCGTTGGTTTTTGACACCGCAGGGATCGTTCAACCTTGAACGATCGGCCATTTCCGCAACGTCCGATTGTTCAACATCGACCGATTCTGGGCCGCCGTCGGCGTTCAACGTTGAACGTCGGCGGCGGGGTCGCCGCCGGTCGACACGACGCGAACCTACCGTAAGAGCTGTGTCCTCCCGGGAGCTCCTGAGAAGGCGCTCCTGTAGACGCCGGGCGCTCCAGATACCGGCCCAAGAGAGTGCCAAGCTGGTCCAATTGCGCTCCAAGCCGGCCGAAGAGGGCCTCGAGAAGGCTTCTGAGGGTCCCGAGACGGCTCCACGCCGCTGCAAGACAGACCCATATCGCCTCACAGAGTAACCCAGGAGGCTCCCAAGAGCGATCAAGAAGGACCCCTGAGGCGACCGCAAAAAGGAAGAGCATCGAGTTCCCACAGGGTGTTCAACGATGATGACAAAGGTCGTGTCGTTTCAGGCATCCGTCGGCTCAACACGGCCCAAAAGGCCTTCAAGATGGCCGCAAAAATGCCCCATCCTCTAAAACGACACTGGAGGCCTCAAAGCGGCCTCCACGGTGGCCCCAAGTCAGCCCACGGTGCTCCCTGGAAGGCCACACTATGGCCCAACATGGCCTCAACACGGCCCAAGAGGCCTCCCAAGAGGGCTCCAGAGGCCCCCAAGATGGCCTCATGAGGAGGAATCCGAACTGACATGCCGAGCATCCCCTCAAATTGTACCCGCGACCGTCAGCAGGCTCCCGAGAGGATTCCCAGAGGAAACTGGAGACCTAAAAGACTGCCCCACGAGGCCTCAGTATGTCTCAACAATGCCGCCAACAGGGCTCAGGGACGCCTCCCAAGAGACACTGACAATCTTCTTGAAGAAGCGGCTTGTCCACGAACCCGACCACCACCATCATCATCATCATCATCATCATCATCATCAGCAGCAGCAGCAGCAGCAGCATCACCAGCATCAGCATCAGCATCAGCATCAGCATCATCATCAGCAGCATCATCATCAGCAGCATCATCATCCTCCTCATTATCATTCTCATCATCCTCCTTATCATCATCATCCTCATCATCATCATCATCAGCAGCATCCGTCAGTGCGCCACGACCATGCCGACAGCTGAGCGCAGTGGTGATATGTGGGTCAATGTAATGAGCGAAACGGTTCAATAAAATGCACGAACAACCAACCTCATAACATGTACGCATCACCCGTATAACTGATGCGCGCACAATGCACATGGACCAACATGCGCAAACACCCATGATACCGAACATGTGCAACTACTGTGTGTCAACACAGACGTTACATACAACACGGAAGAGCCACACGTGACAGGCTTCGAGGCCATGCGCAGCAACTCCCTGGGGGGGACCGTCCGACGCAACGTACTTATCAAGCACAAAACGACTCGTCCACTTCGCCAAATGACATGTTAGTTCGTACCTGGTCCATGTGGCCCCAAGCCCCGATACGGCCCATTGAGGTCGAAATTGATGAAAAAACCAAAAGGATTGAAAATACTAGATATATATATATATATATATATATACATATGTATGGCTTGCCCCTTGGCCCACGGCCACCCCCAAGCGGAGGGGCGAGCAGATATACGAGCGCAGCACTGTGCTGGATGCATGGCCATCGGTTGGGCCTTATAAGCGAGGACCGAGAATTTATAGAAACACGCAACGCCTGGGTGTGCAACGGGCACAACATGGGATCGAGACCTCTGGACTCAAGCGCACGCAGTTTTTGACCATGGCCTAGCGCCTAGCGCCCAAAGCAACTCGATCTGACATGGGGCTCGCTGAGGTCAAGTATCCTCACCCCCCTTTCCCAAAACTGTTGGCAACATATTCTCACCCTTGGCATATAAAACTGCCAGCAAAGGCCGCTTGGGTATCCTCACCCCCCTGGCCCCGAACTGCAAGCCAGACATCATCACTCCCCTGGCCTGACCTCAAACTGCGACCCAGATACCCTGACCCCCTAAGCCAAAACGTCCAGCCAGATAACCGAAAGCCCTACTGACCCATCACTGCCAACCAGATATCCACACCCCTGGCGCAACAATGCCAGCCAGATATTCCCACCCCCTGGCCCGCAACTGCAAGCAAGGTATCCACATCCCCCTGGCCTGGCCCGAAAATGCTGGCCAAATATCTTAGTTTCCCTGGTCTTTGGCCGGGCCAAAAACTAGAAGCCTCATCTCTTCATCCCCTGGCCAAAAAAACTATAAGCCAGACTCCTGACCCCCTGGTCCCAAACCGCCAGCAGGTTATCCTCACCCCCGCCCAACCAAAAACTGCTGGTCAATTGTCCTCATCCCCCCCCCCTGGGTGCCAGCCTGATATCATGCTTCCCTGGCCCAAGCTGCCAGCAAGATATTCTCACCGCCCTTGCCAAAAAACAGCGCTGGCGAGATTTCCTCACCCCATGGCCCAGAACTGCCAACCCGAAATTCTCACTCCCTGGCCCAAAGCTGCAAGCCAGATATCCTCACCCCCTTGCCCAGAAGTGCCAGCAAGATATCATAACCCCTTCCCCCGAAATGCCAGCCATATCCTCACCCCATGGACCAAAAGGCCAGCCAGATATCCTCACCCCTGACCCCCACCCACTGACTAGCCCCAAACCGCCCGCCTCAGATCCTCGCCCCATGGACTCAGACTGCCAGGCACATATTCTCACACCCTGGCCCAAAACTGCCAGCTATTCTGGCCTCCCTTGCCCAAAACTGCCAGCCAGATATCCTCACCTCTTTGCCAAAACTGTTAGCCAGATATCTTCCCCCCCCCTGGCATTGCCTAAAACTGCTGAATAGATTCCCTCCCCCCATTGCAAGAAAATGCCAGCCAGATCTCCTTCCCCAGCTGGCCCGAAGGTGCCAGCCAGATATCCTCACCCACCCCTGCAAACTGCCAGCCAGACATCTTCACCCTCTGGCCTGCCCCGAACTGCGAGCCAGATAACTCATCCCCCTACTTACAACTTCAGGCCAGATATCCTCTCCCCATGGCCCCAAACTGCCAGCTTATATCTCAACCCTCTGACTTGGACCCAAACTGCCAGCCAAGCATCCTCACCCCTGGTCCAAAACCGTGAGCCCTATATATATATATATATACATATACATATACATATATATATATATATACTAGAACCATCGCGCGCGCTTCGCGCGCGCGCAAGTTCTAGCTAGGAAAATCGTCATCGTCATCATCGCCATCCTCATCACCATCATATCCGACGTCATCGTCAGCGGCATCGTTATCATCACCATGACCATCACCTTCATCACAATCGTCACCATCACCACCATCAGCAGCAACCTCATCATCACCATCGTCATCATGGCCATCGTCGTCATCATCGTCAATATCGTCACCTGAATTATCAACATAATCATCCTCATCATCGCCATCGTCATCATTATCGTCGTCGTCGTGATCGTCGTTATCGTTATCGTCATCATCATCGTCATCATCTTCATCATCCGCCCACTCCTGCATCACAAACACCATAAACAGCATCGCCACCATTATTATCAGCATCGGCGTTATTATCCTGACCATCAGCAGCATCATCAGAATGATCGTCAGCATCACCATCCTCACCGACATCACCGTCATCGTCATCATGATCGTCAGCATCACCACCATCATCATCATCAGCATCACCATCACTCACATCACGATCACCATCACCATCATAATCATCATCATCAGCATCATCACCATCATCATCAGCAGCATCATCATCAGCATCATCATTCCCACTGTCAACATCATCATCGTAATTTTCTTCCTCACCATCATCATCATCATCATCATCATCAGCATCATCATCATCATCAGCATCAGCATCAGTATCATCATCACCACCACCATCATCATCATCATCATCATCATCATCATCATCAGCATCATCATCATCATCATCATCATCGCCGTCGTCAACTTCATAATAGTCGTCATCATCGTCATCATGTTCGTCACCGTCGTCTCCGAAGCTCCCCCGCCGAACTCGAGGATATCTCCGCAGCGTCTTGCATGCCGCGTGAGCAGTATTGGGGATTTAGGTTGTGGGCCTGAGGCAGCCCTGCATAATCATCATTGTCATTATCACCAGCGTCTGGAAGCCTTGCGGGGCCCTTTCGGCGCCTTTTGGAAGCCTCTTGGAGCTTCCTGGGGGCCTCTCGAGGCCTCTTGCGGACTCCTGGGGGCCTCTTGGGAGCTTCTGGTGGGCGAGGGCTCGAAATGTCAGTTCGTGCTCCCCA
Source organism: Prorocentrum cordatum (assembly GCA_963575745.1). Classification (NCBI taxonomy): domain Eukaryota; class Dinophyceae; order Prorocentrales; family Prorocentraceae; genus Prorocentrum; species Prorocentrum cordatum. Next base: position 70,277 of record CAUYUJ010001901.1, on the reverse strand, counting down.
TCTGGGGCTCCTCTTGGAGTGTTCTGGGAGCTCTTTTGGGCCGTCTTGGAAGCTTCCTGGGCCGTCGTGGGGCCCTCTTGGGCTGTCTCGGTGGTCTCTTGGGGGCCTCTGGGCTCGTCTTGAGGCGATCTGTCGGGCCTCTTGGGCCGCCTTGGAGCGTCTGGAAGCCGAACTGGGGAGAACGCCAAAACCCTTCAAAGCCCACCAAAAAACAGTAACAAATTCCTATTGGGCCCCTCCCGAGAGTGCTGTCGGAGACCTGGTGGGACGCTTTGGCAGCTTTTTAACCGTCTTGGACTGCTCCCGGGCCGCTTCGGACCTCTCTTGGGCTGTCCTGAGGGCGTCCTGGAGCCATTTTAGATGGTCCTGGGAGCGTCCTGGCGTCTCAGGCAGGGGGGTGACCACAGCCACTGGGCAAAGTGAGCCCCCCCCTGGTCCAGGACCCCCTCCCCATTTATTTATACATCTATACATACATACATACATACATACATACATACATGCATGCATGCATACACATACACATACACATACACATACACATACACATACCCATACCCATACCCATACACATACACATACACATACACATACACATACACATACACATACACATACACATACACATACACATACATACATACATATATGCATACATACATGCATACATACATACATGCAGACATGCATACATGCCATGCATACATGCATACATGCATACATGCATACCTGCATACATGCATATATGCATACATGCATGTATGCATACATGCATACATGCATACATGCATACATGCATGCGTGCATACATGCATACATGCATACATGCATACATGCATGCATGCATACATGCATGCATGCATGCATGCATGCATACATGCATACATACATACATACATACATGCATACATACATACGTACATACCTACCTACCTACCTACCTACCTACATACATACATACATACATACATACATACATACATACATACATGCATGCATACATACATACATACATACATACATATATACATAGAAACATACGTAAAACATGTAGGAATGTGTACACAGGAGAAGGACAATCTATAGAAACATACGTATGCCGTCCAAGGCGCCTCGGAAGGCGCAGAATACTCCTCCAAGGCGCGGAATCATGTTCCCGGACCGCCTTCCGGGAACATGATGGGGACGACCTCCTGAGGGCCTCCAGTGGGCCTCTTGGGGGCCTCTCGGAGGCCTGTTGGGCTCTCCTGGGGGCGTCTTGGGGCGCGCTCAGGGCCATTTTTGGGCATCTTGGGGGCCTCTGGGGGCCTCCGGGGAGGCTCTTGGGGGCCTCTTTGGGGCCTCTTGGGGCCTCACGGGGCCCTCTTGGGGACCGCTGGGCTCGCTTAGGCAGTCTTGAAGCCCTGTCGGGGCTCTCCTGGAACCGTCTTGGGCGGCTCCTGGGCCATCTTGGGGCTCTCCTGGGCCGTCTTGGGACGATTTTGGGGGTCTCTTAGGCAATCTTGGGGCGGTCTTGGGGGCCTCTTCGGCCGTCTTGGAGCGGTTTGGGGAGACTCTTGGACGGCCTTGGAGCGTCGGAACCCCGAAAAAGCGAGAAGGCCAAAAACCTAGAAAAAAACATTAAAGATCAACGATTTTGGCTTGTCGGGGCTCTCTTGGGAGGCCTCTTGGGATGCCTTCGGGGCCTCATGGAGCTCTCTTGGAACGTCTTCGGGCCTTCCTGGCCATTCCTGAGGCTATCTATGCGCGTCTTGGAGCGCTCGCGGGCCGTCTTGGGCGGTCTCGAACTGCTCCTGGCGGTCCCAGGGGCCCTCCGGCACGCTTCGGACACTCCCGGGGGCGCCCTGCACCCCCCATGGAGATTACTGGCAGCGCCCCGGGCCGCCCCCAGGCCCTACTCCGATCGATATATATATATATATATATATATATATATATATATATATATACATATATATATATTATATTATATTACATATATATACATATATCATATATAATATATATATGTATATATATATATATATATATATATATATATATATATATATATAATCCTCACCCCCCTGGACTGGCCCCGAACCGCTAGCCAGACGCCCACGCCCCGGGGCCCCAGACTGCCAGCCGGATCTCCCCGTGGAGCTGCCGTCCAGTGGCGCTCCAGCCATTTGGCCCAACTGTCAGTTCCAGAGGCCTCCCGCATGGCGGGTCCGAGCTGCTAGGGTCGGAGGATCGCGCCGCCTCGCCGTTGCCTCGCCCGTGCATCGCCCACGCGTCGCCAATTCATCGGTGGTGCATCGGAACGTCGGCGTGGAAGAGACATCGGACTCCGCATCGAGCCGCCTCGCCGATGCATCGGCGATGCTGCGCGACCCATCGAACCCATCCACTCTGACCCCAGCAGGGAGACCTCGAAGTTCGCACCGCCGAACTTCAAGGCGGGGCCCGCCCCGCAATCACATCGTCAGGGATCTGGGCGGTTGGCCCCCTCCAACCGATGTACGGGGCTCCAGGCCGGCGCCCGCGCTTGGACGCACGGCAACCGAGCTTACTTTGGGGGGCCACCGCTGTGCTGGCCGCGCCCAGGGAGAGGCCGCTGGAGCGGTCTCCCAGGGTGCGCGTTCCGCAGCGGGCAGCGGGGCCGCTCGAGCAAACGAGCAACGTCTCCGGGCGGGGGCCCGGAGAAGACAGATTCAGCCGGGCGAGGGGGCGGCAGGCAGCGGCGAGGAGGAGGGAAGGAGGAGGAGGAGGAGGAGGAGGAGGAGGAGGAGGAGGAGGAGGAGGGAGGAGGAGGGGGGGGGAGGAGGAGGATGGAGGGAGGGAGGGAGGGAGGGAGGGAGGGAGGGGAAGGAGGTGGAGGAGGAGGGAGGAGGAGGAGGAGGAGGAGGAGGAAGGGGGGGGGTGCACAGCGGGGGGAGATGGATAGACGGATGGAAGCGCCCCCAACTGGAAACGTCCCCAACTGGATGGATGGATGGATGGATGGATGGATGGATGGATGGATGGATGGATGGATGGATGGATGGGTGGGTGGGTGGGTGGGTGGGTGGATGGATGGATGGATGGATGGATGGATGGATGGATGGATGGATGGATGGATGGATGGATGGATGGAAACGCCCCCAGCTGCCCCCAGGAGAGGCTGCAGGAGGACGGGAGGGAAGAGGAGCGAGGCACGTGTCTCACTCCTCCACCTCCTCCTGCCTGGCAGGAGGAGCAGGACAGACGACGACGACCACACGAGAGGCAGGAGGAGGAGGAGGAGGAGGAGGAGCGGGAGAAAAACACGAGCACGACTCCCGCCGTGGACCCCAAGAAACAACGCCTTGCGCGCGCGATTTGTGCAAGCCGTGTGGGGGGCGAGTGGGCCAACAACCACAGAGAAGCCTGCGGCGTCACGGGACACCGGCCATGCATGAACCACCCGCAGGGCACCGGGGCGGCAGCCAGAGATCGCGACAGAGCAGGGCACGAGCCGCACGGCACCACTGACCGTAGGGCACGGCAATGCGGTCGGAGCTGATTGGAGAGGAGCGCGAGAGGACACAAGACCCCTCCGAGGGCCACATTGCCATAGGAATGTAAAGGCATGGGTCGACGCACAGAGGACGCAAGGGCACCCTCGATTTGGCAGGCTCGACCTACCAATCCGCCTCGACTGCAAGGGACAGCATGGAACATCAACCGTATGTTGTTTCCATCGTACTTACGGACCACCTCCCAGAAATAATTTCGAGCAGGAGTATCGCCTCCCAGGGCCCGACACGTGAAAAAACTATTCAGTTTCGGTACTGTCGTGGTGCTCGAAATTCTGTCTGGCGGTCGAGCATAAAGTAGGTTGGAACATCACAACACCAACCACACATGAGCCACCCGTGGGGCACCAGGGCGGCAGCCAGAAATCGCGACAGACAGCCACGTGGCACCACTGACCGCTGGGCACTGCTGGGGCACGAATCACAGGGCACCGCCCTCGGGCACTGGGGCGACGAGCAGAAGCTGCGAGAGGCTGTGGCAAAACACCACTGGGTACGGCAGGTTCGCGTCGTGACGACCCCGGCGTCGGTTCCTGACACCGCGTGGATCGTTCAACCTTGAACGATCGGCCGTTCCCACAACGCCCAATCGTTCAACATCGACCGATTCTGGGTCGCCGCCCGTCGACACGACACGAACCTGCCGTAGTCAAAACGTGAAATAAGGACGGGTGGTGAGGACGCAGAACCCTTGGAGGCCGAAGTTGGGATTTGTGGGCGGATGGCGACCAGTGAAAACGGCAAAGGACAGGCCGTAGAGGCAAGGACGCAAGGGTACCCCAGATGAATGCGCACGTCCTTACTAGGCTGGTGGACTGTACAGAGCACCAGTTACCTATGGGGCACCAGTCACCATTGCGCACCAGGGCGGCAATCAGAACCTGCGCCAAGCCCAAACCCCCGACGTCATAGTTGTTGCTGATGACGTGGACCACCTTAGGTTTCGACCCATTCCCCGGGACCGGTTTTTCATACCGAGCGGCCCCAAAGGCCGAAAATACCGAAGAACCTCCCGTCATGTTTTTTTTATGACTCGAGGGGGTCGGTGACTGGGGCGTCATAAGGCACCACTCTTAGGGTACCACCAATCGTCCACGAGGGCGGCAACCAGGCATTGCGCAAACGAGGGCAACAAAGGTAGTGGATGCCATGACAATGGACACTCGAACAATCCTATCATTGAATGAAACATTTGCTTAAAATGGGCACAACATGTTCAAAAATGTTTCACACATGTTTGACGTATTCAAGAGGTGCTTGAAACATGTTTTAGACATCTGGAAATTATTCGTCAGCATGCTTCCTCTTCATAAGCCGGCTTCCACAAATCACAGGACGCTGGCCACGAGCACAAAGACGGCAGCCACACATCGCGACAGTTGGAGCACCACGAGGCACTGGCCACAAGACACCACCCACAGTGCACCAGACCAGCAGGGCACAAACTACGAGCCCGCTGAGTGCAAGGACCGTTTGGGGACAGGAGACGCGGGAGGAGGACGTAGAGGAGGACACGAAGGGGGAGGACGCAGAGGAGAAGCACGCGGAGAGAAGCCAGAGGGGGAGGAAACAGGACGGGGAGGAGCAGGAGGACGAGGGCGAGGAGGAGGAGTGGCGGTGAGGGCATGCTGCTGTGGAGCGGCCTAAAATAAGAAAACTAACAAACCTCGCCAGCAGAATCGGAGGACCCCTCATCCTCCAGATCCTTCGGCCGGGGCGACATGAGGAAGAGGAGTCCTGGTGGAGACGGGTCTGCGGGCTCCCCCACCCCAAGGCCAGCACTTCATCCCGAGTCGCTTGCAGGCGGTCCCCCCAGTGCCGCTCCCCGAGGCACCAGGCCGCTCGAGGCGAAGGCCCCCGCCAGTGTGCAGGCGTGAGTGCCGCAAGGCAGGCGGGTCGAAGGAAGGGGAACTCCCTGTGTAGGGGGCAAACATACCTACCTCGCTTTTGAACACCCTCGCTTCCAAGAGATACCAAGCGATGCCAAGCTACGGCCTGTACTGGTCAGGCCGCTTAACGAGGAGGCGCGTGGTAGAACTTGGTTTTGCCTGGAAGCGAAAGCGGGGAAGGTAATTCACGCTCTGACCACTGTGGGTCCACGGAACGGGTGAGGGGTTTGCCGGTATGGGGCGGTGCCGCCACGCAGGCGCTGCCACTGGGGCCTTCAGCGGAGCTCCCCCTGGAGCCACGGAGGGGGCGAGGGGTGTGCCGACATGGGGCGGTGCCGCCACGCAGGCGCTGCCACTGGGGCCTTCGGCGGAGCTCCCTGTGCGGCCACAGACATGGTGAGGCATGTGTCGAGATTGCGCGATGCTGCCATGCGGGCGCTCCCACTGGGGCCTTCGATGTAACTCCCTGTGGGGCCATGAAACGTGCGAGGTGTGTGCCGAAATGGGTGGGTGCCGCCATGCGGGCGCTGCCACTAGGGCCTTCGGCGGAGCCCCCTGTGGGGCCACGGAACGGGTGACGGGTGTGCCGAAATGGGTCGCTGCCGCCATCGGGACGATGCCACTGGTGACGTCGGTGGAGCCCCCTGTGGGGCCACAGAACGCGTGCAGCGTGTGCCGAAATGGGGCGGTGCCGCCACGCCGGGCGCTGCCGCGGGGGCCTTCGGCGGAGCTCCCCGTGGAGCCACGGGCCGTGCGAGGGGTGCGCCAACACGGGGCGGTGCCGCCATGCGGGCGCTGCCGCGGGTTGGGCGTTGCTTAATGGGGGGGTCATAAATGGGGGGGTCAGAAACGGTCCCCTTTCGTGCCCCTTTCGGGCCCCTCTGGAGCCCCAGGGGGCTCGTTTAGGCACCGTTTGGGTACCTTTTCGGACCACCCTCGCCACCCCCCCATTTATGGCCCCCCCATTACGCAACGCCCCAGCGGGGGCCTTCGGCGGAGCTCCCGGGTGGGGCCACGGAGTGCGTGACGCGTGCGCCGAGATTGTGCGGTGCCGCCATGGGGGCGCTGCCGCAGGAGCGGTCGGAGGAGGTCCCTGTGGGGCCACGGCACGTGCGAGGGGTATGCCGGGGAAGAGGAAGTGGAGGGCGGCGCTGTGTGTTCGAAACGAGGGCCGAACACCACAGGATGGTAAGGAAGAGTGATGAAGAGAATGCCAAGTGAATGAGAAGATACATCGGATGAATAGAAAAGGAGGCGGAGGAGGAGGAGAGAAGGGAGGAGCAGGAGGAGGAGGAGGAGGAAGAGGAGGAGGAGGAGGAGGAGGAGAAACGGGAAGAAGAGGACAAAAAGGAAACGGAGGAGGAGGAGGAGGAGGATGAAACGAGGCAGGAGGAAAAAGGAGGAGGAGGAGGAGGAGGAAGCCATAGATGAGGAAAAAGAGGACAGAGGAAGAACGGGCGCCGCACGCGGCGGCCTGCACGAGAGCGTGGGCCGCTGGTCCTGGAACGGGCAAGATTGAACTTCCACTACTCTGCATCGCTCAGGCGTCCATTCCCCGTGCATCGTTCGGCTTCGTGCGTTTAGCTTCTTCGCCGGGGGAAAATGTAGGCGATCTCGCGATGCCAAGGCTACGCGGAGGCGACAAGCCCCCTGGCAGCTGGACGCGACTGCTCGCCACCCGGTGGCCGGCGACGAGCTGGCGCTCTGGGGCCTGGCGAAGCTGCGCGCAGCGTCGCGCGCGAGGGGCGCCGGAGACGGCCTGGCGCGCGCTCGACGGGGCTCGCCCTGGAGTGGTGGGCTCGTCTTCCACCGCCGCCACCACACGCAGGAGGGGGAGGGGGTCCTCCTCCTCCTCCTCCTCCTCCTCCTCCTCTTCCTCCTCCTCCTCCCTCCTCCTCATCCTCCTCCTCCTCCTCATCTCTCCTCCCTCCTCCTCCTCTTTCTCCTCTACTCCTTCTCTCCTCCTCCTCCTCCTCCTCCTCCTCCTCCTTCCTCCTCCTCCTCCTACTCCTACTCCTTTTCCTCGTCCTCCTCCTCCTCCTCCTCCTCCTCCTCCTCCTCCTCCTCCACCCCCTTCTCCACCTCCACCCCATTCCCCTCCAACTTCTGGTGGTGGTGGTGGTGGAAAACAGGCCCATCACCGAGACCTCGGGTCTAGCTCGCCTGAGCGCCCCTGGGGGCCACGCCGCAGCCCCGAGGCCAGGCGGCTATGGGGAGTCTTCGCGAACCTGGTGGGCTTGCTTTCCACCGCCACCGCCAGAAGTAGGAGAGGGAGGGGGTCCTCCTCCTCTTCTTCCTCCTCCTCCTCCTCCTCCTCCTCCTCCTCCTCTCCTTCCTCCTCCTCCTCCTCCTCCTCTCCTCCTCCTCCTCCTCCTCCCTCCTCTCTCCTCCTCCTCCTCCTCCTCCTCCTCCTCCTCCTCCTCCTCCTCCTCCTCCTCCTCCATCCCCCCTCCAACTGATGGTTTGCTGGGAGGGCGAAGATGGGAGCGGACCGCATGCTTCAACAACCGCCGTCGTAACGCAAAAGCTGGTTGCACTTGAAAGCCTGAAAGCCGTTGTCTTCCTCACCAAAGGTTTGGAAACGAACGCACTCACAGTGCTGAAAGAGAGGAGGAGGAGGAGGAGGAGGAGGAGGAGGAGGAGGAGGAGGAGGAGGATGAGGAGGAGGAGGAGGAGGAAAAAACACAAACTGTGGTGGGTGGTGGTGGTGGTGGTGGTGGTGGTGGTGGTGGTGGTGGTGGTGGTGGTGGTGGTGGTGGTGGTGGTGGTGGTGGTGGTGGTGGTGGTGGTGGTGGAAAACAAGCCCATCAGCACCTGCAAGACGCCCAGCCGCGCGCTCCAGCACAGGGTGGCGCGCCGGCTCTGGCGCGCCGCTGGGCTGCACCGCGCCGCGCGGGCTCTGGAGGCCCCGGCCTGGAGCGGCGCGGCGCTGGCGGCGACGCGCCGCGCCGCGCCCGGAACGCGAGGCCCAGATCCCCGACGTCATGGCTTTTTGGGACGCGCGAACACACACTAGTACTAGATGTTCTCCCCCGACCCAAACGTGTAGTACACCCATCTTGCAGTAGATGGTTTCCTGAGCGCTGTGGCCAGAAAGCGCCCGCCACGACGCATATACTATAAGATTGCTCACTGCGCGCATCGCCCCTGGGAGGGCAACGCACGTATAGTATACGCATGTTGAGAGCGACGCCGACTTTTCACGACGCGGGCCCCCAGAGGTCTCCACCCCCTCCCCAGGACAGCTGTCACATCTCAAGCCGCAGTTTGACGGCCCCTTGGGCCAGCAAGGGCCCCTCGCGCGCCGGCGCGGGGCCGGGGCCGCACGGCCGGTCTGCGAGCAGCGCTGGGCGGAAAGGGTCTGAGGCGCGGGCTGCGGCGCGAAGCGCGGGCGCGCGCAGGTGCCGGCGTGTTGGCGGGCCACGCTGCCACCGTCGCCGTCGGCACCCGAAGAATGTAGGCCTGGGCCGGCGCGAACGCCTCCACCTGGGAGTGGTTCCGCGTCTTCTGCGGGGACCACCCGGTTTGAGGCAGGCAGTGCGCTGGCTCCCAAGCTATGTGCTCCGAGTGAACCCACGCTGGAAGAAGCACGGAGGAGGAGGAGGAGGAGAATGAGGAGGAGGAGGAGGAGCAGGAGGAGGAGAATGGCGAAGGAGGAGGAGGAGAATGGCGGAGGAGGGGGAGGAGGAAGAGGAGGAGGAGGAGGAGGGGGAGGATGGAGGAGGAGAATGGAGTGAGGACGAGGAGGACGAGGAGGACGAGGAGAAGGAGAAGGAGGAGGAGGGCGAAGAGACAAAGAACGAGGAACACCGCGCCCGTCCTCGTCCAGGTATATTGGCAGCGGCGCCGGACGCGCGCGAGCGCGCGCGCGCCGCTGGCGCCAGGCAGATGCCTGCCCACGGCAACGCGAGAGCACCTCGGCCACAGGGGGGACACCGCCTCTTGAAAATGGGGCGACCAGCGCGGGGATCGAAGCCCGGCGCGCCGGTCCCTGCTCCACAGCGGGCACGGCCGCTTGGCTGCGGCGTGGCCGCTGGAGAGAAAGCACAGAGAGGGGGGGGAGAGAGAAGGCGCAGGAGAGGGCGGGGGAGGGAGGGGGGCGCTCAGAACACAGGCCCCCGATGTCGCGTTTCTGTCACAACGTCGACCCCCAGAGGTCTGGACCCTTTCCCCAGGACCAGGTTTTCATCCTGAGTCGTTTTTTGACTGTCCCGGGGCCCGGCAAGGACCGGCGGAGACCGAGAGTGGTGAGAAAAACCTCACGTCGTGATTTTTGTCACAGCGCGAGGGTGTCGCGGAAGCTGGCGAAGGGAAGGCGAGCAAGCACGGCCCAACAGGCCCCACGAGCGGCCCCCAAAAGAGGTCCCAGAGAAGCGTCCGAGAGGCCTCCAGTTCGCGGTCAGAGCACGGCGGCGGGATGGGCCGACAGCCACTGGATCCGCCGCCCCCTGTCGATTCATCGCAGGGGTGCCTGGCGTGCCGAACTATATGGTTTTGGTTCGGGTTTTTTTTTCCAAAAGAACTCCCCCTTCGGCTTCGGCCCGTCCCGCCGGGGTCTCAGGAGATTCCCGAAAATCCATCCGTCAATGCCTTTGTTGCCCCAAGTTGGCCCAAGATGGCCTCCAAGACGGCCAAGATGGCCCAGGATCGCCTCCAAGATGCCTCCAAGACAGCCAAGATGGCTTCAAAAACGGCTAAGATGGCTCCAAGATGCACCCAAGACGGCCCAAGATGGCCTCAAGATGGTCTACGACGGCCCAAAGGGCCCGCAAGAGGCCTCCAAGACGGCCCAAGAGGCCTCCAAAGAGGTCCTCCAGGAAGGCCCGACGAGGCCAAAATCATCGATTTTCCTCAGGTGTTTGAAAGTTGTTGGCATTTGCGCCCTTTCGGCTTCCCGACGGCCCAAGACGGCCCAAGAGACTCCCAAGATCGCCCCAAGATCGCCCAAGAAGCCCCCAAGAGGGCCCCATGACGGCCCCAGGCGCCTCCAAGACGGCCCCAAGGGGGCCCGAAGGCGGCCCGAGAGGCCTCCAAGACGCGATGTTCCTAAGGTTTTTGACGGATTTTGGCATTTGCTTCTTTTCGGCCTTCCGACGGCCCGAAACGTCCCAAGAGCCCCCAAAGTAGAGGAAAGAGAACTATGCACATACACCGATTCTTGCCAGGCCCATCCTGAGCCCAGGATCGGTGCATATGCCCTCCTGACGTGGCCAGGAAAGCATATGCACCGATCCTTGGCCAAGGATGGGCCTTGCCAGGATCGGTGCATGTGCATAGCTCTCTCCGCCCAACCAAAGAGCGCCGAAAGATCGCCCAAGATGCCTCCAAGATGGCCCCAGAACAGCCCAAGAGAGCCCCAAGACGGCCCCAAGAGGCCCCCAAGACGGCCCAGGAGGCCTTTAAGACGCCCAAGATGGCCTCCAAGACGGCCCTGGAGCATTCCAAGAGGGCCCCAAGCCGGCCCGTAGAGGCCCCCCAAACGGCTTCCGACGGCGTCGGCCGGGCCAGGAGCCCACCAAGACGGCCGAACATGGCCCTGAGATGGCCCAAGACTGCCCACGAGGCCTCCAAGAGGGCCTCCAGGAAAGACCGAACAGGCAAAAAACATTGATGTCCCATGATTTTTGTTTATGCATTTTCTTGTTCTGCCTTCCGACGGCCCGAGACGGCCCAAGTGCCCCCAAGGATCACCCAAAAGGCCCAAGACACGGCCCCAAGAGGCCCCGAAGACGGCCAAGAGGTCTCCAAGACGCTCAAGATGGCCTCCAAGACGGCCCAAGAGCCCTCCAAGACGTCCTCCAAAAAGGCCCGAAAGGGCCAAAACGGCCTCCAGACGGCCAAGATGACCTTCAAGATGCCCACGTGTTCCCCGAAGGCTTTCCAAACCGATTCGGGGAACACATGGTCCGATAGCTTGGCAGATCTGGCCTCAATGTTCGGCCACATAGGCGCTTCCAAGAAGGCAGGGGGCGGCGGTGATTCGCCGTAGGCGTCGTAGATCGGCCGCCCCCTGACGATTCATCGCAAGGGTGCGCCTGGCGTGCTAAACCCTCTCGGTTTGGGTTCTGATTCTTTTCCAATTATCCCGGCAAAGCAACCTAACATCGATATGTAGAAGCATAGCTGGAGGCATGCAGCAGCAGTAACAGTCACAGTAGTAGTAGCAGTAGTAGTAGTAGTAGTAGTAGTAGTAGTAGTAGTAGTAGTAGTAGTAGTAGCAGTAGCAGTAGTAGTAGTAGTAGTAGTAGTAGTAGTAGTAGTAGTAGTAGTAGTCGTAGTAGTAGTAGTAGTAGTAGTAGTAGTAGTAGTAGTAGTAGTAGTAGTAGTAGTAGTAGTAGTAGTTAGTAGTAGTAGTAGTAGCAGTAGTAGTAGTAGTAGTAGTAGTAGTAGTAGTAGTAGTAGTAGTAGTCGTAGTAGTAGTAGTAGTAGTAGTAGTAGTAGTAGTAGTAGTAGTAGTAGTAGTACTAGTAGTAGTAGTAGTAGTACTAGTTAGTACTAGTAGTTACTAGTTGTAGTAGTAGTAGTAGCTAGTAGTAGTAGGTAGTAGTAGTCAGTTAGTTGTAGTAGTAGTAGTAGGTAGTAGTAGTCAGTAGTAGTAGTTTGTAGTTGTTGTAGTAGTAGTAGTAGTAGTTAGTAGCTAGGAGTAGTAGTAGTATTGTTAGTAGTAGTAGTAGTTGTAGTCGTAGTAGTAGTAGTAGTCGTAGTAGTAGTCAGTAGTAGTTAGTAGTGTACTGTAGATTCGGATGAGAATCCAGTTGTAGAATTCTGCTGTTCTCGCAGTCGTAGTCGCATTCGCGATGACAGTCGAAGTGGCAACGGCAGTCGCAGTCACAGCCTCAGCCTCAGCCTGCCTCAGCCTCAGCCTCAGCCTGCCTCAGCCTCAGCCTGCCTCAGCCTCAGCCTCAGCCTGCTTCAGCCTCAGCCTCAGTCTGCCTTCAGCCTCGGTGTCAGCCTCAGGCGCCACAGCCTCAGCCTTTGCATCAGCCTCAGCTCAGCTCCGCCTGTCCTCAGCATCTGCCTGCCTCAGCCTTCAGCCTCAGCCTGCCTCAGCTTCAGCCTACAGCATGCTTCAGCCTCAGCCTCAGTCTGCTTCAGCCTCGGCCTCAGCCTCAGCCTGCTCATCCTCAGCCTGCCTCAGCCTCAGCATCAGCCTGCCTCAGGCATTAAAATGTCGGCCGGGAATGGAGTTCGTCTGCGGGAAACTCGAAAGACACGAAGTGGGCCTACGTTGGCTCTCCGGTCATTCAAAGCATGCCCGGGAATGGAATTCTGGGAACTCGAAGAACACGAAGTGGCCTACAGTGGGCTCCGGGCATTCAAAATCATGCCCAGGAATGGAGTTCTGGGAACTCGAAGACCACGAAGTGGCCTACAGTTGGCTCCGGGCATTCAAAATCATGCCCAGGAATGGAGTTCTGGGAACTCGAAGACCACGAAGTGGCCTACAGTTGGCTCCGGGCATTCAAAATGTGGCCCGGGAATGGAGTTCGGGGAACTCGAAGAGCACGAAGTGGCCTACAGTTGGCTCCGGGCATTCAGAATGTGGCCCGGGAATGGAGTTCTGGGAGGTCGAAGAGCACGAAGTGTGTGACTGTATGCGAAAAACGATCCCGGCCGGCAAACCCCAACTCGTCCCCAACGGCTGCCCAGACCCCCCTGTGGAGTCATCTGCTGCTCTCTTTTTAGCCCATTAGAAACCTATCAGTCTTCGCTGTTAGGTAAATTATCCCGGCAAAGCAACCTAACAGCGATGTGTAGAAGCATATCTGAAAGCATTCCCCTTAAGATTCAGATGAAAATCCAGTTGTAGAATTCTGCTGTTCTCGCAGTCGTAGTCGCATTCGCGATGGCAGTCGCAGCGGCAACGGCAGTCGCAGTCACAGCCTCAGCCTCAGCCTGCCTCCTCCTCCTCCTCCTCTTTCTCCTGCTCCTCCTCCTCCTCCTCCTCCTCCTCCTCCTCCTCTTCCTCCTGCTCGTCCTCGTTCTCGTCCTACTCGTCTTGCTCGTCCTCCTCCTCCTGGTGCTCTCTCCTCCTCCTCCTCCTCCTCCTCCTCCTCCTCCTCCTCCTGGTGGTCCTCGTTCTCCTCCTCCTGGTGCTCTCCCCCCCCCTCCTCCTCGTCCTCCTCCTCCTCCTCCTCCTCCTCGTCCTCCTCCTCCTCCTCTTCCTCCTCCTCCTCCTCCTCCTCCTCCTCCTCCTCCTCCTGGTAGTCCTCCCCCTCCCCTCCTCCTCCTCCTCCTCCTCCTCCTCCTCTTCCTGGTCGTCCTCGTTCTCGTCCTCCTCGTCTTGCTCGTCCTCCTCCTCGTGGTGTTCTCTCCTCCTCCTCCTCCTCCTCCTCCTCCTCCTCCTCCTCCTGGTGGTCCTCGTTCTCCTCCTCCTGGTACTCTCCCCCCCCCTCCTCCTCCTCCTCGTCCTCGTCCTCCTCCTCCTCCTCCTCCTCCTCCTCCTCCTCCTCCTCCTCCTCCTCCTCCGCTCCCTCCTCCTCCTTTCTCTCCCTCGGTACTCCTCCTAACTCCCCGGCACTATACTTACCTCCTCCTCTTCCTGGTCGTCCTCCTCCTCCTGGTCGTCCTTCTCCTCCTGCTCGTCCTCCTCCTCCTCCTGCTCGTCCTTCTTCTCCTGCTCATCCTGCTCCTCGTCCTGCTCCTGCTCGTCCTCGTCCTCCTGGTCTTGCTCGTCCTCCTCCTCGTCGTGCTCTTGCCCCTGCTGAAAATGTGGCCCAGGAATGGGAGTTCTGGGAAGTCGAAGAGCACGAAGTTGCCTGCAGTTGGCTACGGGCATCCAAAATGTGGCCCGGGAATGGAGTTCTGGGAACTCGAAGAGCACGAAGTGGCCTACAATTGGCTCCGGCTATTCAAAATGTGGCCCGGGAATGGAGTTCTGGGAACTCGAAGACCACGAAGTGGCCTACAGTTGGCTCCGGGCATCCAAAATGTGGCCCGGGAATGGAATTCTGGGAACTCGAAGAGCACGAAGTGTGTGACTGTTGCATCCGGTTATTCTAAATGTGGCCCGGGAATGGCGTTCTGGGATGTCGATGAGCACGAAGTGTGTGACTGTTGCATCGGGTTATTCAGAATGTGGCCCGGGAATGGCGTTCTGGGATCTCGAAGAGCACTTTGTGTGTGACTGTTGCATCCGGGTATTCAGAATGTGGCCTGGGAATGGAGTTCTGGGAAGGCGAAGAGAACGAAGTGTGTGACTGTTGGTGAAAAACGAGCCCGGCACCCTGCCGCCCGGCAACTCCCCAACACCTGCCCGGACCCCCCTGTGGAGTGATCTGTGAGCTCTTTTGAGTCAACTAGAAACCTATCAGTCTTCGCTGTTAGGTAAAAACTCCCCCTGGGGCTTTAACCCGTCCCGCCGGGGTCCCGGGAGGATTGCCACGGAACAGGATTTCCCAAATTTGTCCTCCAAGACGGCTGAGGATGGCCTCCAAGATGGCCACGTTGGCCCAAGATGGCCTCCAAGATGGTCCACGATGGCCTCCAAGTCCGCCCAAGAGAGGAGGAGATGCCTCCAAGTCCGCCCAAGAAACTTCCAAAACGGCCCAAGACGGCCGAAGAGGTGCCCAAGAGGCCTCCAAGACAGCCCAAGAGGGCCCGAAGAGGCCAAAATAATTGATTGCCCTTAGGTTTTGAAAGGTTTTTCGTATTTGCTCCTTTTCGGCTTTCCGACGACCCAAGACGGCCCAAGAGGCCCCAAGATCGCCCCCACAGCGCCCAAGAGGCCTCCAAGATGGCCTCAGGACTGGCCAAGAGGCCCCCAAGAGGGACGAAGACGACCCAAGAGACCTCCAAGACGCCCAAGATGGCCTCTAAGACGGCCCTGGAGCACCCCAAGAGGGCCCCAAGTCGGCCCAGAGAGGCCCCCAAGACGGCTTCCGACGGCGTCAGATGGGCCAGGAGCCCACCAAGATGGCCGAAGTTGGCTCGAAGCTGGCCCAAGACGGCCCAAGAGGCCTCCAAGAGGGCCTCCAGGAAGACCAGAAAAAACCAAAAGCATGGATGTCGCATTGGTTTTTGAACGATGTTGACATTTGCTTCTCCTCGGCCATCCGAAGGCCCGATACGGCCCAAGAGCCCCCAAAGATCGCCCAAAGATGGCCCAAGAGGCCTCCAAGATGGCCCCAGAACGGCCCAAGAGGCCCCCAAGACGGCCCCAAGAGGCCCCCAAGACGGCCCAGGAGGCCTTTAAGACGCCCAAGATGGCCTCCAAGACGGCCCTGGAGCATTCCAAGAGGGCCCCAAGCCGGCCCGTAGAGGCCCCCCAAACGGCTTCCGACGGCGTCGGCCGGGCCAGGAGCCCACCAAGACGGCCGAACATGGCCC
>CAUYUJ010001901.1:47228-54423 GCA_963575745.1 Prorocentrum cordatum | reverse complement strand
CCTCCTCCAGAGCTACGACTGTGTCTGTGCCGCGGAGGCCGGTCCCCCGGACATCCTCCACGGGGAGCCCCGCCCTGCGACCCCGGGGACGTCCCTCGATGTTCGGTGTGGGAGCGTCGCGCTTCCCTGGCTCGGGGAGACGTAAGACCCGGGTACGGGGGACTCGGAAATCCCCGACGAGGTCGTCAAAAAAACGACGAGGCCGAACCTGCATTTTGACGAGGCCTCCCGCTGCAGACATCCCACGAAACTCCTGCTCGTCAAAATCCGAGTCGCGGTCGTCAAAAAACGATGGCGAACCCGAGTCCCAGCAAACCCGGGTCTTACGCTCCCCCGACTGGCAGAAGCGTCGGAACCGAAGAAACCCAGGGCACCCTGGAGGCAAGCAAAGTGCTTCCTGGCATGGGCCTTCACTGTACACCTCGTGCCCGCTGTAGCGACCTTACGCCGCGGCTTGCGCGGGCCGCCAGCGCGGCACGCTACACTGGAAGCGAGGGCGCTTACGCGGGCAGCTTACAAACGAATGTCGGAGAAGACGACCCCGTTTTCTTTCGTCGCTCACCTGGAAACACCCGCTTCGAACCAGAATCTGCACAATGCCCACCTCCAGGACGCCAAGTGGCCCAGTATCGCCGCCCAGACAGCCCAAGATGATCTCCACGACGTTTCCCCAAGGGCCAGAATGGCCCCAAAAGGATCCATGACGCCATCTGGGGTCTCTTGGGTCGTCTTGGGGGCCTTCGGGATCAGCTCAAGAAGCCACAGTCATTGAACCACCGATTCTGTTTCCTTATCAGCCTGTGGTGTTGGGTCCTCGGTTTGAATCCGCTTCGCCCAGCGTGTTTCTCCCTCCCGCTGCCCGCTCCTCCCGCCTGCCTCTGACTCCGCATGTCTCTGCTTGGCCACACCCCTCACACGCTTCGTGGCCCAATAGGAGCTACACAAAGGGCCCAAGTGGCTGGGCCCGCGTGCGTGACTACGCCCAGTTTGGCACACCCCTCATACGCCTCGTGGCCCCACAAGAGCTCCACGGAGGGCCCAGGCTGCAGGGCCCACCAGCGTGACCGCGCACATTCTGACGCACCCTCACACGCTCCGTGGCCCCAGAGAAGCTCCGCAGAACGCCACAGTTGCAAGGCCCGCATGCGTGACCACGCCCCTCCTGGCACACCCTTCACACGATTCGTGGCCCCAATCGGGAAGCTTCGCCGACGGCCCAAGTGGCAGCGCCCTCATGGCGTCGCCGTGCCCATCCCGGCGGGCCCATCAGGTGCTTCGCGGCCCCAGATGGAGCTGCATGAACGGCCCCAGTGGCAGGGCCGGCCTACTACCGCCAAGCCCATCTCGGCGCACACCCCATCACACGCTTCGTGGCCCCATACGGCGAGCTCCCCCTAATTCGGGGCACGCTTCGCGCGCTTCATGGCCCAGCGGGGAGCTCCTCCTCCTTCGTCCCTTTGCAGCGCGCTACCTGTGAGGAGAGGGTCATATCCTGCGTCGCTCACGCCTGCTGATGGTTGGGTCTTTCGCCAAGGTAACTGAATCATTATCGGACTCATTCCCGTTCCATTTTCCCGGCGTCCAGAAAAGCCCCAGATGAGCCAACAGGGCCCCAACAGGACCTCAAGACGACCCAACAGACCCTGTCCAGGACCGCCTTGAAAGCGGGCGTTATTCTGGTCGGTGTTGTGGACTTTGCCAGCCCAAGAGCGCCCTAAGACGGCCCAACATGGCAGCACGATGGCCGGCGAAGGCCACAGGAGGCCCCCGAGAAGGCTCAGGATAAGGCCCAAGAGGGCCCCCAGAGAGACCCAAAATCCAAGACAGCCCCTGGAGGGACCCCGAGGGTCTCACCAGGAACCGCTTCAGAGCACTCTGGGAAAATCCAGTTGCACAAGCTATCAGCCACTAGTGCCCTCTTGCCTTCCCACAGGGACAGGAGGGCGGGGGTGTCTCGCCGAAGGCGTCTTCGATCAAGCGGAGGAGGAGGGAAGTAGGTTGGAGCAGGGGGGAGAAGGATAAAGTGGGAGCAGGGATGATGAAGGGAGGAAGAGCACACATCGCCCACATTGAAAAATTGGTTTGCTCACAAGCACAGAAGTCCCTTCCTCATTAAATGGCAAGCTGTAGAATGATGACGGCTTGTTGATACTACGGAAGATACCACTCCGCCAATTCCATGTGCCACGGTCATGCTCCTATCTCATCCGTCCTTCCTAATCCCACCTCCCTCCACACTTTCACATATCCTCAATTACCTCTGCATCCACAGTTCTTCTTCTTCCTCCCCCCCGTCATTCTCTACATCTGCACCCACTTCCCTTTATTTCCCTCCTCCTCCCCCTTCTCCTCCTCCTCCTCCTCCACATCCTCCTCCCCTTTTCCCATGTCCGCCTCATCCCCCTCCCGAAATACGGGTTCATCGCATTATTCTTCTCTTCTGTCTGCTTCTCCCCCCCCATGTCCCTCCAGAAATCAGGACAAAAACATGCAGGGAGGAATGCAGTAGCATAGAAATCAAAAACCAAAGAAAGCATGTTGATTCCCCTCCCTCACACGCAGGCCCTCATCCTCATACTCCCCAACACCCTTGGACCCCCCCCCCAGAGTACCTGGGAAACCCGCAGGACACTCCTCTGAACAACACTGGGGCCGCGGAAAACTGATCCTCAACATCCCCCTCGTCCCAGTCATTACATCGTCGTCACCATCATCATCATCATCATCATCATCATCATCATCATCATCAGCAGCAGCAGCATCATCGTCATCATCATCAGCATCATCAGCATCATCATTATCATCAGCACCACCATCATCATCATCAGCATCATCGTCATTATCACTATCAGCATCATCATCAGCAGCAGCATTATCATCATCAGAATGCCCAGCATCATCATCAGCATCAGCATCCACATCATCTCCTCTTCCTCCTCCTCCTCCTCCCCCTCCTCCTCCTCCTCCTCCTCCTCCTCCTCCTCCTCCTCCCCTCCTCCTCCTCCTCCTCCGAGGGCGGCGTGACTTCTCAGAAGCGCCCGCGCCTTCTTAGAAGCGATCTGTGTCTTCGGGGAAGGCTGGGGAATGTCCGAGTTGTCTGAGAAGGGCCTGCCCCTGCTTGCTTCCCCCCTCTCCCTGGCTCACTCACCGGTCCTCGGCTGGCGCGCGGGAGTGCACTGGCGGGCGGCCCGAGGCCTGTTTGCCCTCAGTGCCAGCGCGCTGCCCGTGAGGCCGTGGTGTGGCCCCTGGCGCGGGTCCGCCGCGCCCAGGCGGGAGGCGCTAGGCGCTAGGCATGCTCGGCTGCTGCCGAGGCCCTGGGGGGGGGGTCGTGGACGGGCAGGCTGTGTGCGTGCTGATGCCGCCTTCGTAGATTTCTGCGCCGTTACCTTCGCGCGGGCCCCCCGCATCATCACCGTGCACGTCCACGCCTTCGCCTTCGACTGCTTGGCCAAAGTTCGGCTTCGCGGCAGTCGCCCGCTGCTGGTCGAGGGAGGCGTGAGACCCTGCAGTCGTGTCGAATATTTGTCACAACGCGTGGACATTATGTCCCTGGCGAGGGCTACGGCATCGTGGTGCTCTGCAGTTCTTGACTGCAGATACGCTGCTGACCGAGATCGCGATGACCATCACCATCACACCACCATGATCGTCCTTGTCACCATCAGCAGGAGCAGTGCTGCCGCAGTGCTGCAGCAGCAGTCTCCATGCTCATGCACGCCATCCCCCCTCATCCTTCTCCTCCTCCTGCTCCTCTCGGATTCCCTCTCTTCTTACACCCCACAAGGCTCCCCCTCGTCCTCGTCCTCGTGGTCGTCAACGTCCTCCTCCATCGCTTATTGTCTTTCTCTTGACGCGCCCCTGATCGATTTACCACATATTCTCCCTATAAAAAACGAACTCCTCCCTGTCGCAGCCCGGGACCTGTCGGTAGGGCGGGCGAGGCGTCTCGCCTGAGACTTCCCCACCTTTTATGATCCTGCAGCTTCAAATTGACAACGGTGCCACGGATGGAGGGTGGGTCGTGTTCAAAATGCGGTGCTCGCACTGGCGCCGCGCAAAGCTTCACGGATGCAGGGCGATTGGTTTTCGCAATGTAGCTCTCGCATGAGCGCCGCTCACAATCGTCTTGGTCTTAAAAGTCTGCAAGAGTTTGACAGATGGAGGGCGGGTCGACTTTAAAATTGGCTCTCGGCTTGACGCTGCTCACATTCGTTTGCGAATGGTTTTCAAAATGTGGCTCTGGCCTCAACGCCACGCATATTCGTCTTAAAAGTTCGCATGAGCTTCACAAATGGAGGGCGGGTGCTTCTGTTAATGTGATTATCGCCTTAGCGCCACGCACATTCGTCCTAATAGTTCCCAGCAGTTTCAAATATTATCATTGTTGACGTTTCCAGAGTGGTGTTCCAGCACGATTTAAGATCGTCACGGCGCAATCACGTTGATCCGAGGTTCTGATCTCCCAGGAATGGCGTTCCGGCGCGGTTCAGGATCGTCAGTGACGCAACAGTGACGTGGATTCGCAGCGTTGATGCCCCAGGACAGGTGTATGGGCACGGTTGGGGGTTTTCAGACGGTGGTCTTCCAACTGGACACTGCCTGGATTGAAAACTAATTTTTGCAGGGACCTGTGAAGCTGGCCATCGCTCGGACGTCCATTCCCTGTGCTTTTTCGGTGTCGCGCATGGTTTTCTCGCAGGAGGATCCAGGATGCTCCTCAATAATCCCCGCCGAGAAAAAGTGCAGCTTGGAGGGAGGGTCTGCTGCAACAGCGTCGATGCGTCTCGGGCCTGCTCCGGTCCTGCTCCTTGTCCTTCTCCTCCTCCACGCCGCTCCCCATCCCTGATCCCTCCTCCTCCCACCCTCCTGAGTCGCCGGCGCCCGCCGAGGCCCCTCAGCAGAAGCGGCCCCCGCAGAATGGGCAGAAGGCGTGGTCCATGGTCCTCCTGCCCTGGCCGCAGTAGCCGCAGAACCTGCAGGGCGCGGGACCATGCGGACGGCGAGGCGCACCTCTTCATCCACCTTCCCTCCCTCCCCCCCCCTTCCCATCCACAACCCTCCCTCTCCCTCCGCCCACCCTCCCCCCGCGCGCGCGGGGGGGAGGAGGAGGAGAAGAAGGAGGAGGAGGAGGAGGAGGAGGACCAGTGCAAATCCAAGAGTAATCAACAATGTTGGAATATAAACCCTCCCACAGAGCTCCCTCTTCACAGGCCCCTACAGCGGTTCATTTCTACTGAGGGAGCTGCCTCGTTGGAAGACAACCGTTTGAAGATCCTGAAGCATGCCAGAAAAATGTTCTCGATCCCAACGCCACTGATCAACTTGACAGTTGCGTGCTGACAATCCTGAGACGTGCCAGAACGCCTTTTCTGGGACTTCAAAACCGCGAGTGTACGTAACTGTTGCACCCTCAAAATCCTGAGTCCTTCCAAAACACCATTTCTGGTAGGCTGAGCATGGAAATCCGTGTAAAAAACGAATGTGCGCGGCGCTAAGGCGACAGCCACATGTTAAAAAGAAGCCGCCCTCAATCCGTGAAACTCTTGCAATGTTTACAAGCGAATGTACGCGGCGCTGAGGCGAGAGCTACATTTTGAAAACGATTCGCCCTCGATCCGTGAAACTCTTGCATTTGTTTAAACGAATGTGCGCGGCGCTGAGGCGAGGGCTACATTTTGAAAACGACTCGCCCTCCATATGTGAAACGGTTGTCATGTCTTATGCTTCAAAGTCATAAACGACGAGAAGTCTCAAGCGAAACGCCCAGTCCGCCCTAAAAACTGGCCTCGGGGTGCGACAGGGATAAGTTCTTCATAAGGACAAGGAATGGAAGAGGAGGAGGAGGAGGAGAAGAGGAGAGGAGAGGATGAGGAGGAGAAGAAAGAGCAGGATGAAGAGGAGGGCGAAAACGAGAAAGAACACTGCGAGCGTTGCCTACTGGTCAAGACAGAATGCGGAAGACGATGAGCATGGTG
The DNA here is from genome assembly GCA_963575745.1 of Prorocentrum cordatum. Lineage (NCBI taxonomy): Eukaryota > Dinophyceae > Prorocentrales > Prorocentraceae > Prorocentrum > Prorocentrum cordatum. The sequence continues at coordinate 48,448 of CAUYUJ010001901.1, read as the reverse complement.
AGGAAGGAAGAAGAGGAGGGGGGAGGAAGATGAGCTGGAGGAGGCCGAGGAGGTAGGGATGAGAATGAAGGGAGGGAGAACGGAAAATGGAGGACGAAGAGGGAAGAAGAGGAGGACTAGAGCAAACCCAAGATGAATCAGCGGTGCTGCAGAACACCCTCTCGTTCGAATCCCCCTTCTCACAATCCCTGCAGGTCTTCGTCGTCGCTACGGGAAGCACTCTTGAAAACCAAACACCCGATAGGCTTGCAAGTCAGACGAGGGCAATGTTTAATAGTTGAACTGCCCTGCACTAGATAACTGCCCTGAACCCTCCATTGCAGCAGATGAAATGAAATTCGACACGTCTGATTTTAGGCACCGTGGACCCCAAGTACTGCGTTATTGAACTGTGGACGTGACAGCTACGCGGTGTCAGCCATGCGGCGGGAACTATGAGATCGGAGTGCACGATGCTAAGATTATATGCGGTGTAAGCTGCGCTTGGTGTGAACTGGGAGTGGAAGCTATGGAGCGTGAGACACCACAGCGAAATGAAGCAACGTTGTCATTGAGCCGAAGGGAAGAAGCCCCTTCCCTCTCATCCCTTCCCCGCGGAAGGGGGGTGCCGGTTCCCGTGGGGAGGGAGCCCCGGGGGGGGGGATCCCGGGTCAGAATCCCGCCCGCCCGGGTCCCATGGCCCGCCTTCCGTCGAGGGCCGAGGCCTCCTGGGAGGGCGGCACCAGTCGCACGGCCTTAGCAGTAGGAGTGCACGATGCTAAGATTATGCGGTGTAAGCTACGCTTGGTGTGAACCGGAAGTGGAAGCTATGGAGCGTGAGATACCACAGCGAAATGAAGCAACGTCGTCATGGAGTCGAAGGGAAGGAGCCCCTTCCCTCTGATCCCTTCCCCGCGGAAGGGGGGTGTGCCGGGCCCCGTGGGGAGGTCCCGGGGGGGGGGAGCCCGGGAGGGGATCCCGGGTCAGCATCCCACCCGCCCGGGTCCCATGGCCCGCCTGCCGTCGAGGGCCGAGGCCTCCTGGGAGGGCGGCACCCGTCGTGCGGCCTTGGCAATAGGAGTGCATGGTGCTAAGAGTATGCGGTGTAAGCTACGCTTGCTGTGAACTGCAATATAGGGAGTTCTGGAGTGTAAGATAGGTGGTGCAAGCTATGTGGTGCAACTAATTTCTGGCCTCCCGAAGGCAGTCTTGCAATTCGTGGGAGGTTTCCCGGGGGCCTC
>CAUYUJ010001901.1:29728-42228 GCA_963575745.1 Prorocentrum cordatum | reverse complement strand
CCAAGATAATTTCCCAACCATCCTGTGGTGTTAGGCCCTCGTTTTGAAGAGACGGTGCCCCGCGTTCCTTCCTTCCCGCCCTCCTCCCCCTCCTCCTCCCTTCTCCCTGCGCTTCACCCGCCCAGTACAACGCTTCGTGGCCACATAGGGAGCTCCACCGAAGGCCCCAGTGGCAGGGTTCGCATGGCGGCCCCGCCCCATTTTGGCGCACCCCTCACACGGGTTCGTGGCCCCATAGGGAGCTCCACCGAAGGCCCCAGTGGCAGGGTTCGCATGGCGGCCCCGCCCCATTTTGGCGCACCCCTCACACGGCTCGTGGCCCCATAGGGAGCTCCACCGAAGGCCCCAGTGGCAGGGTCCGCATGGCGGCCCCGCCCCCCATTTTGGCGTACCCTCACACGTGTCGTGGCCCCACAGGGAGCTCCACCGAACGCCCAGTGGCAGGGTTCGCATGGCGGCCCCGCCCCATTTTGGCGCACCCCTCACACGTTCGTGGCCCCATAGGGAGCTCCACCGAAGGCCCCAGTGGCAGGGTTCGCATGGCGGCCCCGCCCCATTTTGGCGCACCCCTCACACGGTTCGCAGCCCCATATGGAGCTCCACCGAAGGCCCCAGTGGCAGGATTCGCATGGCGGCCCCGCCCCATTTTGGCGCACCCCTCACACGGTTCGTGGCCCAATTGGGAATTCCCCTTGCTTCGTCCCACCTGCCCTGCGGTTCTCACACTTGCGTATGGTTGGGTCCTTCGCCAGGATAATTTCCCAACCATCCTGTGGTGTTAGGCCCTCGTTTTGAAGAGACGGTGCCCCGCGTTCCTTCCTTCCCGCCCTCCTCCCCCTCCTCCTCCCTCCTCCCTGCGCTTCACCCGCCCAGTACAACGCCTCGTGGCCACATAGGGAGCTCAACCGAAGGCAGGGTTCGCATGGCAGCCCCGCACCTTTTTGGCGCACCACTCACGCGGGTCGTGGCCCCATAGGGAGCTCCACCGAACGCCCCAGTGGCAGGGTTTGCATGGCGGTCCCGCCCCATTTTGGCGCACCCCTCACATGGTTCGTGGCCCCATAGGGAGCTCCACCGAAGGCCCCAGTGGCAGGGTTCGCATGGCGGCCCCGCCCCATTTTGGCGCACCCCTCACACGGCTCGTGGCCCCATAAGGAGCTCCACCGAAGGCCCCACTGGCAGGGTTCGCATGGCGGCCCCGCCCCATTTTGGCGTACCCCTCACACGATTCGTGGCCCCATAGGGAGCTCCACCGAACGCCCCAGCGGCAGGGTTCGCATGGCGGCCCCGCCCCATTTTGGCGCACCCCTCACACGGTTCGTGGCCCCATAGGGAGCTCCACCGAAGGCCCCAGTTGCAAGGTTCGCATGGCGGCCCCGCCCCATTTTGGCGCACCCCTCACGCGGGCCGTGGCCCCATAGGGAGCCCCAACGAAGGCCCCAGTGGCAGGGTTCGCATGGCGGCCCCGCCCCATGTTGGCGCATCCCTCACACGGTTCGTGGCCCCATGAGGAGTTCCCCTTCCTTCGCCCCACCTGCCCTGCGGTTCTCACACTTGCGTATGGTTGGGCCCTTCGCCAAGATAACTTGTTTTGCGTGCGACTCTCGATCAACACACCAAGTCCCGACACCGCATCATCTCGCTGATCATTTCGGAAGCAAGCCTCTGTGACAGGCCCAACTCCGATTCTAGCCCCCCAAACCACATTTCTAGCCTCCGCAGACCTAAACGCGTGCTTAGAATTTCTAAGCCAGCCATAAGCTCGCCATTGGACCTGGACTTAGGAAAGATGCGCTCACAAATGTGAGAATGAGCTGCTTCACGCACGCAGCAATTGACATGATTATGAGCACGTCTATAAGCTTTAACAGTGGTCCGTTATTGCCAAAATGAAAGCGGTGGAGCTGTTGGCGAATCCGCCAACGATAGTACCATATTTTGCGTGTGACATGTTCCTTGACCCAGTAGAGATACACATACGCCCTGTGGCCCATGTGTTGGAGACTCTGGCGCACACTCAATGGCAATCGCGATCTGAACTTTAGCAGCAGAAAGCGCCTGCTTGTTCGGCTGCTTCCGATAAGCTGTTCTGGAGTCATCCCATTGATGTCCCGCAAATGCAGATTGGCGCCATAATCTACGAGCAATGATCCAATATTTGTATGACCACCTGCTAAAGCTAGCATCAAAGGTGTTCTATTATTTGGCGTCAAACGCACGTCTGGATTCGCTCTCGCTGCCAACATGAATCGCGCAACCGTTGGCATATTGAATTGGGCGGCTCTGCACAACACGGTCGGAACTCGGCTCGCAAGGTACTGCGTGTCAAAGCTAGCTAAACTGTCGGTAGTCACCCTACGGCCGCACCACGTCCCCAAAGTGTGAGCGATTGCAGAATCTAGGGCTTCTGATCTTAGCTCTGCCAGCATTGAAAGAAGCCACAAGCGCGAACCACGAGGTTGAGCAGTCAACGCTGTCCAGATAGCATGTTCCGTGCTGAACTCTTCTTTGATTGATGGATCTAGCTTCATTTGCAGCCATAACTGTTCCTTTCCAATTTGATGATCAAGCAAAGGGCTGTGGGAACTGGAAGTGGAAAAGAAATACTTGAGTCTGAAGGGGGCCCTCGGTAACGTTTCCCAGTAATCTTGAATGCCATCCTGAGTGTATTCGTTTCTGTAATGATGCGAAATTTGTTCAAAGGTATAAGCTCTGCCGTCTGTATCGTGTCTGAATTCAAGCGCCCTCACATACTGCATCGCTGAATCACGACGATCATTGGTGATGCCTGAAGCCATCGTGCGGCACGTGTGTCGCAGCTGCCTGCATCCCCACCAAGGTCCTAAGAGTGCTATAAATTCTTCAGCACGCACAGCCATACCAGATAGCATGAAGGAAAGCACATGTCTTGACACATGTCCTCGCGGATCCATGTATACCAACGCTCTAGGAGTGACTACTTGTTCTAGATGTGTGATCGTCACGCTGGCTTCTGAAAACTGCTCTTCCATTGCTGACTCTGCCAAGGCAAGCTCCAGTGCAATCCGATCTTCTGCCATGTTCTGTGTCCGACTGACCCTTGTTGCAAGGGTCGCAGCACAAGGCAAAGAGCTGCGCGAAACAAACGTGAGTTTTCGGGCTCCCGATCCGGTCCTTGAGCAGAACACACTTTGCGCCACACTTCCTTGAGCCAGAATGGCTACGGAGGGGCCCCGAGCGCATGTCTTGATTCAGGCGGGGTGGGCCCCCGCTACTCTTAAGTCGGGCCTGTCCCCCTACAGGGGGATTTTCGACGAAAAGAATACCCCCCCCCCAAAAAAAAAATAGTCTAAAAATAACCTGGGGACTATTGTTTTAATATGTTTTGACCTTCTTGGGGTATTTTGGGGGTTTATTTTTCGTCGAAAATCCCCCTGTAGGGGGGACACGCCCGACATATCGCTACTCGCCACCGCTCGGACGTCCACTCGGTGTGCTTTTCTGTGCCGCGCGCTCCTCTTGCCGTGAGATGATCCACTCGGTTCCTCGACGGCCCTCGCCGAGAAAAAGGCGCACGTCCGCGCGACGCCAAGGCTACCCTTGTGGATGCCATGACAATGGACACTCGAACAATCCGATCATTGAATTGAAGATGTAATTCAAATGTGCAGGGCATGTTCTAAAAATGGCTCAAACACGTTTACGTTTTTGACAAGTTTGAAACACGTTTGAAACATGTTATGGACATCTGGAAACTATTTGGCAGCATGCTTCCTCTCCTTTAATCTCGGGGATGGACAGACCTCCCTTTAGTAAAACGTGGTTTAGTGAAAACGACCCGAGGCCCAAACCTGGCGGGCGCAAGCCTGGGAAATAACGGCCGCGGCGTCCTCTCGAGAACCGAAAACGGACAATTCACTTATCGACACGTCACTGTTGGGGGTTCTGTCCGCCCCCGATAATCGACTTCCACAAGGCTACCCCTCCGTCCTGCCCCGCCTCCCCTGCTTCGCCCCCTCTCGGGGGACGAAGAGAAGCGCACGAGCACGGAACCCTCGGAGGTCCGCGCTGGCTGCGTGGACCGGCACCGGAGGCGCCGCCAGGCAGCGCCAACGCCGACCCAACAAATCCGTGCGGACCACTGAAAGCTAATGTTGAGGATGCCGCGACAATGGACACCCTGACAGTCCTATCATTGAATTTTAAAGTGTGCCTAAAATATCGGGAAAATGTTCTAAGCATGTTCTAAGCATGTTCTAATCATGTTGAAAACATGTTTGAAACATGGTTTAGACATCTGGAACTGATTTGGCAGCATGCTTCCTCTCCATTAATCGACTTCCATAAAGCTAAATGCATGCCCATCGGTCGGCAGAAGTACGTCAGGTTCGTGTCGTGTCAACTTCGGCGCTGGTTTCTGACAGCGCGGGGATCGTTCAACCTTGAATGATCGGCCGTCTCCGCAGCGTCCGATCGTTCAACGTCGACCGATTCTGGGTCGCCGGCGGCGCTCAAAGTTGAACGCCGGCGGCGGGGTCGCCGCTGGTCGACACGACGAGAACCTGCTAGGTAGAAAGATGAAGTAAGAAGGCGTGGACAGCAGATTGGGTTCCACCCGCCCCCTGAAGAGAACGCAAGGGGTGAAGCCGCTCGAGCATCGAAGTAGGAAGGCGCCTGAAGTAGATTGGGAACCTGGGAGTCCCAAACACACACCTGCTGTCAACGGCCGATGGGTATACCACGTTCGTGCGGCCAGCCTTGGGGGGGAAAATGAGAGGGGTCGGGCCTGCTCAGGAGGCTCGGAAGTCCTCTGACCTTCTGGAAGGAATTCGAAGCCTCCCCCGACGGCACCCGGCACTTCTCGGAAGGCCGGAGCGCCTCTGAGAAGCCTCGCGGCCTTCTGAGAAGGCCTCCTCTCCTTCTCTCGGGGGCGCGCAAACACGGATTAGCGATCCACGGATTCGGCGCGCGGTCGCCAAATCCATGGATCGGGGGAGGTGCCCTCCACAAAAAAGCGGCCAGTGCCGCATCGCTCGGCGGCGGAGGTCCGCGATCTCCCATGGAAACGGGACCCGTCGCTACTCCACGCCCCCTTGATCCAAGGTTGCGATCGCCTGATTCTCACTTCCCACCCTCCCTCGCCGCCGAAATGCGTTGTCTGGACGAGCGCGCTCCACTGCTCGCAAAGTAGCTACTCGCAAATCGCCTGGATCCGCCGCAGGGATCTACGAGAAACTACATCGACACAGACCTGTGTTTTGGGGGGGGGGCGAGTAGGCACTCTGCGAGTAGCGGAACGCGCCCGGCGCTTGCCCTTCGACTCAGTCCCTGAGAGCATCTCCGGTGCTCGCAGGGAGGCCGCCCCGCTCGCGCCCGGAGCTCCCCTCCTCCTCCTCCTCCTCCTCCTCCTCCTCCTCCTCCTCCTCCTGCTCCTCCTCCTCCTCCTCCTCCTCCTCCTCCTCCTCCTCATCCTCCTCCTCCTCCTCCTCCTCCCTCCTCCTCCTCCTCCTCCTCCTCCTCCTCCTCCTCCTCCTCCTCCTCCTCCTTCTCCTCCTCCTCCTCCTCCTCCTCCTCCTCCTCCTTCCCCCCTCCAGCGTATGGTGGTGGTGGTGGAAAACAGGCCCATCAACGGGGGGAGGGCGAGGAGGGGGGAGCGACCGAGAGAGCAGCCTCGGCACGGGCCCGTGGCGCGCTCTCCCGCGCGAGCCTCTGGGGGGCCACTGGGGGGGGGGGGGGGGGCGAGCACGAGGAGCTGCCACCGTGCCAGGAGCACGGATTCCACGAGCGGCGAGCGCAGTATACACCCTGCGAAATGCTCAAGAAATCATGGGTTAAGAAATTCATAGTCTCAGAACTTGAATAAAAACCCAACATTTCTATCAAAATCGTGGGATTTACATTGAAAGCTTAAGAATAATCGAGACTCTGGCCGAAAATTTAGGTTTTCTTAAGCATCGCCTAAGGTGTACCCACATCCGCGCACTCGCGGTCTGGGCTCCACAGGGCGCGAGCCCGCGAGCCTGCGGCCGCACGGACACGTGCTGCGTGGGGCGCCCGCGCAGAAACGCCCCGCGTCCGCGGGGTCGTGGCCAGGGGACCCGGCCCGCGAGGCCACGGATACAGAGAGAGAGAGAGAATATATATATATATATATACAGATGTGGCTCTCGCCCACGATGAGTGGCGTCCTCGTGCCTCCTAGCAAGAGCGCCCGAGCAAAGAGCGCTGGCGCACGAGGCGCACAAGGAAACGGCCTCGTGCAGGGGGGCCGTCTCCGTCGTGCCTGTCATGTGCCTCCTCCCTCTCCTGCATGAACACACGCGCGGACCCAATCCAAAGGGCGTTCACGAGAGCCCCGCACAAGGCGCACAGCGTCCCCTGCACAAGGCCTCCGCACAAGACTCGCGCGAGCATTCTTTCTACTCAAGGTCCACCACTGTGCCTCTAGGCAAGAGACCCCCGAAAAGCCTCTGGCGTCATCCCAGAGAGCACCCCAGAGGCACATGACTCACAACCCAGGCACCGCTGCGGGATGGGAGGAAGGCCACTAAATACTGGCATCATAACGATTTGGTTAAAGCGTCCAATCTCCCGTGATCCAGAAATTCCACGACGACGCAGAGTGTCCCCTGCACAAGGCCTTCACACAGGACTCGCGCGAATAGTCTTTCTACTCAAGATCCGCCACTGTGCTTCTAGGCAAGAGACCCCCGAAAGGCCTCCCGCGTCATCCCCACGAGCATCCCAGAGGCACACGACTCACAACCCAGGCACCGTGGCGGGATGGGAGGAAGGCCATTAGGTAACGACTATAAACATAACTAGTTGCTTAAAGCGTCCTAACTCCCATGATCCAGCAACTCCACCACGGCGATCTCTCGCGCCCATTGGCGGTCCCAGCAATCCTCGCGTGCTTGTTTACCAGGTGTTCCGGGAGCCTGCCCGCAGGCCTCGACCTCCAACATGCTCTACGAGACGGCCCCAAGGGGACCAAGGGAGCCTTCTAGGGCGATCTCGGCGTCCTCGGGAACCGTCTGGGAGGCCCCTCGGGGGGCGGACCCAAGAGACCCACTATATGTTGCATGTGTTGCAACATTCTCGCCTTCTCGGTCTCACCTATGACGATCGCCCCGAGACGCGCCATCTTGCGCCCAAGAAAAGGCCAAGAGGCCCCCAAGACGGCCGCAAAGAGGGGACCATTCGACGGTGGACAAACCTCCCTTTAGCACATACACCTCCCTTTAGGGAAAACGATTTAGGACCGAAACCGACGGACCTAGACCCGCAAAAATGACGGCCGCGACGCCCTTTGGCGAACCGAAAACGGCCAATTCACTAATCGACGTGTCAGGGTAGGAGGTCTATCCACCTCCGAACCATGAGGGGACCACGAACATACATTTGAAGCCCTCCGCCCCCCAAGACCGCCCTCCGGGCCGCAGCCCCCTGACCTAGACCGAAGGGAAAGCAAGCCTCCGATGACCGCTCCCAGCCGCGTCCGCGGGCGGGCACGCGTCAAGGCCACGACGCTGCAGCGCAGGGATGGAGGGAGGGAGGGAAGGAGGGAGTGGGAAGGAGGGGGAAGGAGGAGGAGGAGGAGGAGGAAGAAGAAGAAGAAGAAGAGGAGGAAGGAGGAAGAAGAGGAGGAGGAGGAGGACGAGGAGGAGTACGACGAGGAGAAGGAGGAAGAAGAGGAGAAGGAGGAGGAGGACGACGAGGAGGAGTACGACGAGGAGGAGGAAGAGGAGGAGGAGGAAGTGGAGGAGGAGGAGGAGGAAGAAGGGGGAGGAGGAGGCGAGGGAGGAGGAGGAGGAGGAGGAGGACGAGGAGGAGGAGGAGGCGCGGTCAACGCCGCAGCGGAAGCCGACAAGCGCCGCCGCTACGCTCCAGGGCGGACGCCCTTGGGCATGGTGGCCCTGGCGCTGGAGACTGGGGGCCGCCACGGGCCAGCAGCCCTCCGGCACCTGCGCCAGCTGGCCGGGGACGAGGCGGCCCTCCTGGGCGAGGAGGCAGCGCCGGCGACCGCCAGCGCCCTGATGTCCCGGTGGGGCAAGGAGCTCGTCGTGGCCCTCCACAAGGCCACGGCGCGGCAGCTCCGGACCGCCCTGGGGGCTGACCCCCCCAGTCAGGACGCGGCGCTGCGGGCCGCTGAGGCGGCCTAGTCGCGCGCTGGACGCTGGCTGGCGCTCTTGGCGGGCTACCTGGTCGTCGCGGCGCTCTTCGTCATCGTTTCGCTGCTCCTGCTGAGCAGAGGGGGTAGGCGCGCTTGTTGTATCGTGACCGCTTCTTGGGCACTTGCAGGAGGAGGAGGAGGAGGAGGACGAGGACGAGGACGAGGAGGAGGAGGAGGAGGAGGAGAAATAGGAGGAGGAGGAGGAGGAGGAGAAGGAGGAGGAGGAGGAGGAGGAAACACCGAGCACGCACAACTGGATTTGTACCCCAGGGGGAGTGGACACAAGGTCCCATGGGATTGACGGGCCACACGGCCCCACCTCTCCACCAAATGCGCGATCCCTGTGCCTGGGACCCAAATCCACTGCTACGGGCGCTGCTGACGCCGCCAGCGGCAAGGCGAGGACGCCAAGCCGCTTGGTTCACAAAGAAAACGGCTGGTTGCACCACACCCAGCTAGCGGATGAATGTCCTGGCGGAGTGCCCCGTGGGGTGTGTGGCACTGACACCATGAGAGCAGGTGCCAGTGCCCCCACCCACGGGGAGGAGGAGGAGGAGCAGGAAGAAGAGGAGGAAGAGGAGGGAGGGGAGGAGCGAGCACTACGGGGCGTGGACCTAAAATCACGGATTTCAACAGGCGGCCAAATAAAAATCGACCTACTGCCAGCTGCGCGGCGCTGGCTGGGGTGGACAGAACCTGCCCCCCTGGGAGGGTGAGAAGCAATCGCTTGGCGGCGAGCGAGGAGGGGAAGTGAGGAGAAGGCCTTCTCAGAAGGCTCGGAAGTCCCCCAGCTTTCTGAGAAGTTGTCTGAGCCTGCCCCGAAGACATAGAGAACTTCTCAGAAGGCGCGAGGGCTTCTGAGAAGTCCGGCTGCCTTCTGAGAAGGCCTACTTCCCCCCCTCGCTCGCCGCCGAATCAGATCGGAGCTGGGGAGAGGAGGACAGGAGGGCAAGCCAGAAATCGAGCAGGGGATCAATTTCAGAATTGACGTGTCCCAAAAGTGATTGCTCGTCGAATCTACGAAAGATGCGAAGAACATTCCGTTGATCTACGAACGTTGACGTATTTGCCTATAGAGTCGAGGGAACAAAAAAACGGTTGTGGGGCAAATCAATCCTGCAGTCTCCTACTCGTAGAAAGCGGAAGATACGAACTCGCCCAGAAAAGCACATCAGGCACGCGGCTGCCGACATGATGCATTGTACCCCCCACTGACGGGCCCAGACGGCCAGGCCTACAGCTGCAGCGCTCCTTGGAAGAGGCCAGGTGGTCTGGGCTGGACGGCCCCCAAGATGAGAGCCGAGACTGCCTTCTCGATCCTAGGGGCCCAGAGACGCTCCCGACGAGGGCCAGCTGACGAAGAAGACCCTTGTGGCCACAATGACTTGCGAAAACAGCAATATATAACAAATCCGAACAAGCCGTCGCCATCAAAGCTCGGTCCCAAGACCCCTCCCGAGGTCCACCTTGGCATCCCCGAGGGATTCCAAACGACTCCGGCGCCTGAAAACTGGCCCCCAGAAGCCGCAGTTGAGGAAGCAACACCAGCGTCATCATCCTCGGCGTCGCCGCCACCGCAGTCGGCGGCGTCGTCGGCGTCCGCGTGGTCGGCGTCAACGCCGCCGTCGACGCGGCCGATCACGCCGGCGACGTGGCACGCCAAAAAAGGACGCGGAAGAAATGGAAACGATGCCCAGCAGCAACCGTTGCCCAAGACCGTCAGCGGCCGCTGTTGGGCAGGCGACATGTTGCCTTCCAAGGGGACAACGTCCGCGGCGACAGCGACAGCGAATCCTATGCAAAACGGACAGGAGCTGCTGTCGGTCTTCGTACAGGAAGAGCTCGGCCACAAGGACCTTTCCACAAGAGACCCAACCCTGGAACCCCAGGGCGTCCATTGATTTCCTGTGTGGGAACGCCACGCTCTCTATATCAAAAACCATCGGATACCAAGAAACCCAGGGCACCCCGGAGGCAAGCAAAATGTCTCTTGGCATGGATTTCCACTGTACTCATTCTTTCCGTAGCCATTCCGGTCGTAGGAGGAGGAGGCAGAGGAGGAGGAGGAGGGGGAGGAGGGGGAGGAGGAGGAGGAGGAGGAGGAGGAGGAGGAGGAGGAGGAGGAGGAGGAGGAGGAGAGGAGGAGGAGGAGGAGGAGAGGGACGACGACGACGACGACGACGACGACGACGACGACAGCGACAGCGACGACAGCGACAGCGACGACGACGACGACGACGACGACGACGACGACAGCGACGACGACGACGACGACGACGACCGTCGTCGCCTCCGCTGGCCGCGCGGCCACCGCCCCAGCGAGCGGCAGCGCCAGCGCGGGCGGCGCGGGAGGCGCGCGCGCAGGCGGCCGCTGCGGGGCGGGGCGGAGGAACAGCGGGGAACCCGCCGCGCGCTTGTCCGCCGCGCCTGCGGGGGGGGGGGGGCGCCGTGCGCTGCAGCGCGGGCCACAAGCCAGGGCAGTCGCAGGATTTTGAAGGGGCCCTGGGACACACAAATAAATACACACAAATAACAGGATTCCCCATATTTTCCCATATTTTCTGGGTTTTTGTCTTCCCCCCCACTTCCCATGTTTTCCCATAGTGTCTAAGGAATTGTGTCTGTGTGTTTTCTTCCCTCCTGAGGTTTGCTAGGGACGGGCGTGCACGCACGCACGTATGATCAAAACCTACCGTAAGGTGGCAAGGTAGGGATGCAATACCCTTGGAGGTCCCACGTGCTGTTCAGAGCTCCTGGGGCGTTTCAACATGGGTTCAGGATGGGCCGCGAAAGAAACAAGGATGCAAGGGCAGCCTTGATGAAGCAGCGCATCTTTACGATGGATGTTGAGTGTCTGCTGCGCGTTCTGCAACCGCCGAGGCTCTGGTATAGAAGTCGCGCGGCACGTCCTGGAACAACGTGCCAATGGGGAACCTCTCAAAATGCTGTATAGATGCTTCCACGATTAGCTCCCCTTGCTTCGACTAGCTCCCCAGAACATACAGTTCCATTAAAGTGTATTACCGAGGTGGGAGACTGCCCATGTAGTCATTTTTGCCTGAGGCAACGCTTGATGGCCGCCGAGGATGGGGATCCCCCTTGTATTGCAAACTCCTCGCCTCACGTCACTTACAACGGCCGTGGGGGACGAGACGATGCTCGAGTGGTGCCGTGCGAACCCTCCTACTGGAACCTTCGGTGGAGCTCCCTATTGGGCCACGAACCGTGTGAGGGGTGTCCCGAATTGGGCGCGGTGGTGCCATGCGAACCCTCCCACTGAACCTTCGGTGGAGCTCCACATGGGGCCACGAACCGTGTGAGGGGTGTGCCGAACTGGGTGCGGTGGTGCCATGCGAACCCTCCCACTGGAGCCTTCAAATGAGCCCCCTATGGGGTCACGAACCGTGTGAGGAGGTGTGCCGAACTGGGTGCGGTGGTGCCGTGCGAACCCTCCTGCTGAACCTTCGGGGTATGCCAAAATGGTGGACATGCGGAGAGGAGAGGCAGGGATGGGAGGAGGGGGGAGGTGGAGGAGGAGGAGGAGGAGGAGGAGGAGGAGGAGAAGGAGGAGGAGGAGGAGGAGGAGGAGGGGAAGGAGGAGGAGGAGGCGGAGGAGGAGGAGGCGGAGGAGGAGGAGGAGGAGGGGGAGGGGGAAGAAGGAGGAGGAGGAGAAGGAGAAGTGGGAACGCGGGGCGCTGTACCTTCAAAACGATGGCCCAACACCACAGTATGGTTGGAAAACATTGCTTCGAGCCCTACAGGATCTATTCATCCGCCCCGGGGAGGGGGCCGCATTTGTTAATCACAAGCTGACATTACGTATAGCCTGAAGTCGGGCGTGTCCCCCTACAGAAGGATGTTCGACGATAAATAAAAAAGACTTACAAAAATACTCCCATATGGTCAAAAAGTATTCGGGAGAGCGTGATCCACCGCCGCTTTACTCTGCTCTGAGAACGCTCCAGAGCGCCCTGGAACGCACTTCTCCTCGTCCTAGCCTTAAGTCGGGCCTGTCCCCCTACAGGGGGATCTTCGACGAAAAACAACAAATACCCCCAAAATCCTCCAAAAATAATCCAAAAATAGCCTGGGGACTATTTTTTGAATATCCTTGACCTTTTGGAAGTCTTCTTGGGGTACTTGTTATTCTTCGTCGAAAACCCCTGCCACATTTTGCTGCCACATGGCGGGTTCTATCGGGTCGGGCGAAAGGGGGGGATAGCAAAGGGGGGGTTTGAGAATCAGCTCACGTAGCTGATTTTCCCGGCGCCGGAGGCGGCTATGTATCGAGGAATGGGCCCCTCGGCGGGGCCGAAACCAGCTGCATGCAGCAAATTTCGTAACCCCC
>CAUYUJ010001901.1:0-29628 GCA_963575745.1 Prorocentrum cordatum | reverse complement strand
TCCTCCTCCTCCTCCTCCTCCTCCTCCTCGGTGCGCAATTGGCGCTGCCCCGCGGCGCCGTCCGCGTGCTTCGCCGCGTTCTCCGCGAAGCCCTGCACTTCGGCGGCGGCGATCACAAGAGGCTTCTCGCAGCCCCCTGGCACCGGCAGCTCCAGGCCGTTGAAGACGTGGAAGAACTTATCGGCGACCTCACAGACGAGCGAACTTTCGCTGAAAACCGATCCCTGGTCCTAAGACGACGCCGGGACGAGGAGAAAGCTATGTAAGGATAAATCGAGCCGCGGCCTCCTCGGAGCCCTCCGGGACGCCCTGAGAGCGCTCCGGAACACTCTCCAGCGGACTTCTCCCTGTCCTGGCCCCGTCCGAGGCCCCCTCCCGGACGCCACCCTGACCAGTTTTCCGAGCTGCGCCCAGGCGGGGCCACGAGGGGCGCCCTCGAGGCCCGAAAGAGGCCACAAAGGTCGCCCTGAGTAGCCCCGTCATCGGCTCATTCGCGATTCAGTCAAAACTGAGAGTAAGGATGCACGACAAGGATGCAAGGGCCTTGGAAGGCCATGCCGACAGTTTTCGAGCGGGGCGCGGCCAACGGAAGAGGAAGGATTGGCCGAAGGGAAGAGAGGCAAGGGAAACCTTGGGACGTCGCTCCTCCTTACTATCAGTGCTGACTGTAATGCCCCTGACCGGCCCCACCCGCCTGCCCTTCCTCTCCCCGGGGGGCTGTCTCGACTCGCGCCCACGCCGTCCGGGAACTGGCCATAGCTGAGCATTTCCAGACGGCGCCGGCGCGAAGCGTGGCGTGACCGGCTCCCTCCCCCCTCCCCCCCATCCCCAGTCACGCCCTTGTTACCTAACAGCGAAGACTGATAGGTTTCTAGTGGGCTCAAAAGAGAGCATCTTGACTCCCCAGGGGGGTCTGGGCGGATGCCGAAGAGAATCCGGGGACTCCCCGGGACTCCCCAGGGGGGTCTGAGCGGGTGCCGGGGCGAATCCAGGGACTCCCCAGAACACCATTCCCAGGCCACATTTTGAATGCCCGGAACCAACTGCAGGCCACTTCGCGTTCTTCGTGTTCCCGGAGCACCATTCCCAGGCCACATTTTGAATGCCCGGAGCCAACTGTAGGCCACTTCGTGTTCTTCGTGTTCCCAGAGCATCATTCCCAGGCCACATTTTGAATGCCCGGAACCAACTGCTGGCCACTTCGCGTTCTTCGTGTTCCCGGAGCACCATTCCCAGGCCACATTTTGAATGCCCGGAGCCAACTGTAGGCCACTTCGTGTTCTTCGTGTTCCCGGAGCACCATTCCCAGGCCACATTTTGAATGCCCGGAGCCAACTGTAGGCCACTTCGTGTTCTTCGTGTTCCCAGAACACCATTCCTGTACCATATTTTGATTGCCCGGAGCCAGCTGTGGGCCACTTCGTGATCTTCGTGTTCCCAGAACACCAGTCCTGTGCCATATTTTGAATGCCCGAGCTGAGGCAGGCTGAGGCCGACGCAGGCTGAGGCCGAGGCAGGCTGAGGCTGAGGCTGAGGCACGCCGAGGCAGGCTGAGGCTGAGGCTGAGGCAGGCTGAGGCTGAGGCAGGCTGAGGCTGAGGCTGAGGCTGATGCAGGCTGAGGCGAGGCAGGCTGAGGCTGAGCCGAGGCAGGCAGACTGAGGCTGAGGCTGAAGAGGCTGAGGCTGAGGCTGAGGAGGCTGAGGCTGAGGCTGAGGCACGCCGAGGCAGGCTGAGGCTGAGGGCTGAGGCAGGCTTAGGCTGAGGCAGGCTGAGGCTGAGGCTGACGCAGGCTGAGGCCGAGGCAGGCTGAGGCTGAGGCTGAGGCAGGCTGAGGCTGAGGCAGGCTGAGACTGAGGCTGAGGCAGGCTGAGGCTGAGGCTGAGGCTGATGAAGGCTGAGGCTGAGGCTGAGGCTGAGGCCGAGGCAGGCTGGCTGAGGCTGAGGCAAGCCGAGGCAGGCTGAGGCTGAGGCTGAGGCTGACGCAGCTGAGGCTGAGGCTGAGGCAGGCTGAGGCTGAGGCAAGCTGCGGCTGAGGCTGAGGCTGAGGCTGAGGCTGATGCAGGCTGAGGCTGAGGCTGAGGCTGAGGCAGGCTGAGGCTGAGGCTGAGGCAGGCTGAGGCTGCTGAGGCTGAGGCTGAGGGGATGAGGCGAGGCTGAGGGCTGAGGCAGTGAGGTGAGGCAGGTGAGGCTGAGGCTGAGGCAGCTTTCAGGCGAGACAGGCTTGAGGCTGAGGCTGAGGCTGAGGCGAGGCAGCCGAGCAGGACTGAGGCTGAACGGGGGGGAAGGGGGAAAGGGAGGCTATGCAGGCGAGGCCGGGCAGGCTAAGCCGCTGTGCTGAGGCTGAGGCAGGCGAGGCAGGCTAGGCTGAGGCAGGCTGAGGCTGAGGCAGGCTGAGGCTGAGGCTGAGGCTGGCAGGCTGAGGCTGAGGCAGGCTGAGGCCGAGGCAGGTTGAGGCTGAGGCTGAGGCAGGCTGAGGCTGAGGCCGAGGCAGGCTGAGGCTGAGGCTGAGGCAAGCCGAGGCAGGCTGAGGCTGAGGCTGAGGCTGAGGCAGGCTGAGGCATCCGTAGGAATCCATAGGAATCCTTAGGAATCCCTAGGAGTCCTTAGGAATCCGTAGGCATCCTGAGGAATCCGTAGGCATAGTTAAGCATCCTCAGGAATCCTTAGGAATCCGTAGGATTCCGTAGGAATCCTTAGGAATCCCTAGGAATCAGGATTCCTAAGGATTCCTAAAGATTCCCATGGATTCCGAAGGATGCCTAAGGATGCCTTAGGAATCCCTAGGAATCCTTAGGATTCCATTGGATCCTAAGGCCGTTGCCACTGCGACTGTCATTGCGAATGCGACTGCGACTGCGAGAACAGCAGAATTCTACAACTGGATTCTCACCTGAATCTTAAGGGGAATGCTTCCAGAGATGCCTGTACACATCGCTGTCAGGTTGCTTTGCCGAGATGAGATGTGTTGGCTGCACGAGCCCCGTTGTGACACGAAGATCTGGTCGAGAGGCTCGGCCCAGAGGACGACGGGGAAGCGAGGGAGGGGAGGGGAAAGACGAGGCCGGGGGAGAAGCAGCCACGGCCCCGGAGCGCAGAGACGACCTCCCCGGCCCACCCAGGCGAGCGGCAGGGGGCCCGCACGGCCCGGGACGCCTCGCGCCGTGGAGGGCTCGCAGAGCGGAAGGCTCCCCGGCAGAGCGCCGGCGGAGGCCAGGAGGAGGAGGAGGAGGAGGAGGAGGAGGAGGAGGAGGAGGAGGAGGAGGAGGAGGAGGAGGGAGGAGGAGGAGGAGGAGGAGGAGGAGGAGGAGGAGGAGTGCTCTGGATCCACCGACCTCGGGAGAGATGAGATTCACGAAGGCCACGCCCCGATTGGTCTTCCTGCGCGCGTCCATCGGCATGTCCGCCGACCCCCGCCCTGCTGGGGGGCGGACGAGGCTCATGAGATGCTTGGCACACCCTGCCAAAAACGCTCCCGCCTCCCAGGCGGGCCACTGAGGACCGCCCAACTCGCGATGGCTCACGACGGCACGCGGCCGAAGATGGCCAAAGGTTGCCTGCAGGCTGGCTTCCAAGGAGCTTCACGCGGGCCCAAGAGCGGGCGCCAGGGTGGCTGCCCCGCACACCTCCCAAAGACCCCCTGGGGCGAACGCCGCTGATGGTCTTCCCATGGACCCGGCATCCTGGCCTCTGCTGCCCCCAGGTGGGCCCCGGGAGTCCCGAGCAGGCTGCGGTGCGGAGGCCTCCAAGAGGATCCCCCGGAGAGCCTGGGAGGGCTCCCCCCCCCCTCCCCCGCCACCTCCCACGGCTTCACTCTCAGGCCACCCGGGCCCGAGGGACCCGGTGGCCCCTCTGCCGAGCTTTGCCCCCCCCCCCCCCGGCGCAGGTCCCGACGCTCCGTGTTAGAGACTGACTGCCTACCAGACCGCCCCAACCCAACCCGAAGACACGAATTGGACCCGAATTTCGGGTTGGGGGGGGGGGGGTACGGGGACCATGTATAGGGAGCCCACAAAGGACGTACGCCCCCAGCTATGTACATGAACACGGCCCCTCGATTCGCGAGACCGGCCGCGTTATACGAACATTTGTGAAATGCGTGCTCTCGAAAACAGCGTGGATTCATGTACATGTACGTCCTTCTTTCGCTCCTGAATGTAATTTTTCGGTGTTCCCCGATCCCTCCCACTGGAAATGGAGGGCAAATTGAAGCCTTCGGGTCGGGTTGGGGTGGTTTGGTGGCTGGTGAGCGACTGGCCGGCGCCGAGCCCGCGGCTCGAGGGCGCGGAGGGCAGCGTGCACCGCCGGGCTGCAGAGCACGGCGAGGGCCCCAGAGGTCGAGCCGAGGCGGGGTACGACAAGCCCGGAGGAGGAGGAGGAGGAGGCGGAGGAGGAGGAGGAGGAGGAGGAGGCGGAGGAGGAGGAGGAGGATCGGAGGAGGAGGAGGATCGGAGGAGGAGGAGGAGGAGGAGGAGGAGGATCGGAGGCGGAGGAGGAGGAGGAGGATCGGAGGAGGAGGAGGATCGGAGGAGGAGGAGGATCGGAGGCGGAGGATCGGAGGCGGAGGAGGAGGAGGAGGAGGAGGAGGAGGAGGGGCAGCAGGAGAACGGGGAGGTTGAGAAGGGGGAGGAGAAGGAGGAGGAGGAGGAGGAGGAGGAGGAGCAGGAGGAGGAAAGGCAGTGGCCGAGCACTCCGCGCGGACTTGCTTCGCACGAACTGCTTTCGTCCTCTATCGGGAGAAGCCAGACGACGCAGGGACGAGGAGAAAACCCTGTAAAGGATAACTCGAGAACCCCTGAGATCCGGCGGCTCCGGAGGATGCCTCGGGCGCCGCGGCCTCCTCGGAGCCCTCCGGGACGCCCTGAGAGCGCTCCGGAACACTCTCGAGCGGACTTCTCCCTGTCCTGGCCCCGTCCGAGGCCCCCTCCCGGACGCCACCCTGACCAGTTGTCCGAGCTGCGCCCCGGCGGGGCCACGAGGGGCGCCCTCGAGGCCCGCAAGAGGCCACAGAGGTCGCCCCGAGGAGCCCCGTCATCGGCTCATTGGGCCGTCCTGAGGATCCCGAAAAGGGTCAGTGACTCTCGTCCTGAGAAGGTCGTCCCGAGGAGGCCGGAAATGCGAACCGTTTATCCGATCCCTGTCCCCAGCGGCGTGGCCTGGGCCCCACTGGCCGATTTACCCCCCTGGATGGGAATATAGGCCATTCCCTTCGGGTTTCGAGGGGTGTATCTCCAGGGGGTCTCGAAGGGGATGGGGATGGGGATGGGGGTCGGTTAAACGATACAGTCGGGCCGCTGAAAGAAGGGACACAAAATAAGGAACGAAGCCCCTTCTTGGCCCTGTAAGCGCCCCCGTGCCCCAGGAGGGCAAGAGGAACAGCACTGGAGGAACCTGAGGAACATCG
Source organism: Prorocentrum cordatum (assembly GCA_963575745.1). Lineage (NCBI taxonomy): Eukaryota > Dinophyceae > Prorocentrales > Prorocentraceae > Prorocentrum > Prorocentrum cordatum. The sequence goes on along the minus strand of CAUYUJ010001901.1, from coordinate 24,226 downwards.
AGCCCCTTCCGAACCCAAACTGTTCCTTCTTTCAGCGTCCCCACTGTACTGATAGGCGGCGAGCCACGGGGGGAAGTGAGAAGGGGCGTGCCTTCTCAGAAGGCTCGGAAGTCCCCTGGACTTCTGAGCAGTTTTCTAAGCCTTCCCCGAAGACAGACAAAAACTTCTCAGAAGGCGCGAGGGCTTCGGAGAAGTCCCGCCGACTTCTGAGAAGGCCCTCTCCTTCTCGCTTCCCCCCCTCGCTCGCCACTGTGCCGAGAAAACGGTCAGTGACTCTCGTCTGGAGTTTCGAGGGCGTCCGAGAGAGGAGGAGGAGGAGGAGGAGGAGGAGGAGGAGGAGGAGGAGGAGAGGAGGAGGAGGGAGGAGGAGGAGGAGGAGGAGAACGAGGAGGAGGAGGAGGAGGCGGAGGAGGAGGAGGAGGAGGAGGAGGAGGAGGAGGAGAGGAGGAGAGGAGGAGGAGGAGGTTCGCGAATCCTGGCCCGAGGCGCGCGCGCGCGCGGCCCCGGGCGGGGCGGGGGGGGACGGCGCACGGAGCTGCGAGGAGGCGCCGCGGAAGCTGGGAGGCGTCCCGGCCCGGGCCACGACGGCCAGGCCCCTGGAGGTCGGGCGCGTCCTCCTACCAGGCGGATCTGGGAGTACAACAAATGCTCAAAAATGAGCAAACACAGTCTCTCTGTCTCTCTCTCTCTCTCTCTCTCTCTCTCAAACACACACACACACACACACACCTATACAAACACAAACACACACCTACACAAACACAAACACAAACACACACACAAGCACACACACACACACACAAACACAAACACAAAGACACACACAAACACAAACACAAACACAAACACAAACACAAACACAAACACAAACACAAACACAAACACACGCACGCACGCACGCACGCACGCACGCACGCACGCACGCACGCACGCACACACACATACACACACACACACACACACACACACACACACACACACACACACACACACGCAAAAAAAACAAAAACACAAAAAATACTATGGTTTGACTATTTTTGAATACTCCTCCTGTAGAGGGGCGTGCCCGACTTAACCCTAGTCAACCCCCTTTCCTCACCTTACTTTCGGCCTCACCCGAGAAAACGGCAAGGCGTTGGAGGTCCGGGATGGCGCCAGCCTGTGGGATAGAGGAAGTCGAACTGGCCACCGAAACCGTAGTGGCGCAGGAGCTTCGCGAGGCGGTCCTGGCCGGCACGGAATGGAGGGGTGGTTGCAGAAGCGGGCCCTGCACGACTACACCTGCACACCAAAAATGTGCCTGACAAGGGTAGCCGTCGGTCGGAAGAAGTGGGTTGAGGCATGAAGTAGGAAAGCACTGGAACTAGGTTGGGCTTCCACCCGCCCCCTGAAGAGGAGGCAAAAGGGAAACCCCTCGACTCCTGAAGAAGCGCCTAAAGTAGACTGTGATCTGGGAATCCACAGATACCCACTTTCAACGACCAGCGTGCAATCCTGGGCTATTGCATGGTGGACCGACCCTCCTGGAGCAGGAGGGTCTGACCCCATCCGAGGGCCCACCAGGATGGCCCAGACCAGCGACAGGAGATGCGCCCGCTTTCCCCGAGGCTCGATCCGATTCCTAGCCTCTGCTTCTGCGGTCCTGGGGCGCAGGAGGCGGCCCAGGAACCCGAGGCCAACGGAAAAAACTTCAGGGCCCCGTGCGTCCAGGACTCCCTTCTCAGGGAAACGAGACATGACATGAGCATAAAAACTCGGAGGTCTGCGCGGGCTTCTCGGATCCGCGCTGGACCCCCCTGGCGGCGCCTCCGGCGCCGCCCCTGGCGCGCTCCGCGCGTCAGGGAGGGGGCTCCAGCGCCGATCCGAGAAATCCGCGCGGGCCTCCGAGATTGTCTGCAAATGTCATTCTTCGCTCCCCTACTTCTCTCGGCTTGGCGTAAGAGTGACCCTGGGTAAGAGTGACCTCTGGTGCGCAAGAGTGACCCTGGGTAAGAGGGAGCCAAACCCAAGGGCGCGGGCCGCTTATATCGCATCGCGCTCGGCGATCGGGGGGAGCCCGATGAGCCCGCACCAAAGGTCACTCCGGCGAAAGGTCACTCTTACGTGTAGCCGATTCTCGCAGCGGCGGCCCTGCAAACGTCGGGCCCCCCGGGCCGCGTCCAGGCACACGGGGGTGCGGTGTGACCATACGCAGACCCACGGGGAACGCAGCCGTGGCGACGGACAGGCTCTGGGGACCCTCTGAAGCCTCGGGGAACCTCCAGGGACGACGACGACGACGACGACGACGACGACGACGAGGACACGGGAAGTGCCCGTGGTAGGTGTTGCTCAGGGCTCCAACTCTCTGGGCGGGGACCGCCTTCTCGACGCCCTCTCCGCCCAGGCGCCGTGGCGACAAACGCGCGGGAAAGGCTCCTCCTCCTCCCTCCTCCTCCTCCTCCTCTTCTTCCTCCTCCCTCCTCCTCCTCCTCCTCCTCCTCCTCCTCCTCCTCTCCTCCTCCTCCTCCTCCTCCTCCTCCTCCTCCTCCTCTCCTCCTCCTCCCCTCCTCCTCCGCCTCGCCTCGCCTCCTCTCCGCCTCCTCCTCTCCTCCTCCTCCTCCTCCTCCTCGTCCTCCTCCTCCTCCTCCTCCTCCTCCTCCTCCTCCTCCTCCTCCCCCCTGGGAAAAATGATCGATCCCCGCACCTCGATCCCTGAGTGGCATTTCGACCGGCCGATGGGGACGAGTCGGGGCACTCCTGGAACGCCGTCGGGGAGGCGCAACTGCCAGAAGAGCACCCCGAGAAACCCCTGGGGCCAAGAGAGAGGACACTCCTCGAGCCTCCGACATCGGTCCCCGAACCCCGAGCCTGGAACCCCGATCCTCGATGTTCGATGTTCTCGAACCTCGGCGCACGACTCTCGAGCCTCGATTTTGTTCTTGTCGACATGCGCGGGCGCGGGGCCCGCATGGCCCCGCTCCTTAAACCATTCCAGCCTGCGGGCCGCAGCCCCTGACCCAGACCAGAGGAAAACAGATCTCTGGTGGCCGCTCCCAGCCACCTTCGCTGGCGGGCACGTGCAAGGCTACGACGCCGCAGTGCAGGGAGGAGGAGGGGGAGGAGGAGGAGGAGGAGGAGGAGGAGGAGGAGGAGGAGGAGGAGGAGAAAGAGGAGGAGAAAGAGAGGAGAAAGAGGAGGAGGAGAGGAGGAGGAGGAGGAGGAGGAGGAGGAGGAGGAGGAGGAGGAAGAGGGCGCGAGGGTGCTAGGCGTGGGACGCCGTCCGACAGCACAGACAACGGGGAGCTTGGGCGGTGGCCAGCGCGGCCTCCGCCCAGGCCTCAGCGCAGGTCCGAAAACGCGCTGGACACCAGGACTCGCGGGGAGCGCCCACAGCCCCCCACCAGCCTGAACTGGCAGCAGCGGGGACCAGCAGCACATGGCTGGGCCCCGAGGGCAGAAGCCGAATCTGACGACCAAAACCAGACCAACGTCGAGGTCGGACGTGGAGCCGACACGGAGCACGAAGGACCAGGACTCGCGGGGAGCACCCCCGGCCCCCGACCAGCCAAGGCCGGAAGCAGTCCAGCCCAGCGGCCGATGGGCCAGACGCGCGCGGCGCCGAGAACAACGCACGGCAGGCCGCCGCGGCCCGACGCGCCGCCGCAAGACAGGGCCCCCTCGACGAACAGCACGACGCCGAAGTCCAGGGCGCAATGCAGCTGGGACGAACATCGACAGCAGATCGCCGAGGACACCCCTCCTCGCAAACAACGGAAAATCACGGGCGGACAACGGACACGCGGCCTGCAGCCGCGCACCCGTAAGACCACCCGCACCGCCAGGCGGATGCCTCTACATTGCCTGGGGCCACAGCCCCCGAGCGCCGCCAGACCCTATGCCTAGCCACGCGCACCGCCAAGCTGCCTCTACAATGGCGCTGCAGAACTCCTTCCACAATCAAAGGATCGGACGAAGACTTGCAGGAGGGCCCCCCGACCTCCTGCCAGCCAGGACTGGCGGCAGCCCAGACGGGCGACCGCTGGGCCAGACAAACACGGCGCCGAAAAAGACGCACGCCAGGCCGCCGCGGCCCGACACGCCGCCGAAGGACAGGGCCCCCTCGACGAACAGCGCGACCCCCGAAGTCCAGGGCGCAACGAAGCTATAACAAACATCGACAGCAGCTCGCCGAAGACCACCCCTCCAACGAAGGGGCGGTGACCAGCGCGGGAACGAGGGTTAACCTGGGCAGCTGGCTACGCGAACTCCTCGGAGGCACGGCCCAGCGGCCGAAGGGAAAGGCGTCGCTCTGGGTCGACGGGCGGCCGACGAGGGCCAAAGCTTCACCCGCTTGCCCGAAGCCGCGCAATGGCAGCGGCGAAGTCGAACTCACTCCCGAGCAGGGGCGCAGAGGTAGTCAAAGTGGATCGTTGCCCCTGAATTGCCGAGAGACCCTCGCCCTGCGCAGACGCCCTCGAACGTTCGAAAGATGCCCGCCTGGCCTCACTGGGCGGCCCACAGCTACTGGCGCAGGGCGCCGCTGAGCGCCCCCAGCGCGACCAGAACGCACAACGCCCACTGAAATCATAGCCCCAGCGCGCCGAAGCCGATGACCATCGCGCACAACGACCTCCTCGGCGCCCCAGCATGATGCGACGAAGCCCTCAATAGCTGGCCAGAGAAACACACGGCCCTCCTCCTCGAAACGGCCAACTGCCCCCGTGGCCCCCGCCGCCTCAAAGAACAGAACCAAGAAAGCACCGAACTTCTGGAATGGGCCCCAGCACCGAAGCCACCGACGACCGCGGGCGAAAACAATGCCCGATGAAATTAAGCACGAGCGGGGCCGGCCTTGACCTGCGTCGAAAAGACGGAAACCCCCACGCATGAGAGCTCCAGTCGAGAGCCGAGCCACGGCACGCTGCACCATGGTCAATGCTGGCTTGTGCCCGCAGCGAACCTCGGGCACAAATTCAGCATATATACTTCGCGCGCGCGCCACCTCGCCCACGCCAGATATTGCACGCATGTGCGATGCTGTCTACCCCCATCTTGAACACCTCCTGATACACGGTGCGCAGCCCGCGCTCCAACACCCCCCCCTTGCCCACGTCGCAGATCTGCGGCGCGCTCAACCCCGCGCGCCCCCGAGCGGACTCACAAGCCGCCGCCCGCAAGAATTGCTTCCGTCGAGAGCGGCCATCTTTATATGCCTCCAAATCGCAGCGTGACAAGCTCCAGCTGCATCGAGCTCCACTGGCCACGCAGCCCCCCCCCCCCCCCCCCGCACAACGCCAGCAAGCCGGCGCACGCGAACTGAAAATTCAACGTCGGCTCGAAAGCCACGGGGGCGGCAAACCTCTCAGCCCTGCCGACAGACACCAGCGGGCCAGGCAGCGGGCCGAAGGCCACGCGCATAGGTTGACCCACCTGGCTCAATGACGAACACCCATCCACACCCCATGACCTCAGGCACCGCCGACGAAGACCTGACGCGTCAGAAAAGATGCCGCTGCCCCAGCAGGTCTGGTCGGAGCCCCAGTCGCCTCGCACCTTCTAGGGATGAAACGCCTCGGTAGAACACGGTTTCAAACCATCTCCGCGCGGCTCGCCGACGAGCGCGAGCCACTGGTCGCGCAGGTAGTGCCTGATCTCGTCGAGGCCATCAGGCAACACCCCCTGCGGAGCTCTTTACCGCATCCACTGACCGCGATCAGAATCCAAAAGCACCGCCACTGACAGCTCGCCCATGGCCCACAGAAACTCCAGTTCCGAATTGTGGGCGAGCGCCGAATCTGAAGATGACCTCACACCTCCAAGCACCCGAATATCCGCCGCAGCGTTCTGCCCCAGCCAACCCTTGGCAATGGGGCCGCGCACCCGAGACCACCGCCCAAACGTAAAATCCAAGAGAGCAGTGAGCCGACTGCCGCCCCAGGCCCGAAGGTCGAGGGGGACGCGCCATCTCACAACATCCGAAACATGACTAGACGCCATCAAAGCAATCTTGCCAGGGAAGATTGATGCCTTCACTGGAATGGAAAGAACTTCGTCCTTCACCATTCCGACGATAAGGCTGGGCAGCGCGAGCCCGCCCTCGAAGCCCCCCGGCTCGCGCTGCGGCCCCGCCGCGGGCCCTGCCGCGCGACGCCTCCAAATCCGACGCCGCGCGCGTCCATTCCGCACTCGCAGGAAGCCCGCGCCGCCGCCGAAAAAACGCGACCCCTCGATGGCGCGGCACGCACTGCGCACCCTTAACCACGGTAGCCCCGCGCGCGATAATTACGAAGACTGCCGCGCAAACTTCCCCGGCGCCTCCCGCAGGGCCTCGAGGGCCCCCCCTGGGAAGTCCGTTCCCGAACCGGGCGACATCGCCAGTCATCTCATCCCCTTCAAATCAGAAGTCAGGACACGTCAAGCCCAAGCCCGCAGACCTCTCGCGCCCGAAGATCCAGCCGCGGAAATCAATCACTCTTGAGCCTTGAGCAACTTCCCGCAGCACTGCGCAGCCTCGCCCCGGAGAGGAAAAACAAAGAAAAAAACACTTTGCGACGCCGCCCCTTTTCCGGCCAAACAAACACGTTGGCCGGACGCAGCCGAGCGCGCGCACACTGACACTCACGCGCGCGCGCACGCGCACGCGCACGCGCACGCGCACGCGCACGCGCACGCGCACGCACACACGCACACGCACACGCACACACACACACACGAACACACACACACACACACACACACACACACACACACACACACACACACACACACACACACACACACACACACACACACACGCAAGCACACACACACACACACACACGCACACACACACCTTCGGAGTACGAGAACACTGGCACGAGCTGCCCAGCCCGCCTGGCCGCCGCCATAAAAAGCCGAAGTCACGCGCGCCAACGCGAGCCCTTCTCGCAAGTGACTTCCATCACCGCTGCGCGAACATAGCCGTGACCTGACCACTTCGAGGAATGGCACTCGCCCTCCGGCGCCCAATCAGGCCGCGTCGACCGCGCAGCTCGGCGCCAACCCTCTGCGTGACTTAATCCCAAAGCCCAGGTATCTGACCAGCTGATTGCGCCACTGCCAACGTCCGACGCACGGGCCCCGCTCGCCCGCGCCTCGAGCAAAACGGGGCAATGAACAGCAGGGACATCACGAGGTTGATCGACCACCCGCGCCTTCGCATCTGCCCTCCGCCATCAAGCCCAAAAAGACACGCGGAGACCGTCAGATACGCGCCGCAAGATGAGCGCGCGCCCAAAAAACAATGAATCACCGAATGATGCTCTACACTGGGTGGCCTGCATGCGGTCGCTCCTGGGCCCGCTATCTAGCGTTCCATCGCGCGCGCCCGCGACGCGTCGAGTGGCCCCTTGGCCACGTCGAAGCCGCCCTCAAGAATCCAATCGCACTGGGCCACCGGACCGCCGCGACATATGCCTGCTGGCCTCGCTCATACCGAGCAGTGGAGATATACGCCGATAGTGCCGACGCCTCCTCTCGCGCCCCAGCGGGCGCGCCCCGCTGCAATGCGCCCCGGCGCCAACGACGGCGAAAAAGGAAACGCGGGAGAGGTGGCCGGGATGGACGCACCCCCCTCCCCCCAGCCAGGATCGCGACGCTGCCCGACGTGTCCAGCCGGGCCTTCTAGCCCACCGCGCCCGTCCAAACGCCTTCATATCCGCGGCCAAGAATCTGGCGACGAAAAGCACCGAGCCCCGCGTCACGCCAGCGGTGCTCCTGCAACACCACCGCCACGACCTCCGAGTCAAACCACTCCAGACAGGGCTCAACCGACCAATGCTGCATCCTCTGGACAGACAATGGCTGCTGCTATGTTTCCTCTTGACTAGGCCATCACCATTACACTTATCATAAAAAAGAAACTCACCATCAAACCAGGACTGCCACCACTGATACGGGACAAATGCAGCGCGCACGAACTGCAATCCACCCTTCGAAAATAATTCCCCCCTCTCAAGCACCTCCTCTTCTGTGCCGGAGAAAGCACAACCACTCCCAGAGCTTCTCGTGCCTTCAGGATGTCCTTCTCGGCTGGCTTCCACTCCCCCAGCAACGCGGGATCATCCCTCGCGTCGAAATGCCACCGGACACCGGTCGGACACCACCTCCGCCAGGTGGCACAGAGACCGCCGCAGCATTTCCAGCACACTGCTGCTGCTCTTTATGTGTATATATATATATATATATATACATTTGTTCATGTGTATAGATAAACGCAGAAATATACATATATAGTCATATATATACGAATAAACACATGCATCAAGAAGAAATGTATGTATGAATAAAAACTCACGGCTACCACCAATGATACGCAGCGATGACGTCGATTGAGAATCCTTTGACAACTCGCCACCTTCCGTAGCCCGCGACGCCAACTCGCCAAGCTGCTCAGCCGAGCGCCCCAAGAACTCAATAATCGGCACCTCCCCATCTGCCCCTGGCGCTGGGCTTTGGCCCCTGCGGTAGTTTCTGCTCCAACTGACCCAGCTGCGACTCCATCTCGATCGCCTCCCGATGCTGAGAATAGGCTTCACCGCGCGCCTCCTGAGCGAGCTTGAGCGCCTCCTCTGTCCTCCTGCCGCCTCTTCTGCTCCGCCGTGTCGTTCGTCTCATCGCCACCGCCGTCACCAGAATCCACGCGCATGGCTGCTGCTGCTGCCAGATCCCGACCACCCCCACCTGAAGAAGCGGTCCATTTCCGAAACTGAGCCCGCTCGCCGCGAAGCTCCTCGTTGATCTAAGATAGACGGACGTTTCACAGCGGCGCCAAGAAACACCCGTCGAGATCTCCGTCACGCTGGCCAGCCTTGCCACGCCTCTCGGGCGGAGAGGCGGGCTCAGCATGTCCCTTGAGCATGTTGTCTTGTGCGCGGGGCGCTTATAGCAGTTGAGGTTGCTGCCGCAATATGTGAGCTGGTTGTCCGACCTTGCAAGCTTAGTCCTACAATACCCGCCCCCACGCTCCTGATTAGACACGACTGCTGCTGCTCGGCTGCGCCCACGCAGGGCGGCCAAGATACAACCAAGAGGAGCAGCAACAGTGGGAAGGGGAATAGAGGAAGCACATTGACGGGACCCCGATCCCGCCGCGCACGTAGTCGCTGTCGCTGGTGGCCGCGGCCCGCTGACGCACGCCGCTCTGAAATATTGCGCCAGCAAGCTCAGGAGAAATAAAGTTCTTAGACGTGTAGCGCACGGCGAGACGCCAAGCTTCCAAAGAACAAGTTGGTCGGAGTTGCATCTGGTCTGAGTGCTCTGGTTGGTCTGGGTCTGGCTGGTCTGGTTGGTCTGGTTGGAGCCTGGTGCTGAAGCTTTAGCTTACGATTCAGGCGAGAGTGGTTTAGGGGAGGTCCGGGGAGGCAGCAACGACCACTACCCTTTTCGAAAAGCAGACTTTGTTGCATTGCAGTTTTTTTTTTGCATTGCAGTTTTGTTGCATTGCAGTTTTTTTTGCATTGCAGTTTTTTGTTTCATCTGGTCTGGCTGGTCTGGGTGGTCTGGTTTGAACTTGGTGCTGAGGCTTTAGCTTAGGATTCAAGCGAAAGTGGTTTAGGGGAGGTCCGGGGAGGCAGCGACAACCACTACCACCGAAAAGCAATGTTTTGTGCATTGCAGTTTTTATTGCATTGCAGTTTTTTTGTTGCATTGCATTTTTGTTGCATCTAGTCTGGCTGGTCTGGGTGGTCTGGTTTGAGCTTGGTGCTAAAGCTTTAGCTTAGGATCAGGCGAGAATGGTTTAGGGGAGGTCCGGGGAGGCAGCGACAACCACTACCACCGAAAAGCAGTTTTGTGCATTGCAGTTTTTTTTACATTGCAATTTTTTTTACATTGCAGTTGTTGTTTGCATCTGGTCTGGCTGGTCTGGGTGGTCTGGTTTGAGCTTGGTGCTGAAGCTTTAGCTTAGGATTCAGGCGAGAGTGGTTTAGGGGAGGTCCGGGGAGGCAGCGACAACCACTACCACCACCGAAAAGCAGTTTTTGAGGCATTGCAGATTTTTTTGCATTGCAGTTGTTTTTACATTGCAGCTTTTTTTTTGCATCTGGTCTGGCTGGTCTGGGTGGTCTGGTTGAGCCTGGTGCTGAAGCTTTAGCTTAGGATTCAGGCGAGAGTGGTTTAGGGGAGGTCCGGGGAGGCAGCAACAGCCACTACCCCTTCCGAAAAGCAGATGTTGTTGCATTGCCGTTGTTTTGCATTACAGTTTTTGTTTTTGCATTGCAGTTTTTTTGTTTGCATTGCCGTTTTTTTGTGCAGCTGGTCTGGCTGGTCTAGGTGGTCTAGTCTGAGCTTGGTGCGGAGGCTTTAGCTTAGGATTCAGGCGAGAGTGGTTTAGGGGAGGTCCGGGGAGGCAGCGACAACCACTACCACCGAAAAGCAGTTTTTGGTGCATTGCATTTTTTGTTGCATCTGGTCTGGCTGGTCTGGGTGGTCTGGTTTGTGCTTGGTGCTAAGGCTTTAGCTGATGATTCAGGCGAGAGTGGCTTAGGGGAGGTCCGGGGAGGCAGCAACAACCACTACCACCACCGAAAAGCAGTTTTTGTTTGCACTGCAGTTTTTTTTGCATTGCAGTTTTTGTTGCATTGCAGTTTGTTTGTTGCATCTGGTCTGGCTGGTCTGGGTGGTCTGGTTGGAACTTGGCGCTGAGGCTTTAGCTTAGGATTCAGGCGAGAGTGGTTTAGGGGAGGTCCGGGGAGGCAGCGACAACCATTACCACCACCACCGAAAAGCAATTGTTTTTGCACCTGGTTTGAGCCTGGTGCTGAGGCTTTAACTTAGGATTCAGGCGAGAGTGGTTTAGGGGAGGTCCGGGGAGGCAGCAACAACCACTACCACCACCGAAAAGCAAATTGTGTTGCATTGCAGTTTTTGTTGCATTGCATTTATTTGGAATTGCAGTTTTTTTGTTGCATCTGGTCTGGCTGGTCTGGTTGGTCTGGTTTGAGCCTGGTGCTGAGGCTTTAGTTTAGGGTTCAGGCGAGAGTGGTTTAGGGGAGGTCCGGGGAGGCAGCGACAACCACTACCACCGAAAAGCAGTTTTTGGTGCATTGCATTTTTTGTTGCATCTGGTCTGGCTGGTCTGGGTGGTCTGGTTTGAGCCTCGTCTTTCAGCCTTAGCTTAGGATTCGGGCGAGAGTGGTTTAGGGGAGGTTGCAGCACGAACGTATGGGACCACGACGGCACGAAAACTGTTTTTGTTTGCATTGCAGTTGATTCTGCATTGCAGTTTTTTTTGCATATGGTCTGGCTGGTCTGGTTGGTCTGGTTTGAGCTTCGCCTTGCAGCTTTAGCTTAGGCTTCGGGCGAGAGTGGTCTAGGGAAGGTTGCAGCACGATCGTCTGGGACCACGACGACACGAAAACTGTTTTTGTTGCATTGCAGTTGTTTCTGTATTGCAGTTGTTTTTTGCATCTGGTCTGGCTGGCCTGGTGGATCTGGTTTGAGCTTCGTCTTGCAGCTTTACCTTAGGCTTCGGGCGCGAGTGGTTTAGGGGAGGTTGCAGCACGAACGTCTGGGACCACGACGACTGGGCCTGAGACACACCTACCGCTGCAAGCGCGGTGGCGGATCTCTCGGTTGCCTCTTGGGCCGTTTTGGGGGCCTCTTGGGCCGTCTTGGGGCCGTCTGAGCCCGTCTCCATAAAAAGATATACTCCGACAGGGCTGCGACCGCGACCAGGACGGCCGCGACGACGACGACCGGGAAGACGACGACCACGAGGACTTCAGCTGAATCTGGCTTCCCAAAAAATGGAACTGTCTTGCACGCGCACCCACCCCCCTCGCGGAGAAAGGGGGGAGGTGAGGGTCGCTCTTTTCCTCGAGCAACAAAGGGCTGCAGGATTTCCTGGATCCTCCAGGACAGTCTAGATTATATTTTATATAATCATATATCTATGTGAAACTACAAACTTCCTAGCACCTCTCCTTGGGCGCTGGAAGCGGCTCGGCCTCCAGCCAAGAAAAGTGAGCCACAGGGAAGCCTCTTTGTGCTCCCTGGGCAGGCGTCGCAACGGCGCTGGCCCCCTAAACCCATCGCGGGGCTACCCGCTGAGGGCAGGCGCGGGGCAAACCGCAGCCTGTAAAACAAAGCTCACCCTCGGCCGTCGTAGTGCTTCCTGCGACCATTCTCCTAGCCCTCTCCGTGGATCACCTGAGAGCCTCTGGAACGGTCTCGGCACTCGCCCTTGAACGTCTCGATCCACTTCTGCGCAGCCTCTGGACTGCTGATGTCCTGCAAGCTAAGCTTGGCAAGAGGTCCATGCGCTGTAGCCATCACCCGCAGCTGCTCGATCTCCTTGGCCTGGCGATCCGACAGAACACCTCCGTGCTTGATCATCCTCGTGACCAGGTCTTCTTTGATCCCTGACACGGCCAGGCTCTTGGCCTTCAAGACAGCTCGCAGCTCAGCCACAAGAAACGTGTTTAAGAGCTTGTGCCTTGCACCTTTGTCCTGCTGTGCACACACGGTCTTGAACTCGACGTCAGCCCGCGCAGATGGTGGGCAAGTGCTTCCAGAGGCGGGGCTAACCGCACCCTGGAGGAAGAACTTGTCGTAGAAGTTCTTGAAGTAGCAACCACACCAGCACCCCAATAAGAAAGTACTCGCTGCAGTCACCATAACAAGTCCCAACATCAAGTAGAACCTGAACTCCTCGCTCTCCACATAGTGGCTGACAGGCGCGGGGCAAACCGCAACCTCGTCAGATCCTCCGTACACTGTCACCTTCTCGCCTGACGCCTTCGTCACGACCTCCGTGAAAACTGCCATTGCGCTCAAGCCCGTCATCTGCTTTCCGAACCTGAGGTTGAGAGTGGTGCAATGCTTCTCGATTGTCGGCCACTCGCTGTACTTCGTGAGCATGTCGGCTGTCATCTTGCTGGTGTCCTCCTTGTGAAGCTCGAACGCCTTGAGACGCAACCGCTCCTGAATCCACAAGTACCTCAGCTCCAGATGCCTGACCTTGCCCACCCCAACTCGGCTGCACATGCCACGTCCAGCTGTGCTGTCACTATAGATCTTCAGGTTGCAGGGCCTCTGGGTCTCGATCAGGTAAGTCTTACACTGAAGTCCTCTGGCTGTCGCACTTCCCGTAGCATACATCTCGGATTCCCCTGAACTTAGGGCTATCGTACTCTGCGTCACTGAGTAGCAGTCCCAAGTGTGGTCGCCATACCTCACAGCTCCTCCACTGGTAGATCGCCGCTGTAGTTCACTCGTAGGTGCCCAATCCGCATCACCATCTACACGAATGCCTTCAGGAGTACCTTGAAGTGGGTAACACCAGACCAAAACAGGCTGTCCTTCGTAGTACCTTCCAAGTCGCTGAACACGCGCATGCATCAAGACGTTCGGGTTGGAGACGTGCTGCATCGCTGTCTTGCTGGCGTACATCGTGTCGGGCCTGTCCGAAGAAAGGTAAAGAGCGGTGCCTGCTGCACCCGCCACTTCTCGAGCACGATCCTTGGAAAGAAGGTCTAGGCTGTCTCGTCGGCCTTGTCCTGTAGCTTTCGTTCCTGGAGTAGGAGCTGGTTTACAACCTCGCTTCTGCGTCCACTTGATCATGAAGTCCACATGCTTGGGATCGGCAGTCCAGAAGAAACCTGGCTCCTCGCAACCTGGCAACTTGTCGGTGTAGCCGATCGTCCTCTTGAGGTATGTAGTCTGCCCCACCGCTCCTGGTCCAAGTCTGGCGCTGGCCGTGACCTCAAACTGCTGCTTCAACAACTCGTCCAGCTCGTCCAGCTGCTCGTCGTAGCCTTCAGCAAGAAAGTCATCGCCATGGCAGATCGCTGTGCTATCCTCGTCGAAGGGGGCTGTGTTGGGGCTAGCAGGTAAGTAGAACACGTTAGGAGTTCCAACCAAGCATTCCCAATGGCCGTCGTCCATAGTAGTTCTCACAAGCTCACCCCACATCTGCGACGCCTTCCTGGTACCGTTCATGGCCTTGCGTAACCACCAGCACCTTCCAGGCGGACACAGCTCTCTCCCAGGATGCACGTAGATCGTCTCGTCTAAGTCAGCGTTGAAGAAAGCCTTCCTGACGTCCCAGACTTGTATCTTCCGCAGGTGCTGCCCGCTGGAAGTTGGACTTGAAGCGGCACGGCTCAGCGTCGCTCTGACAATCATGAGCGGGGGCGTGCCTTGGTGGTTGTCCTCCCTGACCTCGTACTTGTTCACCTCGGTTGCTACGAACCTCCACCTGACCTTTCCTTCTTTCATGTGGGCTATCGGGAAACCTCCAATGTGCTTGCCGTCAGTCGCCGTCGATGTCGCCACTTCCACGTAGACCCCGTAGTCTTTCATGGCCTGCAGCTCGTCGTCGCGACCCTTCTGATACAGGTCCTCATCCAGAGGCTCTCCAGTATAGTAATCGTAGTGTATCGTCTTTGGGCTCCACTGGTCTTTCTCATGCAGCTCGGCGCTCACCTCAACCATCTGCTCCACCTGCTGATCCTCAGGATCTCCGAAGTGGCTCCTGATTGTGCCGATGTGGCTCATCAAACATCTCCTGCATGCACACTCAGCTTGGTGGCATTCTCGTAGCTGGCATCGTGACGAGTGCTTCTCACACCTCTCGGAACATCTCGCACTGCGCTTTGGGTGTGGATCCCACATGGGGTCGAAGCTCTCGTCGTAGCCCTCCTCGCAGACTGCCAACTCACAGACAGAGAGATGCCCAATGCTTGCTACCCTGGGCTTCTTGACCTCAGCTCCTTCACGAACTTCACCTGGGGCACTTCGCCGAAAGTCGCTCCTGAGCTCGCCACTCTCCGTGTCCATGGCTGTCTGCACCTCAGCCTCTCCTGGGCCAGGGACCATAGCTACGTCGCTGGCAGCAGGTGCGGGGCTCACCGCAACCTCACTGCTGCTTGATGCCGCTGCTCCTCCTGGTGCGGCTCCAGGCGCGGGGCTACCCGCAGCCGGTGCTGGCACCACGACTGTAGCCTCAGGGGCCACAGGGTCCTTTGCCAACTTCTCGCGCAGCAAGTCGGCCTGAATGGTCTCGAAACGCTGTCGGCAGGCTGCCGAATGCGAACCGTATCCTGTACTGCACTTCCTGCACTCGTCAGTAGGACCATGAGCATCGATCATGCGCTCCGTGATGTACATGCTGCGTCCGATCGTTCCTGAACTCTTGTCGGGCGTCTGCTTCCAGGGCGTCACCCTGATGTGCTGGATGAGCTCGGGCTGCCATCTGAACTCCTCAGGCATCCTTCGCACCGTTCTGACCTTCTGCACTCCACGTTCAGGATCGATCACGAGATGTGTATCGTCCAGCTCACTCTTACCAACCCAGATTCCTTTTGCGAAGCGGGCTTCCCATTTGCCACGTCCCGCGGCAACTCTGGCTGAGATCCGATACCAGACCTGCTCACCCATCTCCGCAATCTCGCCGTTGTACTCTTTGCCGTAGAGCATCTTGTAGGAGGAACCTCCGTGACTGCGAGGCTGGAATCTGGTAATCATCCACCCCACTGAGTTCACAAGCCATGGCACGATCGGATCCGTCATCTTGATCTCACAGCCCAGCTTGTGCTCCAGCTTCAGCTTGTAGGCTCGAAGTAGACCAGCTGCTAGCTTGTTAGCTCCTTCAGCGTAGCCTGCACTTTGCTTGGAAAAGGGCGGTGATCCCCGCACCAAGGTTGAGTGTGATCTGCGATCTCGAACTGCCTGCGCCAGAGCCATGGTGGCAGGCTCCTGGTCTGTCTGAAGTATGACTGTTGTGTGGCCCCAAGCTTCCAGCACGCCTAGCAGGAAGGACACCTTGTAGTCATCCGTCTCCTTGTTCGCGTACAACGTCGCCTGAGCCAAGATCTTACAGTCGATAACATTCAAGACAGAGACCGCTTGGTCTAGCTCGGCCTTCGTGACCGACATCTTCTCCCTGATGCTGAAGTAACCTCCTTTAAGCTTGTACTTCGCAGCCAGCTGGTCCGTCCCTACGTAAAAGATGTCGAACATGACCTTCGGGATCTTGTTCTCATCAGCTGGTTCCTGAGCGTGGTGTGGGTCATCGTCTGCTCGAGCCTGCACGCAGATGGGACACCAAGGCCGAAAAGGTAGATGATGCCCTTCGTGCGCGGCTCTCTCCGCAGCACTAGGTTGGTGAGGAGTCTTCAACACTCTCGTTGGCACAGTTGTGGTCTCATCAGCTTCAGGACCTAGAACCTTCGGCAAAGATCCAGCTTCCTGTTCAGCTGGTACCTTCCTCGGTAGCGTCTTTCGGACCGCAGCTACCTTTGAAGCTTCTGGTTGAGTCTGGCCGTCGATGATGTGATCGTACTCTAAGTAGTAGTTGCCTTGGTGACGCCGTAGAGGTACGAACTCAGCTCCGTCAGGTGGCTCGACGGTACCTTTGATGATCCAGTGACCTGCAGGGCTATGAAGAACACTCTGACCACGTTGTACTACAGCATCTGTAGCCACAACTGGGTACTCCACATCGGCAACCTCTGCACCGACTTGAATAACCTCTCCTCCTCGGGATAGGTTCAGCTCCACGTGGCCGTACCTCTCGATCTCCTCGCCTCCTATGCCCTTCAAGCCGACAACGTTGCTGTCCGTCGGCGTGTAGTTATGCTTGGTCACCTGTGATCTCGGTATCGCACTGATCTGCGCACCTGAGTCGAGCATGATCGCATTCCGAAGCGGGGCTAACCGCAATCGGTCATCTGCAGGGCTCTGATCTTCATCCACGGGCCGAAGACCAGCGACGGTGACATGCCTGGGGCCGGCCAGCGCGGGGCTCACCGCAGCTGGCACATCGCAGCACTTACTGATAGTCTTTCTTGTGCTTCTTTGGTCTTGGCTTCTCGTTGTCGTCTGGCTCTTCCTCGTCCTTGAACCAGTTGTCCAGGCAGTACTCGGCACACGCGGCACAGTAGTCCAGCTTCCACTGATCGAAGTGCCATCGCCATCCTTCAAAGGTCTTCTTGCAAGAGCAGCAGACATATTGGTGGTAGCTAGGCAAGCAGTACTTCCAGTCGATCGTGTGGCTGCGCTTCTTGAGACCTCTGCCCTCAGGGCCAGAATCATCTTCGCTTGCAGCGCGCAGTTGACTGGGCGCAGCACCTGCTGAGTCATCGCGCTGTCGGCGCTTCCTTGACTTCCCAACATCTGTTGTGTAGGTGCTGTCGAACTTGTTCCTGTGCCCACTCCTGCCTGTCGTAACCTTTCGAGCTCCCTGACTGCCGCTGCCCCGATCTTCTTCTTTTCTTTTCCCTTCTCTTTTCGGAGCTGCTTCTTGTCCTTCTTGTCCTTCTCGGATGTATTCTTCTCGTCGGCGATCCGCTTTCGGCAGTTTGCGCTGCGGTGGCCCTTCTTGTGACAGTAGTGGCACTCGATCTCGGCGTCGGGATTCGGTGGCCTCTCCTTGCCCTTGCCGTCTTTCCCTTTGCCGCGGCCTTTCCACGGTCTCTTTCCGCCCTTCAGCGCGCCTATCTCCATCGGGTCGTCCTGAACCGCTCGCTCTGCCATCAACGCCGACACCACCTCGGCTCTCAGGAGCTCGTACGTACTTAGCCGACTGCTGTTCCGAAACACGTGCTTCTGCAGCTCGTCGTGATCCTTCAGCGCCTTTGTAAGGATGCCTCGCTTGATCAGGTCCGAGACTGGTTCTCCTGCCATCTTCTGGTACCTTGTCATGTCCTCGTCCAGCTTGCTGATGCTCACCATCACGTCTTCTTTGGCGTCGAACTTCGTGTCCGTGAGCTTGGTCCACATCGCCAGCACGTTTCCTGCCTCGCTCGGGTTGTACTCCTTCTGAAGTTTCCTCCAACACTCGGCTCCTTCTCCTACTGGGCTGTTCCTCACGATCAGCTCGCCTACTGAGTCCTCGGGCATCGCCAGGACCAGGCCGTAGTACAACTGCGTGCTTAGCTCTTCCTCCTGCGCGTCCAGGTTGACGTTGTCCACCTCCTGGGCTCCGTCCTCGCACCTTTCCAGAAGATCTCGGTACCTTCGATCCTGGGCGATCAGGTACGCTCTGTACTGGAAACTGAACGTCTTCCAACTCGCCCTGTGGCCGTCGAACGGCTTCACCTTGTGAAGAATCTTCGGATCCATCATCTCGCCGCGCGGGGCTACCCGCTGCTGCTGAGCCTGTTGCTGAGCTTGAAGCTGACCTCGCATCTCTGCGATCGTCACGTCTCTGTTCTGAAGTTCCTGTCTCATGTTCTGACTCTCCGTCGTCAGCCTCTGAACTTGATCGACCAGTTGCTGCAGCTGCTGCTCCATCTTGATAGTCTAGCACGTCGCTGACACGCTTCCCTATCCTCTCGATGTCGCTTCTCAGCTGCCTCGTCACCGCTGCTCGCTCCTCCTGCGTGAGCTGCGCTCTGCTGCCGCACGCCTTGAGCTTCCTAAAGGCGGTCCCTCGAAGCTCGCGGTGCTGACGCGTGTCCGCCGACCTGCCTCCTCGCTTGTTCGGCTTCTTGGCCTTCTCCGTGGCTGCTTGGCCTCCACTGTCAGAGCGCGGGTCTGACCGCAGCTCTGACTAGCAAGGGGTCCTCTCGGCGCTCGCGTGGATCGGCCCGCCAGCTGCTGAGGGGCTCCTTGAGCTCGCCGGGGTGCGGAGCGGCCCGCGATCCTCAAGCGAGCTCCGCTACCATGCACGCGCACCCACCCCCCTCGCGGAGAAAGGGGGGAGGTGAGGGTCGCTCTTTTCCTCGAGCAACAAAGGGCTGCAGGATTTCCTGGATCCTCCAGGACAGTCTAGATTATATTTTATATAATCATATATCTATGTGAAACTACAAACTTCCTAGCATGTCTTCATAAAAACGGATGCGACCACGACCACGACGACCACGACGAGGACGATGGTGGTTGGTCTGCCTTGTCTGGTCCAGTTGGTCTGGCTGGTCTGGTGGGTCTGGCTGGTCGAACTGGTTGGTCTGATTGGTTGGTCTGGCTGGTCCCGTTCGTCTGGCTGGTCCAGTCTGGTTGATTGGTCTGGCTGGCAAGGTTGGTCTGGCTGGCCTGGTCTGGTCTGGCTGGACTGGTTGGTCTGGCTGGTCTGGTCTAGTCTGGTCTGCCTGGCCTGGTCAGCTGGTCAGGCTGGTCTGGTCTCGTTGGTTGGTCTGGCTGGTCTGGCTGGTCTGCTTGGTCTGGCTGGTCTGGTTGGTCTCGCTGGTCTTGCGCCCCTCTTGGTGCCGTCTTGGAGCCCTCTTGGGCCGTCTTGGGGGCCTCTTGGGCCGTCTTGGGGCCGTCTGAGCCCGTCTCCATAAAAAGTTATACTCCGACAGGGCTGTGACCGCGACCAGGACGGCCGCGACGACGACGACGACCGGGAAGACGACGACCACGACGACTTCAGCTGAATCTTGCTTCCCAAAGAAATGAACCTGTTGTCATAAAAACGGATACGCAGACAGGGCTGCGACCACGACCACGACGACCACGACGACCACGACGAGGGCGATGGTGGTTGGTCTGGCTTGTCTGGTCCTGTCGGTCTGGCTGGTCTGGTTGGTGTGGCTGGTCGAACTGGTTGGTCTGATTGGTTGGTCTGGCTGGTCCCGTTCGTCTGACTGGTCTGGCTGGCCTGGTCTGGTCTGGCTGGACTGGTTGGTCTGGCTGGTCTAATCTGGTCTGGTCTGCCTGGCCTGGTCAGCTGGTCAGGCTGGTCTGATCTGGTTGGTTGGTCTGGCTGGTCTGGCTGGTCTGGTTGGTCTGGCTGGTCTGGTTGGTTTCGCTGGTCTTGCGCCCCTCTTGGTGCCGTCTTGGAGCCCTCTTGGGCCGTCTTGGGGGCCTCTTGGGCCGTCTTGGGGCCGTCTGAGCCAGTCTCCACAAAAAGTTATACTCCGACAGGGCTGCGACCGCGACCAGGACCGGCCGCGACGACGACGACGACGACCGGGAAGACGACGACCACGACGACTTCAGCTGAATCTTGCTTCCCAAAGAAATCAACCTGTCGTCATAAAAACGGATACGCCGACAGGGCTGCGACCACGACCACGACGACCACGACGAGGACGATGGTGGTTGGTCTGCCTTGTCTGGTTGGTCTGGCTGGTCGATCTGGTTGGTCTGATTGGTTGGTCTTGCTTGTCCGATTCGTCTGGCTGGTCCGGTCTGGTTGATTGGTCTGGCTGGTCAGGTTGGTCTGGCTGGCCTGGTCTGGTCTGGCTGGACTGGTTCGTCTGGCTGGTCTGGTCTGTTCTGTCGGGCCTGGTCAGCTGGTCAGGCTGGTCTGGTCTGGTTGGTTGGTCTGGCTGGTCTGCTTGGTCGGGCTGGTCTGGTTGGTCTGGTTGGTCTGTCTGGTCTGGTTCGTCTCGATCGTCTGGTTGGTCTGGTTTGTTCGCCGGGTTGGTCTGCCGCGCTTGCTCTACTGGCTGTGGTTGGTTTGGTTCGTCCTATTGATCTGGCTCGTCCGGCCCAGAGATTGCATCTGGATCTGGTCTCGGCTTGCAAGTCTCATTGGCGCTGGCGCGATGAGTCGCACTTGCCAGCTGACTTTGCGTAGAAGGGGAGGGAGGGGGAAGAGGAGGAAGAGGAGGACAGTCTCTGACGATGCCAAAGCCTGGCGACCCTTCCGGAAGGGCCGAATCGTTGACAACAGAACGACGTCGTCGCCGTCGTCTTCGTCCTCGCCCTCGACCTCCTCGTCGTCGTCGTCGAACTCGTCGTCGTCGTCGTCGTCGTCGTCGTCGTCGTCGTCGTCGTCGTCGTCGTCGTGGTCGTCGTCGTCCTGCCCCTGGCGTCGCCACAGCCGGGGCTGAACCGAAAGCGCTGCTGCGTCAAGTTCCGCTGTGGCGGCACGGGGATGGGGGAAAGGGACCATCAGCAGCCATATCAGTTTGTATGCCCCTAAGCAAAGTAAGGCGCTGGGGCATAAGAACTTTGCGCCTCGAGCGGTTTAGAATACCTGACTGAGCCAGACTGGCTGAGGAGGAGGACAAGGAGGAGGAGGAAGGAAGAGGAGGAGGAGGAGGAGGAGGAGGAGGAGGAGAAGAAGGACGAGGAAGGAGGAGCGAGAGCTGGAGAAGGAGGAGGAGGCGGAAGGAGGAGGGAGGAGCAGGAGGAGGGAGGAGCAGGAGGAGGAGGAACGAACCTCGATCCTCCAGCCTCGAGCCCTCTTCGTGGCGGTCCTGGCTCAGCTTCAGGGGCACGTGCCGCAGCATGGCCGTCGTCAGCCCGCCGAGACCGCCGCCGCCCGCGGCGCCGTCGAGCCCAGTGGTTTGCCTCGATAGCTGCCCGGGCGAGAGGGCCTCCTGCGGGGTGGCCGTCGGGAAGCTGCCCCGTTGTGAAGCCCTGTCTGCGCATGCAGCCGGACCCAAGGGAACCTTCCCCAGGACGCACAAGGACCTCCAACAAAAACACGAAGAACATCAGCAGAAGAAGCAAGGAAGGCCATACACAACTTTTGGCGCTCCGCGCGCCAAAGGCTGATGTGTACAGTCGGACTTGATTGGACAGGACACGCGAGAGGACACAGGACCCTTCCGAAGGCCACATCGCCATAGGAGTGTAAGAAGGCACGTGTCGCGAGGCACAGGACACAAGGGTACCCTTGAGCTGGCAGGGTCGACGTACTAATCAGGGCCGACTGTCTGGCCCGCTCGTTCTTCTTCGATCCTCCCCGAAGGGGGCCTCGGCCTGACACCTCGGCCCGACCGTGCTCGCCGCGACGAGGAGTCTCCGGTCGCGCTCCAAGAGGCAGACGTGGGGCGCACGGGGCCGCACCGGGCACGGTGGAGCGCGGGGCGGACGGGGGCGCGTGAGAGGCGGGAAAGCGAGCGCTCAGACCATGTTTCGTGGGCGGCTACTCCAGATTTCGCCATAAAGGGGGGGGGGAGTCACACCCCTCACAGACGGGCAATTCCAGACCCCCCCAAACAAGCCATGAAGGGCGGCTTCTTGCCCAAACCCACTGGAACCCTCCAAGACAGCTCAAATCTGACCCCATCCCAAATCAGACCATCCCCCTTTTATTACGAAATCTGGAGTAGGCAGGGGGTCGCCTGCGCTGGCGGATGGCTCTGACTACACGGCGGCCCTTTTGTAGCGAGCTGGTCAGCCTTCGAGCGGGGAGGCACGGGACGGGGCGGGCGGCCGCAGAGGGGGGGGGAGGCCAGGCGAGGGCCACTCGGGGGGGGGCACGAGCGCACCGAACATGAAGTCCTCCATCTGCGCACACACTGACGAACCAACAACACACACCCATACCCATAGGGGGGTCGGAGAGGGCTATGGGTGCGTGTTGTCGGATGGGGGTCCCCGCTCGAACGGGAGCGTTCCCCAGGGTCCGACAACCCGCACCCATACCCATAGCCAGCGTGTGTGTTGCTCGTTCGTCATACACGCACGTGTGCAGTGCAGAGGTGCAGTCGACGACACAGACATACACTGTCGGAGGTCCGCGCGTAGTTCGCGGATCGGCGCTGGGCCCCAGCGAGCGCGCCAGGGGCGGCGCCGGAGGCGCCGCCGTGGGGGCTCCGGCGCCGGCCCGAGAGGTCCAAGCAGACCTCCGAACGTGTGTTGGTTATGTCATGGCTTGTGCGCTCCATCGAAGCATGCTCTTCTAGGGAGCCCACAAAGGACGTACGCGCCCAGCTATGTACATGAACACGGCCCCTCGATCTGCGAGACCGGCCGCGTGATACGAACTTTCGGGCAATGCGTACTATCGAAACCAGCGTGGATTCATGTACGTGTACGTCCTTCTTTCGCTCCTGATCTTCGTAGGGGGCAAACAAGCCTACCTCGCTTTTGACCACCCTCGCTTCCAAGAGATGCCAAGCGATGCCAAGCTGCGGCCTGTACTGGTCTGGCCGCTTGGCGAAGAGGCGCGTGGTATAACTTGGTTTTGCCCGGAAGTGAAAGCGGGGTAGGTAATTCACGCTCTGATTTCGGGTGGAGGGCTCAGGGTGAAACCCAGACGGACTTTCGCACCTCGAGAATCAATCCGTCCTGTGATTCGCCTCTTGCAGATCCAAGCCTCGAAAATCCATCGAGACGGCATTTCAGAGTTCACCCTTCGCCCTCCACCCAAAGAAAATGCTCGGTCAATCCTCGCTCACACCACCCCGATCGTAAGAGGCCCCCCATACAAGGTCCGAGTGGATGGGGCCAGGAGATCGCGCAGCATCGCCCATGCATCGCCGATGCATCGGGGCGATTTATCGGCGACGCCGGCGTGGAGAAGCACTGGCTCCACATCGAGCTCCAGCGTCGATGCCTCGTCGATGCGGAGCCATCCTTCGACCCTATCCACTCGGACCCCATGTGGGAGGCCTCAAATCTTCCATCGCTCGACGGTAAAACTGGTCAAGACGGACAAAAGCAAATCCGCTCAAAGTCGCTCCCCGGACCCCTGCCGGAGTCCATCTGGTGCAATTTTTCACACCGCATCCATTTTGGACGGTACGGGGCCCCAAAAATGGTCCCGAAGAAATGTCCCGAACCCAGACCTCGCCAACCGAAAACGGTCACGACGACAACCGCGATCACAACGACAACGATGACTATAACAACGATCACAACGATCACAACGATCCAACGATACCGCTGTTACCGTTGAACTTGGCACCAGAACCACTGCTGGGCCACCTCAGACATCCAGCCAGCTCCGACCGCCTCCCCCCCTGGAAGAAAAGAAAACGGCATAAACATAAACTTTTCGCGCTCCGTGGGGATTTCTTGGATCTGGCCTGGACCCCCCTCCCCGGCGCGCGGAGCGCGCCAGGGGCGGCGCCAGAGGCGCCGCCGGGGGGGCCTAGCGCGGATCCAAGAAATCCGCGCGGAGCGCCAAAAGCTTATGTTTATGCCGTTTCTTCTTTTCTAGCTGGGGAAGGCGGTCCGAGCTGGCTGGAGGTCTGAGGTGGCCCAGCAGTGGGCCCGCTGAGAAGGACCACGGTAACAGCGGCCACGACGTCGCTCTTGGCGCCGCTGCCGCTGCCGTGCCTGCCGTCGCTGCTCGTCGTTGCTCTCCCTGCGAGCGGTCTCGTGGCGATCGTTGCCATCTCCCTCGTCGTCGGTGTGGTCGCTGTCGTCGCTGTGGTGGCTCTTCGCCCCCAACGACAACAGCGACCACAACGACGTCCTCCTCGGGCTCCGACGTCCTGGGAGCGCGGAGGTTGGGGCGCCGGCTGCCCTCGCCGAGCCGGAGGAGGCGAGGAGGACGAGAGTGAGGAGGCAGGGGGAGGAGGAGGGAGGAGGGAGGAGGGAGGAGGGAGGAGGGAGGAGGGAGGAGGGAGGA
>CAUYUJ010001900.1:82834-95750 GCA_963575745.1 Prorocentrum cordatum | reverse complement strand
CCTCCTCCTCCTCCTCCTCCTCCTCCTCCTCCCGTCCCTCCCGCCGCCTTCCCTCCCGCTCTCCTGTCCCGCACGCGCTGAGCCGGCGGGGGGCAGCGTGAGGAGCCGCGCGCGCGGGGAGGCCCTCGCAGCTCCCCATTGTTTCTCTCAAAGCGGCCGGGAACACTCCGGGCACGCGGGCGCACCTCGCGTTAAGTCGGGCCCCTTCTACAGGAGGGATATCCAAAAATAGTTCAGCAATAGTCTGGGGACTATTTTTGTATTTTTACAAGTTTGGAATATGTTTGGGAAACTTTTTCCCGGCGGAACCGGGTGAAATTCCGAACCCGCCGGTGAGTGACTGACTGACTGATTGACTGACTGATTGACTGTCTAACGTCAGGAACGCACCTCGAACAACACATTTCAAACCCGCCCGCGGGCGCGCAACCGCAACAGGGCGACACATTTCGACCCGTCCGCGGGGGCGCGCAACCGCAACTGCAACTGGGCGACACATTTCAACCCGCCCGCGGGCGCGCAACCGCAACCGCAACTGGGCGACACGTTTCAACCCGCCCGCGGGCGCGCAACCGCAACGGGGCAACGCATTTCAACCCGCCCGCGGGCGCGCAACCGCAACCGCAACTGAACGACACATTTCGACCCGCCCGCGGGCGCGCAACCGCAACCGCAACTGGGCGACACAATTCAACCCGCCCGCCAGCGCGCAACCGCAACCGCAACTGGGCAACACATTTCAACCCGCCCGCGGACGCGCAACCGCAACCGCAACTCGGCGATACATGTCAACCCGCCCGCGGGCGCGCAACCACACCTGCACCTGGGCGACACATTTCAAACCGCCCGCCGGCGCGCAACCGCAACTGGGCGACACATTTCAAACCGCCCGCGGGCGCGCAACCGCAACCGCAACTGGGCGCCACATTTCGACCCGCCCGCGGGCGCGCAAAAGCAACCGCAACTGGGCGACACATTTGGGCCCGTCCGCGGGCGCGCAACCGCAACCGCAACTGGGCGACACACTTCGACCCGCCCGCGGGCGCGCAACCGCAACTGGGCGACACATTTCAACCCGACCAGCGGACCAGCACAACCGCCAACCGCAACCTGCGCGACCTTTTCAGCCGCCGCGGGCGAGTCAAGTCGCAAACTGGCGACGACGCATGTCAACTCGCCTCAACTCTCGCCCGCGGGCGCGCAACCGCAATCCCAACTGGGCGGCACATTTCAACCCGCCCGCGGGCGCGCGAGCGCAACTGGGCGACGCATTTCAACCCGCGCGCGGGCGCGCAACCGCAACCGCAACTGGGCGACACAATTCGGCCCGCCCGCGGGCGCGCAGCCGCAACCGCTACCGGGCAACACATTTCAACCAGCCCGCGGGCGCGCAACCGCAACCGCACCTGGGCGACACATGCGGGCGCGCAACCGCAACTGGGCGACGCGTTTCAACCCGCGGGCGCGCAACCGCAACCGCAACTACGCGGCACGTTTCGACCCGCCCGCGGGCGCGCAACCGCAACCCCAACTGGGCGACACATTTCAACCCGCCCGCGGACGCGCAACCGCAACCGCAACCCGGTTGCACATTTCAACCCGCCCGCGGGCGCGCAACCGCAAATGGGCGACACGTGTCAACCCGCCCGCGAGCGCGCAACCGCAACCCCAATTGGGCGACGCATTTCGACCCGCCCGCGGGCGCGCAACCGCAACTGGGCGACACATTTTCAACCCGCCCTCGGCGCGCAACTGAAAACCCCAACTGGGACACCATTCAAGCCGCCCGCGGGCAACTCAACCGGCAACTGGGCGACGCCATTCAACCCGCCCGCGGGCGCGCAAACGCAACCGCAACTGCGCGACACATGTCAACCCGCCCGCGGGCGCGCGACCGCAACTGGACGACGCATTTCAACCCGCCCGCGGGCGCGCAACCGCAACCGCAACTGGGCGACACATTTCAACCCGCCCGCGGGCGCGCAACCGCAACCCCAACTGGGCGACGCATTTCGACCCGCCCGCGGGCGCGCAACCGCAACCGCACCGCTCACCTGCCGCCCTCCCCCAGGGGATCTGAGGCGGAGGGAGGGCGGGAGGGAAGCGGGAGGGAGGGGGGAGAGGGGAGGGAGGCGGGAGGGAGGAGGAAGCGGGGGGGGAGGGAGGGGAGACAGAGGGAGGGTAGAGAGCTCACAATGATGGGTGGCGGACAGTTGCTGCCCCCCCTCCCCTTTTCCACGCAAGTGGATCTCCACAAGGCTCCAGACCCTGGATTCCTCATCCAAGGCCTCCACGGTCTGCTTGGGGGATGGGCGGGCTAACCGCCCCCGAGGGGGGAGACGAGGCTTTGACAGAAGCGGCCCATTGCGCCGCCGACTTTGAGGTTGGGGGGGGCGTTGCCGCGGGAATCGATCGCGCGTTCACCCGCGCGCAAGCTGCCCGCGGAAGTAGGCGCATCGGCGCCGTATTATTCACGCAGTCTGCCGCGTCTTATATATGAACCTGCGCAGGAGCAGGTGGAGGAGGAGGGGGGGGAGGACGAGGAGGAGGAGGTAAGGGAGGAGGAGGAGGCGGAGGAGGAGGAGAGGAGGAGGAGGAGGAGCAGCAGGACGAGGAGGAGGAGGAGGAGGAGGACAAATAGGAGGAGGAGGAGGAGGAGGAGGAGGAGGAGGAGGACCAGGATGGCCAGGAGGAGGGCGAGGACGACGATGGGAGGGGGATGTCAGGGTGGTGCTGCTTGAGAAGGTGCACGAGCAGGTGCTTGTTGCGGAGAACGGAAGAGGATGAGGTGGTGGACGTCAACGAGGATATGGGCGTGGAGGTGGATGTCCTCCTCGCGGTCTCCGGGCGTGACCTGCGGTTCTCCGCCGGGACACTGCAGCGGGGAATCCCCATTCCGCGCTGCTGCCTCTGATTATTTGTCGTTGAAAACCCCCTGTAGGGGGACACTCCCGACTTAAGCTTCGCGGGCCTGCCGGTCGGGCGGGAGCCCCGCCGCGTGCAAAAAGGCGTGTGCGCACATTCCGGCGGCGACGATCGGGGCGAATAGCGCAGGGGCGGGCATTGCACGCAGTCGCCCAGGGAGCCTCGTCGAAGACATAGATCATCGGCGCACCTGATCACGTGCACTGCTCTCCCCTGGGCCATTCGCCCCCATCGTCGCCTCTGAGCATTGGCACTGGCACCGTTCGTGGACGCGTCCAATGCCAACCCCGTCCTGAAGAGCAGAGGCGTGCGTGATTGCTGCAACACGTGAACGGCATGCCTATCAAACATGGCAATGACAGGTACCCGCGAGAGGCCCGTGGTGGAGAGGAGGGCGGCCCGGCATGCGCGGAGCTGCGGCTCAATACGAAGCTTCGGGCAAGGGCCCCGTTGTCCGAGGGCTCTGCGCACACATTGGCAGGGGCAACGGTCATGGGCGTGTCCACTGCTAACCCCGTCTTGAACAGCAGTGGCGTGTAACTATTGTTTTGTTGCTCCCCTCGTACTCGAGGACCACATCCCAGACCTGATGTCGAGCACCCAGAGAAGCATCGAAACGGTGTCGAGCGAGTGTCGCTTCCAGGGCCCAGCACGCGAAACCCCCCAAGTTTCGGTACTTTTCTCGATGCTCGAAATGCTTTCTGGTCGTCAAGGTCGAAGTAGGTTGGAGCATCATAGAATTATTGTAGCGTGTAGACGGCACGCATATCAAACTTGAAGCGAAGTATCCAACGAGAGACCCATGGTGGAAAGGAAAGCGGCCCGCCATGCGCGGAACTGCAACTCACTACGAACCGTATGGCCACCAAACAAAAAAGGTGCCACCCTCCATCCGTGTAACTGATGGAAGCCTTGAGGACGATGAGCGCGACGCCACGACGGCATCCGCGTGTCGAACACCGGTCGCCCTCCATCAATGTTCTGTTGGCAACGCCACAAGGCTACAGGCCGCGGCGCTGCAGCGAAACCCGCAAATTGGAAACTGTTGGCAACGACAATGGTTGCCAAAAAAAGCGAACATACAGCAAACATACACAGCGATTTGTTTTTCACATCCGCAGTTTTCTGCGTTGGCCGCCGCTCGCCTGTTGGTGCCGATAGCCAGTGGCCGGGGAAGAGGCCCCTGGAGGGCACGGCGGAAATCTGCAGAGATGACACGCCACGTCACGCACATGTCATATCATCGCATTGTTAAACAAATGCACAGCGAAAATACAGCGACCTCCAAAAGTGTAGAGCTACTGGCAACGTGAACCTCGACAGGCATCAGCGGCGATGGTGTCTCGGGCGGGACGCCCAGACCACCCTGCGGACACGTCGGGCGGCGCGACGCTGAAGAGTGACGCACGAGGAGGAGGGGTAGAGGAGGAGGAGGAGGAGGAGGAGGAGGAGACAGAAGAGGAGGAAGGAGAGAGGAGGAGGAGGAGGAGGAGGAGGAGGAGGAGGAGGAGACAGAGGTGGAGGAGGGAGAGATACAGACGAGGAGGAGGGGGGGGACGAGGAAGAGGGGGAGGAGGCGGGGCAGGTGACAGAGGGGAGGAGAGAGAGGCCTCGGTGTGATCACAAACCGCCATCCCTGGCCACCACGTGGACGTCACTGCGACGAAGTGCGGCCAGAATGCGTGCCTGCGACAGAAAGAGGCATTACGGCATAGCGACAAGGACACTCAAAGCATTGAGAAATACGGCGTGGATGCTGAACCGAACTATACAATCTCGCCGGTGGCTTACACCTTTGCCCTGCATTCCGAGATCTGATCCATCACCCCAGGAGTAGGTAATAATTAAATGGAAGCACGCGCAACAGCTGCGAACAGAGCAATTGTGGGCTTCGGGGGTGGGACGCTTCACACGAGAAGGGGTAGTGTCAAGGGCAATAGACAATGCTATGCAGGACGAGAGGAGGCAGGGAGGCGGGAAAGACAGGGAGGAGGGAGGAGAACAGGAGCTGCCAAGGACGATGGGTAATGGCATAACCCTCTTCCCTCCCTCCCTCCTCCCTCCTCCCTCCTCCTCCTCCTCCCCCTCCTCCTACTACTCCGTCCTCCCTCTTCCCACCGCCCTCTTACCTCCTCCTCCTCCTCCTCCTCGTCCTCCTCCAGCCAGGGACTGGTGCTCCAGGTCTCCCAGAAGAACTCCGAGCAGGTGGGATCGGAAGATCGCGCCGCATCGTCGATGCACCGCCGATGCATCGGCGATGCATCGGCGCCATCAGCGCTGAGGAGATCGCGCTCCGCGTCGAGCCACATCGCCGATACACTGGCGATGCAGCGCGATCCTCCGACCCCACGTTTTGGACGCCCGAAATGGGTTTGGAAAGAATGGGTACAATGCCCAACGACAAATGCTGTCCCAAACCAACAGCGGCCGCTGTTGGGCAGGCGGCCCTCTGTCTCGAATGGACACAGGCCGCGGCGGCGTGGACAGCGAGTCCTGTTCAAAATGCACGAGATCCGCTGTTGCGCATTTCGGGTCGGGCGAAAGGGGGGGATAGCAAAGGGGGGGGGTGAGAATCAGCTCACGTAGCTGATTTTCCCGGCGCCTCCCGGCGCTGGAGGAAGCTATGTATCGAGGAATGGGCCCCTCGGTGAGGCCGAAAATAGCTGCATGCAGCAAATTTCGTACCCCCCTTTCCCAATCCCCCCCTTTCGCCCGGCCCGAGCATTGTACCTTGTACCCATTCTTTCCATGCCCATCTCGTTCGTGCAGACGCGTGCTCTGACACCACCTGTGAGGCCTGGAATCGCCGCCCCCTGGCCAGCCGCGACGCGCTCGCGCCCTGCACAGCGCACGGCGGGAGTGGTCTTTTGCAGCGGTCGGCCTCCGGGGGGCCCTTAGTAGCCAGGCCCGGGGGCCGTCAGAGGGCGACTCGGCATGAAACGCCAGCCCCAGGGAAAGAAAGGGTCGGGACTTCTGGGGACCTCCTCCTCCTCCTCCTCCTCCTCCTCCTCCTCCTCCTCCTCCCCCTCCTCCTCCTCCTCCTCCCCCTCCTCCTCCTCCATCTCCTCCCCCTCCCCTCCTCCTCCCCCTCCTCCTCCCCCTCCTCCTCCTCCTCCTCCTCCTCCTCCTCCATCTCCTCCTCCACCTCCCCCCATGATGTTGCAATGTCTTTGTCACGCCGGATCTCAAGGACTGCAAGCGTGACGGGCGGGGGGGGTCCTCTGAGCCCCCTCCCCCCGGGACTCGGGCCGACGGCAATAGTCGGATCTCCTAGGGGGCCCCCCGTGTCCTCTCGTCACATCCCGCCGTCCCCTCCTGTCCTCCCGTCCCTTCCCTTCCACCATTTCCCCTCCCACCCGCCCTCCACCGTCTCCTCTCCTGCTGGAACCCTCCCTTACTGGCACCCTCCCTTGCTGTCCCCCGCGTTCCTCCATGCTAACCTCCCCTTTCCCTCCCTGACTCGCTGCCCGAGTACATCCCCTCCCACCCCGTGCCCTCACCTCCTTCGTCCCTTTTCCGCCCTCACCGCAGAAAGGAGGGCAAGCATGTTCACGGGGCGGAGGCGATGGATAGGGGAACGAAGATACAGGCGAGCCCAGAAAGAGACAACTAAAGAGACAGCTGCATATGTGCGCATCTACGCAAACTGAAATATAAGCATGGGGGAGCGGACGGATGGAGGGGGACAGACGCACGGATGTACGATAAGGAATGAGACATGGATAAGATTCTTGAATATGCTGTCAGATGCTGCCAAGCCGTGTCCAGCGAAAGTGTCCAGACAAAGTAAACACAAAAATCTAGAACACATAAACGAACCTGGTACGACATCTAGGAGCCGTGTTCTTCTAAATACTTGCTCTGCAAAGGAACACAACCCAAGGCAAAGCAGCTCAACACAAAGCAAATCTAAAGACATGCAGAGCGATACCAAGCGAGTTCAAGCAAAACGAGGCAACGCAGTGCAGCACACATCAGAACAACGCAATCAATGAAAGTACATGTAAAGCAAACGATCAATATACAATGCAAAACAATAACTTTCGATGAAATGCAAAGCAATGTGAACCGAGACGAATGATACGCAAAGCAACGCATGCGAAGCGAAAACAATGTAACACATGTCATAGAGATGCAACGTAATGCAGGGTAACGCGAAGCAACGTAAACCGACACAAAGCAACGCCGACTAATGCAGAGTAATGCCAAAGAGCTAAAAACAACGGGAAGCAATGGAAGGCATACGCAATTACCCCAAGGAACCCCGAGGAACCCCGAGGAGTCCCGAGGACCGGGCGTGAGGCGGCTCGATCGCCACTGGCCCATGTGGAAGGCCCGATCGCAGGAGAGACGTTCCAAGTGAGCTCCATCAGGAGAATGCCAAGCACCCGGAACCGCGTCCCCCCTTTAGCCGCTCCCAACTCCTCCAACTCCTCCTCCTCCTCCTCCTCCCCCTCCTCCTCCTCCTCCAGACGGCCCAAGAGCCCAGCGAGATGCCCCAAGAGGCCTCCAGGAGCACTCCTGAAAGGGCCCCAAGAGGAAGAAGCACTCATCTTCCTATGGTTCTTGAAACATTTCGGCGTTCTCGCCAATTCCGCTTCCCGACGCGTCAAGACGACCCGAGAGGGCCCCCCGATCGCCGAGGGACCCGAAACGGCCTTAGATTGGAGGGCCCCAAGACGGCCCAAGACGCCTCCAAGACGGCCCAAGAGGCCAACAAGACGGCTCCAAGAGGGTGCCCAGACGAGGGACCAGAACGGACATTTCGAGCCCTCGGCCCCGAGAGGCTCCCAGGAGGAACCAGGAGGTCCCCAAGAGACCCCCAAGAGACCCCCAGGAGGCCCCAAAGAGGCCCTCGGGAAGCCTCGAGAGGCCGCCGAGAGGTTCCCAAGAGGCCCCCAGGAGGTTCCCAAGAGGCCCCTACGTTGTCCCCCAGAGGCCCCCGAGAACGCTTCGAAGAGACTCCAAGAATCATCCATGAGGGCTCTGACCCACGTCAGCGTCGTCGTCGTCGCCGCCGCCGCCGTTGTCGTCGCTCCCCTTCAGGATCGGCGGCACTGGTCATAAGGCCTTCGCATTCCGCTCCTTCCCATCCTCCTTCAAGTATGGATGGTGACGAGGACTCCTCCACGAGAAGTCCCTCCTTCTCATTCTCATCCTGCTCATCCTCCGACTCCTCTTCTTCAACCTCGTCATCATCAGAATCCGCTCCTTCTCGTCCTCCTCATCCTTCTGCAGGCCGTGCAGAGGGGAGCGCTGCCGAGGTGCCGGGGAACAGCGTGGAGCGCAGCACGAGGGTCTGCCCGCGCTGGAGGTAGGGCTGGATCTCCAGGATGCACGCCTGCGGCTGCAGCCGCGTCGAGGAGCAGAACCACGACGACGAGGAGAGAGGAGGAGGATGAGGAGAAGGAGGAGGAGGAGGAAAAGGAGGAGGAGGAACAGGAGGGCAGGAGGAGGAGGAAGAGGAGAAGGAGGAGGAGGAGGAGAAGGCGGAGGAGGCAGGAGGCGGAGGAGGCGGAGAAGGCGGAGGAGGAGGAGGCTCCGCCCTCCCGCCGGCCGATCGAGAGCTCGACGGCATCGCCGACGCGCGTGGCGAAGTCAAGCGTGCGGGGGGGTGGGGGTAAGACCCGTCCGCAGTGTTCCTTCTCTTCCTTCGGCTTGCCCCTTCCCGCCGTCCCTTGCTGCAGAGACATCCGGACAAAGAAAGGGAGGAGATGGGAACGAGTATCAGCACGAGTACGACGAAGAAGAGGATGAGTTGAGTGAGAATCAGGACGGGGATGAGGACGATGAACACGGGACGGGAATGAGGCTACGGATGCGCATGGACACCACGCACCACAGGCAGACACAGACACCCACTGCGCTGGACCTGCGAGCAGCTCTGCAAAGTGGCGACAGCATCACGGTTCAAAGCCCCCCAAGATGGCGAGGCCTGATCTAAATCTGTGTAGCCCACCCGCTCCGCTGTCACCCCCCGGCGGCCTTCGAAAGTGGTGTGACAGTTTCACGAATCGCGGCCCCCCACGGACTTCGGCAGAAGGCAGGCAGGAGGAGGTACCAGGTGCGAGACCAGAGAGAAGAGGATTTGGAGGCGGGAGGAGAGGGAAACGCGACCAGAGCTCTCGATTCGAAAGGAGAACCCAGACAAAGGAGGAGATGCAATAAATCATGGATCTTCTCAGGGAGGCATGTCAAATTCACAAAACCGTTTTCGAGCTGACCACATGTTTTGAGATTATCCGCATGTTCATGCCAAAATGATGTGATTCCATTGCCCGTGAGGAAACCAACAAAAAAACTGGACTGATTTTCCCAACGCAATTTCGGTCTCCACGGTTTCCGGCGTAAGCTGACACGGGTGGTTCCATGGTCTCAATGAAAGGCTAATGATACCCACCGGCTTCCGGTCCCAAGAAAGGTTGAGGGAAGAACAGGGAAGAAAGAAGACGACGAAGAATTCTAAGAAAAACATCACGACACGAAACGGACGAGCGTGTCACATATTTCGGCTTTCCCGGGCCTCGGAAGACGAGGCGCCATACATTACGGCTACCTGTCCGCTCCTCGAAATCACCACCCAGAGTGCTGGGTGGGCACGGTGGCGGGACTTGCCCCAGCAGTTTGATATGTGTATATATCTATATAAATATACACTACACTAGAACCATCGTGCGGGCTTCGCGCGCGCTCAAGGTCTGGCTCGCATGGTATGGATGGTGTCTCGCGTAATCTTGGGGCCTCTACACGTTTTATGGCCTCCCCCAGCGACGCAAGACCGTGGGAATGATTGGACCGAAAAGGTTGAGGCCCCAGAGTTACACAAACAACGCACGAATACCCCAGGGCGTCAACTACATACATTATGAATTGGGCACGACAAAAAAGTTAGGAGAACGCTTCTTTAGTGCGTAACTAAACCAGAAGTTGTCTAAACGCATTCGAGAACAAACTTGCCCGCCGCTTCGGCGCAATGCTTGGCATTGATTCGCATTGCTGATCATTGATTGGCACTGATTTGCGCAGGTTGGCATCGGTTGGTGTTGGTTGACATTGGCTGATGTTGGTTGGCATTGGTTGGCAATGATTGGCATCGCGTGGCCTTGCTTGGCGCTGCTTGGCGTTGCTTTGTTTGGCATTGCTTGGCAATGCTTGGCACTGCTCGAGGGAGCCCGAGGAGCCCGAGTTAAGAAGCCTGGGAGAAGAACCGAGGAACCCCGAGGACCCCAGAGAAACCCAGGCAAGGAACCAAAACCAAAGACCCTGGGGAATTTTTGCCGACACGTCCATGAAGGAACAGAAATTCGAAGGGAAGGTCATGCAGGCAGGAGCCCCGAGAGCGCAGAGAAACCGCGCAGGGCCCCTGGCAGCCTATGCCACTCGCATACCGCAGCGCTACCGCAAGGAATCAAGACCAAGGAACCCGGGGAACGCCCCTGACGAGGGGCGTCGCACCCACTGACTTTTTGACATGCAACAAGAAGGGATGCCCCGTGAGACCCCCTGTTCGCGCGCTCACAAGCACGTGTTCTTCTGCATTTGAACCGGCATGTAGGGTTCATTGTTTTTATGCCCATCGTCTACAAAGCTAAACTGACTTGCACGTCGATTCCTGAGGAAACTGATTTACGGAAAATGTGTCACGGCGCCCCCCAATTAAAATCAATTCCAAAAACTACAATCTAATTCAATGTGTAGATCTCCACAGTCAGAACCAATGTGATCTCCATTTCCACAGTGATTCCAAGTGTAAGGGTTCCAGAAGCAGCGCCCTGGCGGCCGAGGAACCTCACCAAGAAAACAAAAAAAGCATGGAAAACGTAAAAATACGCGGTTTGCTGCTCATGACAAAGTCAGAAAACAACTGAAAACCTGTAACCGTTACTGTCTTCATGCCAGTCAATAAAATCAGCAAACAATCACGAGTGGGCTCAATTGTTCTTCATTTTCCGTGTGGGAACAAAAGGTGTTGACTGCGTGTCATGTTTTTGCTGTTTTCCTGGAAAGCCTCCGCGGCCGCAAGGCGCCGACAATAGTATTCCACAATGAAATCAAGTTGAATTTCTCAACACTTGAATTCAATCAGTAAGCCCCCACCATTAAGACCAAATGATTTCCATTTCCAACTTGATTTCAACTCTTAGGCTTTTCCAGAGTCAGCACCGTGGCGGCCGCGGAACCTTACCAGGGAAACGATGAAAAAAGCAGGAACTGCAATCTCAAAAAGTGCCCCCTGTGGGTCGCATTAAGAAGACAACCGCAAACGTGTGGCCGTAGTTGCGTTCTGTGCTGTTCTGTTTTTATGTATAAAGAATGCCAAATGTTACATATTTCCGCAGCCGCTCTTGATTTCCCATGTGGGAGCACATGGTTTCCACAGCGCTTCGTGCTCTGATCGTCTTCCCGGCAAGTCTCCGCGGCCCCAGGGCGCCGCCAGCAGTGTGCACCACAGCGAGAACCAGTGTGGCAAGCCCAGCAGTTTAGGTTCAGGCTGGAAAGCCCAGCAGTTCAGATTCGGCCCAACAATGGAAACCAATGTGATCTCCATTCGCGGATTGGTTTCGGGTGGAGGGTTTTCCAGAGGCAGAACAGTGGCGGCCGCGGAGCCTTACCAGAAGAAAGCAAGAAAAACTGAAAAAAATGCACTGTCACACTGGCAATTGGGAACAACTGAGCAAGGACGACCTGTGGTTGGCACGGTTTTCTATATGCTGCACCCGAAAAAAAAATAGCAGCCACAGGCGTTCGACAATGTATCTAAATGTTCCCTGAGGGAATACATGGTTTTTCCCGGAAAGGGCGCCGGCCCAAGGTTCTCTTTTAATTGGTAAACCTGTCCCCGGTGCCTCAACTGAGGTGGTCTGGCGGATTCTTTCCTTGATAAATATCGAGGTCGAGGTGGGCCGGCGGATTAAAATTTGAGGATGTCTCAGGCGAAACGCTTGTTTTTCCCCACATGCTTCGTGGGGTTATGGTTTTCTTCCCTGCCGCGCCGCGCCCGCGTCTCACACCCGCGCCCTCCTCCCCTCCTCCTCCTCCTCCTCCTCCCTCCTCCTCCTCCTCCTCCTCCTCCTCCTCCTCCTCCTCCTCCTCCTCCTCCTCCTCCTCCTCCTCCTCTCCTCCTCCTCCTCCTCCTCCTCCTCCTCCTCCTCCTCCTCCTCCTCCTCCTCCTCCTCCTCCTCCTCCTCCTCCTCCTCCTCCTCCTCCTCCTCCTCCTCCTCCTCCTCCTCCTCCTCCTCCTCCTCCTCCTCTCCTCCTCCTCCTCCTCCTCCTCCTCTCCTCCTCCTCCTCCTCCTCCTCCTCCTTCCTCCTCCTCCTCCTCCACCCTCCTCCTCCTCCTCCTCCCCTCCTCCTCCTCCTCCTCACTCCTCCTCCTCCTCCTCCTCCTCCTCCTCCTCCTCCTCCTCCTCCTCCTCCTCCTCAGCACAGCACAGCACAGCACAGCACAGCACAGCAGACCGCAGCACAGCATAGGACAGCACAGCACAGCTCAGCAGAGCACAGCACAGCACGTCTAGGCGACACGCGTCTACATACAGCCGCACGCATGCACACACTCGCACACACAAAACGACACCAGTCCTCCCAGTCGTCCTGGCATAGCAGGCGTGGCACTTTCTCGACACCATAGGGGGTGCGCAGGGGGTGGTCTCTCGCTCGCGGTCTCTAGACGTCCAAGTCGTCCTGGCATAGCAGGCGTGGCAATTTCTCGACACCATAGGGGGTGCGCAGGGGGTGGTCTCTCGCTGCGGTCTCTATACGTCCCAGTCGTCCTGGCATAGCAGGCGTGGCACTTTCTCGACACCATAGGGGGTGCGCAGGGGGTGGTCTCTCGCTGCGGTCTCTATACGCCCCAGTCGCTTTGGCATAGCAAACGTGGCACTTTCTCGACACCATGGGGGGTGCGCAGGGGGTGGTCTCTCGCTGCGGTCCCTATACGTCCCAGTCGTCCTGGCATAGCAGGCGTGGCACTTTCTCGACACCATAGGGG
>CAUYUJ010001900.1:75000-82734 GCA_963575745.1 Prorocentrum cordatum | reverse complement strand
TGGTCGAGGAGGGTATCGAAAACCATACTATTTACATGGTTTCGAGCCCTCCAACCTCCAGGGAGGCCCCGGCCTGAGCGAGGAGGGTATCGGCAAACCATACTATTTACATGGTTTCGTGCCCCTCCCACCCCTCCAGGGAGGCCCCGCCTGAGCGAGGAGGGTTTCGGCAAACCATACTATTTACATGGTTTCGTGCCCCTCCCACCCCTCCAGGGAGGCCCCGCCTGAGCGAGGAGGGTATCGGAAAACCATACTATTTACATGGTTTCGTGCCCCTCCCACCCCTCCAGGGAGGCCCCGCCTGAGCGAGGAGGGTATAGGAAAACCATACTATTTACATGGTTTCGTGCCCCTCCCACCCCTCCAGGGAGGCCCCGCCTGAGCGAGGAGGGTATCGGAAAACCATACTATTTACATGGTTTCGTGCCCCTCCCACCCCTCCAGGGAGGCCCCGCCTGAGCGAGGAGGGTATCCGAAAACCATACTATTTACATGGTTTCGTGCCCCTCCCACCTCTCCAGGGAGGCACCGCCTGAGCGAGGAGGGTATCGGAATACCATACTATTTACATGGTTTCGTGCCCCTCCCACCCCTCCAGGGAGGCCCCGCCTGAGCGAGGAGGGTATCGGAATACCATACT
The DNA here is from genome assembly GCA_963575745.1 of Prorocentrum cordatum. Lineage (NCBI taxonomy): Eukaryota > Dinophyceae > Prorocentrales > Prorocentraceae > Prorocentrum > Prorocentrum cordatum. The sequence continues at coordinate 82,091 of CAUYUJ010001900.1, read as the reverse complement.
ATTTACATGGTTTCGTGCCCCTCCCACCCCTCCAGGGAGGCCCGCCTGAGCGAGGAGGGTATCGAAATACCATACTATTTACATGGTTTCGTGCCCCTCCCACCCCTCCAGGGAGGCCCCGCCTGAGCGAGGAGGGTATCCGCAAACCATACTATTTACATGGTTTCGTGTCCCCCCTCCACTCCTCCAGAGAGGCCGCGCTTGAACGAGGAGGGTCGCGGAAAGCATTACTCTTCGCCAGGTTTCGTAGCCCTCCCCCCTTCCAGCGGGGCCCCGCCAAAGCGAGGAGGGCATCAAGAAAATGGGCCCCACGAAACCGTTAATCTCTTTATGTGGGGAACTCCGTTAGCATAATTACAATGGATTATCGCCGTGGACGACAGGACGTCCATGTCGAGAGGAAAAAATAAGAAAAATGCTGATTTTGTATTATTTTTTTACAGGTTAGGATGGGACCACCCGGATGCGCCCGCTATCTGCCGGCCTGAGGGGGGAGTAGGAGTATATTCGAATAAGGAATAAGGATAAGAGGAGGATGAGGATGAGGAGAAGGAGGAGGAGGAGGAGGCGGAGGAGGAGGGGAGGTGGAGGAGGCGGAGGAGGAGGGAGGGAGGAGGGAGGGAGGGCGGGAGGGAGGGAGGTGGGAGGGAGGAGGAGGAGCGAGGCGGAGGAGGATGAGGAGGAGGGGGAGGAGGAGGAGGAGGAGGAGTGGAGGAGGAGGAGGATAGGAGGAGGATGATGGGAGGAGGGAGGAGGCAAGGGGAGGAGGAAGGAGGGAGGAGGGAGGAGGGAGGAGAAGCGAGGAGGGAGGAGGGAGGATGGAGGAGAGGAGGAAGAAGCGAGGTGGGTGGAAGTGGGACGGGGAGGAGGAGGAGAGGAGGAGGAGGAGGAGGGAGGAGGAGGAAGGAGGAGGAGGAGGAGGAGAGGAAAGAGGGGAGGAGGGGGGAGGAGGGAGGGGTGAGGAGGGGAGGAGGAGGAGGAGGAGGAGGAGGAGGAGGAGGAGAGGAGGAGGTGAGGAGGAGGAGGAGGATGCAGGAGGAGGAGCGAGGGTAGAGGGAGGAGAAGGAGGAGGCGGATGAGGACGAGGTTTGAGGAGGAGGAGCAGGAGGAGGAGGAGGGAGGAGGGAGGAGAAGGAGGAGGAGGAGGAGGAGGAGGAGGAGGAAGGAGGAAGGAGGAAGGAGGAGGTTGAGGAGGAGGAGCAGGAGGAGGAGGAGGGAGGAGGGAGGAGAAGGAGGAGGAGGAGGAGGAGGAGGAGGAGGAAGGAGGAAGGAGGAAGGAGGAGGAATGGGGGAGGAGGAAGGGGGAGGAGGAAGCGCCTCCCTCCACCTCTTCTGCCTTCGCCTCAGCCTCGAGGCCGCGGTAGACGCCTGCGCAGGCCACCCCGCTGGAAGGATTGGCGGCGCTCAGAGCTCGGATGGTCGAGAAGGGCGCGGCAAGCCTACGGTCGGGAACTTTGGGATAGCGTGTCGCTCCGCCAGTTCTAGCCTACCACGCTTCGGTACGACACGCTATCCACATCCCGGACCTCAGGCGTTCGTGTGCTGAACTTTCCCGAGCCTCCCGCCCCGCGGAGCGAAGCGACGCGCCATCCGCTTGTATGGCACAGGGGCCGCGGCGGCGGCACGCTCCCGACAGTCGTGGGGGGGATCTGCTGTGCTGCTGCTGGTTGGGCCCACGGCCGCCAGAGGAGCGGCAACAAAAGCCCCCTGCCTCGCCCGTGTGCATTTCCTTGGCATCGCTCGGACGTGTGCATTTATCCTTCGGCGAGGACCATCGAGGAGCATCCTTGATCATTGTGGCGAAAAAACCTCGCGCGAAACCGAAAAAAACACAGGGAATGGACGTCCGAGCGATGCCCAGTCTCTACCCGCCCCTCGCTGGGGCGCGCGAGGCTCCGACGGCCCGAGCCTGGAGCACGCGCGGGCGCTCTTCGCCCCGCTCGGGGTGGACTGCGTGGAGCTCGAGCTGCAGGAGGACCTCTCCGGCAGCTGCCGGCCGCCGCTGCCGCTCTGGCGCCTCATTTTTGTGTGTGGGGGCGGGCGTCTTGGCCCGCTCTCATTTTGAGTCGGTCCTGTCCTTCTACAGGAGCAACATTCATCGACTAGACGTAAGAGTGACCTTTCGCCGGAGTGACCTTTGGTGCGGGCACAGATGGGCCCTCAGATGGCTGAAAACGAAGCAGTAGCAGCGGCTTGCGCGCCCAGGTTTGGTCTCCCCGCGGCCCCCCAAAAGCCGCGCACCAAAGGTCACTCTTACCCAGGGTCACTCCTGCGTGTAGCCGAATTCAAAGCAAATCGTCCAAAAATAGTCTGGGGACGATTTTCTGATTATGTTGGACTACTTTTTAAGACTATTTTTTGTTATGCATCCAAAATCCGCCTGTAGGAATACGTGCCCGACCTAACGCTATCAAGTCAGCGGCACCGTCACGGGTACTCACTGACGGGCACCTCGAAATTTTGCCGCAAGTTGCCACTTTTGGGCTTCTTGCTGGCATTGCAGCGTTGCCCACATCGGGAAGGGTTGGGTTCGCGGGGCCACTGGCCAAAGTACCTGTTAGTGGAGTCCCCGTCATAGGGGCGCTGACCAATCGATGGCGAAAAAACGCCACAAACATAAGTTTATGGCGCTCCCCGCGGGTTTCTTGGATCCACGCTGGGCCCCCTCCGGCGGCGTCTCCGGGGGGGCCAGGCCAGATCTAAGAAATCCGGCGGAGCGCCCAAAAATTCTGTTTATGGCATTTGTTCTTCTTCTGTGCAGGTCCCCAGGGCCCTCACATATCCATCTGGCTCGACACATTGCGCAGAAAGGTGGGATCTCGGCTCGGGTCGTGATTTTTCGTGATGCTGTCCTTTGCGCTACGTCGGATCTCAGGGACGCAAGCGGGATCGCAGGGAAAAGGGTACGCAGGAGATATCTATACACTACCACCGTGTCTGGCCAGGGCCATCCGGTGCCCCTGCATGGTGCATACGCCTCCTGGCCGAAGCCAGGAGGGTCAATGCACCATCGTGGGGCCCAGGACGGCCCTCGCCAGGGTAGTGGCGTATAGATGTCGTCTGCGAAAAGGGGTCCCCAGGTTTTTCGCTGTGTGTGCTCCCGGGGCCTTCGGCGGGCCCCTGGAGGAGGGAGGAGGAGGGAGGAGGAGGGAAGGTCTGGAACGGGCCCGGGGGGAAGAGCTGGTCTGGGGGGGGGGAAGGCCCTGGTATCCAGGTCCCTCGTCCCTGAGGCCCCGCCTGTGTCACAACAGCTCCGTCAGGCCTGTAGTCGTAAGTCGGGCATGTCCCTCTACAGGAGGAGTATCCCCAACTAGTCAAAAGACGGTACGGGGACGATTTTTCTATGATGTCTCGGCTTTTTTTGGTCTACTGTCTTACATCTTTCTTCCAACATCCGCCCGTAGGAGGACATGCCCGACCCGGCGCCTGTGTCAGGCCAACTCGGGCAGGCCCGCAGTCGCTCTGTTCCCTGCCCAGCAGGACCCGCCACGCACGGGGCGGGGGCGCAGGTCGGGCCGCCCGCTCTGCGGCGCCGCCGTGCCCCCGGGGCACGCCAGGGGAGGACGCGGCCCCGAGGGCGGACGCGGCCCTGACCTTCCAGGAGGGCTAAACATAGCAGCAGCACCCCCGGCTGAAAGACCCATCCCAGAGCTATTCTGCGTCCTGGTTTTGGGCTGTTTCGCTCAGCCTTTCAGGTTTTTAGGCCTCCCGTGCTAAAAAATAGCTCTCTGGAAGGTCAGGGGGGGCGGGGCCTCCTCCGAAGGCTCGGAGGTCCCCCGGAGGCACGGGCGCCTCCTCGGGAGGCGCGAGGGGGCCTCGTGGGGGGCCTCGGGAGGCGCGAGGGGGCCCGTGCTAAAAAATAGCTCTCTGGAAGGTCAGGGGAGTGAAGCGTCGGCGGCGATGGGTCCCGCGGCCCCGTGGCCACGGCGTGGGGGGGCCGCCGCAGGGCCGGGGCGCGCGCGGACCGGGCGGCATCCTGGCCGCCTCTTTTTGAGGTCTCCCGGGGTGGCGCTTCGGGGGCCGCTTTGGAGGCCTCTCGCCTGGCATCGCGCGGACGTGTGCATTCTTTCTCGGCGAGGGCCCTCGAGGAGCATCCTGGACCATCGAGGAAAAAAACACGCACGAAGCCGAAGAATGCACGGGAAATGGACGTCCGAGCGACGGCAAGCTCGGAGGCCGCTCGGTTGCCTTGCAGGTCCCGCCTCCCGTCCGTTGGTCCTTCTGGGTGCCGTCTCGGGGGCCTCGGGGCCGTGCTGGGGCTCCCTTGGGGGCCTCTCTGTCCGTCTGGGACACTGCCAAGAGGGGACGGGAGAGCAGCGTCGCGAGACTCACGCGGGAGACCTCGCGCAACCGGGCCGCCCCCCCAGGGCCCACAGGAGAGCGCTGCTTCCATTCCCAGGCGGCAGCGGGCCTGACCGCGGGGGGGAGGGGTGGGGCGGCAGCGTCACGTGTCGCGCCGGCACCGCCGGGGAATGCCCAAGAGCAGCCCGTGGCCGCCGAGGCGTCAGCACGCATCGTGGCATTACCTGGGGGGGGGCGGGGCGATCGCGAACGACAGAGAGACGCATTCCAAGATGGGCTAAGGGTCATCGAAAAGAAAGATCCCCTAACCCTAGTAACCCAGTGAAGACGGGGCCGCACTGAGGTCCCCGTCCCTGCATTAGGGATCGTGCATCTGGACGGTTTGGCTCGATGCATCTGCAGAACAGATCCCGTGTCCCTAATGTGTTGGGCCCACCTAACTTCAAGGGTGCCCTCGAGGGCGCGAAGTTACTCGCGCTTCGCGCTTCGCGGTTCGGCTCCGATTTCTCCCCCTCCTCCTCTTCCCCCCTGGGAGGCGGCGCGAGAGCGCGAAGTTATTCGCACTTCGCGCTTCGCGCAGCGCGAAGCGCGAAGGTGGGAGCCCTTGTAACTTGGGTCCCCTCCCAAAGGGTTTGGGGTCCTTCTCTGGTCAAGCGAAGGGGTCCCCAAGCGCCCCCCAGGACGGCCCCCTTGGGGACCCTCTGGAGCATGCTGGAGGCCCGCGGCCCCGGGGCACGGCCGCGTGGGGCGCCCGGGAGCGCCCGGAGGTGCCCCAAACGCAGCGCCCAAGGGAGCGCCCGACAGCGCCTGGAGTTCGGGTGCGTGGGCCCCTAAACAAGGGCGCCCTCGAGGGCGCGAAGGTGTTCGCGCTTCGCGCTTCGCGCTTCGGCTCCGATGCCTCCTCAACCTCCACTTCTCCCCGGGGAGGCGGCGCGAGAGCGCGAAGTTATTCGCACTTCGCGCTTCGCGCAGCGCGAAGCGCGAAGTTGGGAGCCCTTGCTAAAGACTCGTCGGCGAGCGGGGGGGGAAGTGAGAAGGAGAAGGCCTTTCCAGAAGGCGGCGGGGCTTCTCGGAAGCCCTCATGCCTTCTGAGAGGTTTTCTCTGTCGTCGGGGAAGGCCCCGAAAACTTTCAGGAGGCCGGGGGACCTCCGAGACTTCTGAGAAGGCCCGCCCCTTCTCACTTCCCCCCCTCGCTCGCCGCCGAGACTCCACTCTTGGAGCCGCCTGGGAGGTGACCAAGCACTCGTCTGGGCAGCAGAAAGGAGTGACAGGTTCGAGGTTCTGGGTTCGGCATCGTATTTTTTTTGTTTTGTCTTCTTCGCGGCCGTCTTCGGACAATGGGACGGTCAAAAACGGATCCATGGTCAAAAGCTGCACCAGATGGATCCCGGGAGGGGTCCAGGGACCGATTTTGACCGGATTTGGCTTCATCTACCCTTCAGACAAATTTTCTGGGGTACCAACCAGTTCAGACCCCGGTCGCCTCCAAACGAGGACATTCGACTTAGTGCCCAGCGGCACGGTAGCGGATAGACTCACGGCGTAGGTGTTTTAGCTTTCATGTGGTGAGCCGTGATCATACGGATTGTTGATCGATTCCTCCTGCTTGCGCCCATTCTCCTGTCTGAGGCGGGAATTGATCCATATCCAGCGCCTGGGGGGTCGGTTTTCTGAGCCTCGGCAGGCGGTGGATATGGACATATTCGGGCCCCCGGGGGCCCGAATATGTCCATATCCACCGCCCGCTGGGGCACCAGGACGTCGGTTCCCAGGCGGTGGATATGGATAAATCCCCGCCTCGCATCCCGCGCCTCCTTTTTCTCCCTTCCGACTTCTCCTTGTCTCTTCGCAGGCCGAGACCGCCAAGCTGTTCCTCAACGCCTGGAGGTACGTGAACTTCGCCACAGCGAACCAATTCTACCAGATCGCCACCTCGAAGGAAGCAAAATGGGAGTCACAATCTCCCCCCACCCACGTCACTGCTTCCCTTTCGATGCCGCCCTCTAACACCACCTGGAATGAGTCTCTTGTCTTGTTAGAATCCAGCCCCCTGGCGACCGCATAGACCGTGGAGCCCGCAGGGACTCCCCTTGGCCGACCAGGCGACTCAGTTGTATACTCCCAGCCCCTCCCAGTCATCCGCCCTCCCTCCCTCCAGACTCAGACTCTGGCCCGCCTCCCCGCCGTTCACCCTCTCTTCCTGCTCGTCGTTCTTCTCCTCCTCCTCCTGCTCCTCCTCCTCCTCCTCCTCCTCCTCCTCCTCCTCCTCCTCTTTCATCCTCGTGGTTCACGATTTCAGTGGCAGTGGCGTCCTGCCCGCAGGCTCGCGGAAGTTACAGCTGCAGCACGTAAGCTGCGAGTCTGACGCGGGTCTCCGGGTGTGGCGGAGCCCAGGCGAGCGACGCGAGCAAACGGGGCCGTCTTCGCCGAAGCTCGTGTGCAAGCTGCCCGCGCAGGGTCGCGCGTGAACCCCCTCGTCTCCACGGTGGCGTGGGGCCCTCGTGCGCCCCCGCGTGAGTTCGCTATGCTATCTCGCGTGAGGCCCGTGCCTGATCGTTGCCTGGCTGTGACAGGGCTCAGGAGGGAAAGAGACACAGGCACCATGAACTGTCGACTCCCTCTAGCAGAGATGGAGACATGTGGGTGGGAAGTGGGGGGGGGGAAGGCAGACGAAAGCCCAGAAACCAGGTGAACCCGTGGGGGGTCCTGGGGTGTGGGGGGTCTGTTTCTTTACGTGCGTCCCTGGGCCCCTTCCAAAGCCCGGGTGCCCGCGATCGGCCCGCCCGCC
>CAUYUJ010001900.1:0-72500 GCA_963575745.1 Prorocentrum cordatum | reverse complement strand
GCCCCCAGGTCTCGCCAGTTTGGAGGCTGGCGATCGCGCGCCACCCTCGGCCCTTACGCACCTCGTCGCCGCCGCGAATGGGCGCGCGGGCCCGCCCCTGGGCTTCGCTAACGCGGTGGCGGGTGCTCGGATGTCGCCGTCGCGTCTTCTATGCGCGACCGTCGCCGCCGTTGAGGCTCCGCCGCTTGGGAATGGGAGTCGGAGTCGTCCTCCACAGTGGCTCGACGCTACTGCCTGGGGGGGTACCCCACATCAGGGCCCGACCTCCGAGTACCCGTCTGCTGACGCGGGCTTGTGTGCTGACGCCTGCGCGGTCCGGCCGCGCGCGTTTGGCGGGTTGTCGCCCTTCGATTCCGCCTGCGCGTTGCCTTCTCTCCAGTCGTCAGACAGGGGGTGCCCCCTCCAGGTCTCGCTGCGTGGGAGGCTGGTGGCCCGCGCGCGCTCGCATGGAACGCGTCGCGGGCCAGGTTCCCGGGGGGCCTCGTCACGTCCTTCCGAGCCTGGCGCCCCGAGCTGGCAGGCGCCGCTGTTGCGCCCTGCCTCGATGCTCTTGCCGCGGGCGACAAAATGTGGCCGCAGAGGTCGCCCGCGCGCGGGTCACGATGGGGGTTCCCTCCGCCGCGCCGGCGCCCCCCCGGGTGCCGCGAGCAGGCGGTGCGCCGCTGTCCCCCTTCTGGGGGGAATTTCGTCGAGATGCCGAACGTCGACGGTCGCGCGGGCTTCCAGAAGCTCTCGTGGCGCGGGTCCGCGCCGCGCCCCGGCGACCCCTGTCGCCGCGATCAATCAGGAAGTCTTCGGGGCGCGCGACCGCTGCCATCCGCGGGTGGGCTCGAGTCAGCACCCGGGGAAGCGCGCCCGAGGCGCGGCCCGCAAGGTCGTCGTGGGGGCCGAGGTCGAAGGGCGAATCGGGCTCGTGCGCGCTCCCTTCGTTCGCACGGTTGCCCTCTGCAGGCTGACTTTAATCCAAGTGTACCTTGGCTCCTCGACGCGTGCCCTGATGGCGGTTCGCGCTGGCTGCTGGGTGCGGGTGTTTCTGTTCCGCCGTCCTATGCTCTCCCTCGTCGCGCGCGTCTACACGTTCCTGTCGCGGATTGCGTTTGATCTCGCGGCAAATCGCGGCGCGCCTCGGCAGCTGCCGGGGCGCGGTGCCTGACGACTCCCCCGCGGCGTGAGCGCGCCGTGTCTGCTCGCCCCTGGCTTCCGAGTCGGATTTCGATTCCGAGGGCCCCGCTCTGGCCCGCGGCTTCTCGGCGGCTCGGATCTCGGACGAAGCCTTGCGCAGGGCCGCCCGAGCTGCTCAAGTGGGTGGGGCGGCCGAGCAGGCCGCGACCGCAGAGGCTGCTTCTCGCGAGCGGCCCCCTCGGTCTCCAGGTGCCAACTCTTGGGTGGATGATCTTCGGGGTGAGGCTCTGGGGGCTCGGCGGGGCGGTGGAGCAGGCGAGGCCCTGCTGACTCCGGAGACCGAGGCGAGACCCCCGCGCCGATCGGCACGCCCCAGTCCAGCGATGCTCGGGGACAAGGGCCACGCCGCGGGCGTCTCGAAGGCCTCAGCGGCCGCTATACAGGCGATCCCAGACGCCTCTCTCGACGGGCGCGCGCGCCTCTAGCGATGGCGCTACGCCGCCGCAGGGCGGAGCGCGCGCCGTCGAGGGGGCATCGTCGCGGGTCTGCTGCTGCGAGTCTCACCTGTTAGTTAGACTGTGTTCTTCGACGCCAGCTCCCACCGATCCGCTCGCCCGTTTCGGGTCTAGCGGCTTCCGTGCTCGGTGGAGCCGCGTGCTTTTGGCGTTGGGCGTCCCGCTCGCCAAAGCCGCCGCTGGACTGAACTTGGCTCCTGGTCGTCTTCGAGGGTCAGGTGCTATTGGTTTTTACATGGCTACAGAAGACGTCCCTTGCGTCTTCTGGTGAGGTAGGTGGCGCCGAGCGTCGCGTGCTGAGCGCTACCTTCAAGCTGCCGCTGCTTCGACGTCGTCTCTTGCCGAGGCCTCCAGGGCTCAGGTGCTGTTCTTCACCTCTGGCAGCAGTCGCTTGCTTGCCTCTGTTCTGCTTGCTGGGTCGTCAGCTAGGTCAGTTCAACTCGCGGCCGCCCGTCATAAACTTGTAATCGAGGGCTTTGAGCATGGGCATTGCTGCGCGGACTTTCGGCGGCCAGGGGTTATCCTCCTGAGCGCGGCGCGTCGGCCCCCTCGCGCGCGGCGGCAGGTCAGCCCCGCCGCCGCGCGCGAAGGCGCCGGCGCGCGCGCGCGGAGACCGCTCGCCAGGGCGGAGCGAGAGAATGCACCTTTTATTCTCTGCGACTCCCCTTCCGCGGTCTCTGCAGTGTTTCGGCCCTCCTCCCTACCCTCCTGGCTGCGTTGAGACTGAAGGCGCACGCGCTGCGTCGCTGCCCTCTGCGCGCTGCGGGGACTGAGCTGTCTGTCCCCCCGTTGCTTGTATGGCTGCATCGCCTTTCGGCGGCCAGGAGTTTTGCTCCTGAGCGCGGCGCGTCGGCCCCTTCGCGCGCGGCGGCAAGTCTGCCCCGCCGCCTCGCGCGGAGGTGCCGCCACGCGCACGCGAAGACCGCTCGCCAGGGCGGAGCGAGAGAATTAATGTTTTCGTCCAGAATCCGCCTGTAGGGAGACATGCCCGACCTAAAGTAGGCCCGCTGACGGGCCAGCGGCGAACAAACCTCGCGACATGAAAATCGGGCAACAGAGGCGCCGTCCTGGACAGTGGAGTTTTCGGAACACTGAACGTCCTTCATTTAGAGCCTTCGTTCTCCTAGACACTCACAACAGTGGAGACCCATGCCAAGAAACACCCTGCTTGCCTCCAGGGTGCCCTGGGTTTCTTGGGTTTCGATGGTTTTGCGGTGGAGAGCGTGACGTTCCCACGCCAAAAAACAATGGACGTCCTGGGGTCTCAGCGTTGTTTCTTTGTGTGGAAGTTTTCTTGTGGTCCAGCCCCTATTGTATGACAGACCTCCCCCTCCCAGATCAAGCAGAAACGCTAACCTGGGGAGGGCATGCTTAAGGGCTGGCACTGGCGGGGTGCTTGATGGCCCACGGGCCCGCAGTTTCACCGCCCCCGTGAGGGAAACGGCTGCCCCGCGGACCGTGATGGGCGCTCCCACCCATGTGACCCAGCAGGCTTGTCGCTCAGGGGACGGAATTGACTGTTTGGGGGGCGGGGGTTGGCTGACCAAGATACTCAGGCATGCCGTGCTTACCACATGGCGGGCGCATTCTCCTTGTTTCTCCGCTTCGCCGTTTTTTGTTACCGTATTTTTCCGCTACGCCCGCCAGGTAAATTCGCTCCTTACCGCTCCATCTGGTCGATTTTTTTTGCCTGCCATAACGCTTCGTGCCAGCACGCCAAGTCCGAGCATCGTCAAAAAGGAAGAGGAGGAGAAACCCTGCCTATTTCAGTTTTTTTTATTCAGACGACCCCGAACGGTCCCTCCCACCAGCCAGGGCATCTTACCTTCGGCTCTTTGGAGAGGGGAGGTAGTGGCACATCAGGGTCAGCAGCGAGGGGGGATATCACCTGATCTTTGACTCTGCCGCGCCAGCTTGCCTGCACACACGCAGTAGTGTGCCAGTTTCAGAATCGATCCAATAAGACAGTTGCGCCACACATTGGTGCCAGACAGGCCCGCGTGTGCAAATTGTGCCAGCCTCACGATGCATAAGCTGCTTAGTTTCGTTACTTATGCTGGTGCGACAGAGGGTGAGGATTGATGGACGGGATGTGGACAATCAAGCCCTCGTTTCATATGCCCTTTCACCTCTGCATGCGCACACTGCGGCGTTGCACGTTCCGCCGCCAGCATCATTCCAGGAGGCGGAGGTGGTGGTACTGAGGGTTGTAGCTACTTTAACCCTCGGTGGGGGCAATCTCGGAGAATAGGTTGGCGGACGCTTCTGCCCAACGGAGTTTTCGCATCGCAGCTTCCTCTAGCACCGTATGTTTTTCATCCTTTCCATCTTCCTCGTCATCGTCGTCATCATCATCACCACCAGCATCATCTTCATCATCTTCCTCATGTCCGTCTTCGTCGCTATCCGCATATATGGCCCCAGTGGGTATCAGTTTCCGCGCGCTCGTTTTTTGTGCCTAGGGATGTGGAGGTGGTGGATTGATTGGAGACGATCGGATGATGTTTGCCACGGTGGTGACATAGGCTCGTCGATTGCAGCTGTCACCGATGACACTTCCTGCAATCACATAGTTTTCGCCAGAGCTTCCAGCAACGTCCGAATGCCAGCCATAGAGAGCAGGCCACAGAGCTCTTCTTCCTTACGGACAGTGCCGTTTCAAGCAGCGCATCGTTTCATATGCTCCAGTGCATACCCTCGGTGAGAGTCCTTGCATATAATGGCCAGTGGAGGCGAGATATATGATGGGACGGGTTGGGAGGATGGGGACTCCCTTGTCCTTGTCGACGCTTGCAGATATGATATTATTTGCCCTCGCGGGGTCTCCAGTTATTCACTTCTCTTTGCACCTCCTCCACCGCATAGCTCTGCACTCCGGCGGTTTTCATTGATTGTCCATGCAATCAGAAGAACGCACCTAGAGTCCGCCGAACGCACAAAACGAAGGAGGAAGAATCAGGGGAGGGGGATATGAAAGAGCCACTGTAAAGGGGGAAGGGGAGGGTGTGGAGGAGGAGGAGGAGGAGGAGGAGGAGGAGGAGGAGGAGGAGGAGGAGGAGGCGGAGGAGGAGGAGGAGGAGGAGGAGGAGGAGGAGGAGGAGGAGGAGGAGGAGGAGGAGGAGGAGGCGGAGGAGGAGGAGGAGGAGGAGGAGGAGGAGGAGGGGGAGGAGAGCGACTTCTCGGCCCTTCGGGGCCTCGGGGAGGGGGCGGGGGGGGGCGAGGAGCTAGCGCGGGACCGCACCCCCCCCCCCCGGCGGGGTGCCTCGCCCCCTGCCCCCGCCCGCAGGCCGTGCCTGTTCAAGGACACGATGCAGCTGGCGGCCTGCTGCCGGCACACGTTCACCCTGGGCCGCGGGCTCGGTGGCTCGCGCATCGGGCACCAAGCGCGTGTCTCAAGGGGCCCAAGGACACAAATAAATACACACTAATAAAAAGATTCCCCATATTTTCCTATATTTTCAGGGTTTCTGTCTTCCCCCCCACTTCCCATATTTCCTCATATTTTCTGTGGAATCGACGATTAATTGTGTCTGTGTATTTTTTTCCTCCTGAGTGTCGTCCCTCGAAGGAGGAAATTTCACACGGCATGAGCATAGACTTTTGGCGCTCCGCGCGGACGTCTTGGATCCGCGCCCGGCCCCCCCGTGGCGGCGCCTCCGACGCCGCCCCTGGCGCGCTCCGCGCGCCAGGGAGGGGGGGGTCCAGCGCGGGTCCAAGAAGTCCGCGCGGAGCGCCAGCAGTTTATGTTCGTGTGGGTTTTGCTTCTTCTAGAATTGAATCGCCAAGCGCGCTTCGCTCCACGACTCGCAGAGAGCCTCCTCGCAAACGTCCGAAAAACACATGTCTGCATCGACGTAGCGTATCGGAGATCCCCCTACGGCGGATCCAGGCCATTTGCGAGGAGCTACTTTGCAAGTAGTGGAACGTGCTAGTCTAGAATTTGGGTACTTTTGGGGCTTTGTTGGGGCATTGCGCAGCCTCCTGGGGACATCCTGGGGCCGCCTTTGGGTTATGTTCGGCAATGTCTGGGTCACCTTTGGGCCTCTGGGGGCCATCTTGGAGACTTTTTGGGGGCATCTTGGGATCACCTCGGGGCTGACTCGAGGGCGTATTGGGCCATACCAAATCGGGCGGTGTTGGTGGCATCTTGGGGCCTCCGGAGGCCACCTGGGGGCCATCGCGGGCAATCTTGGAGTCATCTTGGGGCCGTTGGGGGCCATCATGAAGCCATCTTGGAGCGTATTGGCAGCAACACGCAGGACGAACAGAAAGCACCGAAGCATTCGTTCCCCCCCCTCCCATCTACCGTCACACGTTTGCTCAATAGGAGCATCTTGGGTCCCTCAGGGTAGGCTCACGGCTTCTTGGGCTGTTGCGGGGCCTACTTCTTTGGACGCCAGCATCGCAGAGCGGCTTTCGCTCGGCAAACAATAGGATGGGCCCAGAGTGTCCCGGATCATTTCGTTCTGGATTTCGAGTTGAATTTCGTGCGGATTTTTTTTGCCAGGAATGAAGACTAAAACACATCCACGCGAAATTCACTTCGTTTTTCGCTCGCCGCTTCGGGCAAAAATCCACGCAGACATCCACGCAGAAATCCGCTGCAGCACGTCTGCAAGGCCGGTGCAATGATACACTTCATGCGATATTTGGCGATATTGGGCCCTTTGGGGGCTCTTTGTGGGGCCCTCTTGGGGCGTTCTGGAGGTCTCTTGGGCCCTCCTGGCCGCCAAGTGCAGTCCCTATGGAAGCCCACGGGGGCAAGAGGGCTGAGGGCCCCAGCCTGATAGAAGGGAGCAAGGACACAGGACATGGGAGAGACATTAAGCAGGACTTGAGAGACAGTAGAGATGAGAGACAGCCAGCAAGACGCACCAGCAAGACGTCAACGAGCAACCCAACAGGCCTTTTCATCATCGCGCCCCCATTGGGGCTGATGGATCCATCTTGCTTCTAGTCTCATGCTTGCTTGCCAGTTTGTTGTTGTATACGTTTTTCTTCCACGCGCTTTGAATCGTACGGACTAGTCTTGGAGGCTCTTGGCTTTGTGCGGAACGGGGCCTGTTGTGTGGGTTATGCGCTATATGGGACATCGGGATTCGCGACGGAAGGGAGGCGAGAGATGCCCAGGCCATGCCGCAATGTTGGTGAACGAGACGATGCCCGACTGCGTGGTAGAGCAGGCTCTGCAGCGAGGGGGAGCACCCGTGTCAGGAGTGGATCGTGTGTGCTAAGTCGGAGGCAACAGGCCGGGGAGTTCGGGTGAATGTCAGTGGATTGCCCAACAAAGGGTCCCTTTTGAAAAAGGGCCGCCCTCCTTTCTGGCGATCGCAAATGCGGATCAAGGGGGCGTGGATGAGCCACGGGCCCGGGTTCCGCGGGACGCCGCGGATTTCCGCCGCCCAGCGAGGCGGGCACCGCCCGCGCTTTGGGGAGGGCACCTCCCCCGAAGCCCTGGACTTGGCGACCGCGCGCACTAAATCCATGGATCGCTCTTGGGAAGAGGAGGAGGAGGAGGAGGAGGGGTGGAGGAGGAGGAGAAGGAGGAGGAGGAGGAGGAGGAGGAGGAGGAGGGGGTGGAGGAGGAGGAGGAGGAGGAGGACGAGGAGGAGGAGGAGGAGGCGACCACGCAAGAGCGCCATTCCTGGTTTGCGCGCCCAGGCACCAGGCCCCGGGTCCGAGGGACCACGACCGCTGCCGCAAGAAGGGGGGACACCGCGGGGCCCGAGCCCGCCCCTGCGAGGCCCCCTGTCGGCCTCGGGGCGCGGGGACCGCCGCCAAGCCGACTCGAGAGAGCCCCGAAGCGCTTGGGAGGGCTTCGCGGGCTCGCAGGCGGCCCGCGAGGGGTCTCAAACGGCCCAAGAGGCCTCAAAGACGCCCCAAGGGCGCTGCAAGAGGCCCTCCCAGGGCCCCGAGAGGTATAACCCGTCCCATTCCCCCCATATATTTTTACATTTATATTTATGTATACACACATCTATCCATCCATCCATCCATCCATCCATCCATCCATCCATCCATCCATCCATCCATCCATCCATCCTTCCATGCATGCATGCATGCATGCATGCACGCACGCATGCATGCATACTGACACACAGGCACACCTACCTACCTACCTACCTACCTACCTACCTACCTACCTACCTACATTCATACAACCAGACATACATACATACATACAAACATACATACATACCTACATCTATACATACATACGTTCATACACACATACATACTCATACGGCCATACCTACACATACACACATGCAGACACACCTATATATGCATACATAGAAACATACACATGCATGCATGCACGCATGCATACATACCTACCCGCATACATACATACACACATACAGTGCACACAGACGTTGCACACATACACCTACATACCGACATACATACGCACAGCCATACATACCAGCACACATACATACACACATACACAGGTACACACATTCATACACACATCCATACACATACAATTTACATACATACACACACATACCTACCTACCTGCATGCATGCATACACATACACATACATATACATATATATATATATACAGACATCTACATACGTATCTATACACACATTCATACTTTTATATATACGCATGCGTACATACATACATACGTACATACATAAATACATACACACATATTCACAACCATGTATACATATAGACATACATACATGTATGTACAACCATTCACACATATGTACACACATACACACATACATACACACATGCATACATACACACATACATACGTATACTATATACACATACATACATACACACATGCATGCACATATACATACATGTACACACACATACGCATCCACATGCATACATACATACATGCATGCATGCATACATACATACATGCATGCACGCATACATAACTACACGCATACACATAATATACATATATATACATACACACACGCACACACAAACATGTATACATACATACATGCAGACATACATACATTATTGCATGCGTGCATGCATGCACACATACACACATTGATCGACGACGAGAGAGAAAGAGAGAGAGAGAGAGAGAGAGAAAGAGATACTGATAGACAGAGAGAGAGAGAGAGAGAAAGAAAGAGAAACAACAACAATGATTTGGCATGCTCCGCCCACAACAACCCAAGAGGCCTCGATATTGCCTTGAGACATCCCAAGAACCCTGGAGGCGGCCCGAGAGGACCCCAGGAGGGCCCCAAGAGGCGCCCAAGAGAGGGATTTCGAGCTGAGATTTCGAGCCCTCCGCCCCAGGAGGCCCCCACAAGAGGTGCCCAGGAGATCCAAGCCCAAAAAGGCTTCAACAGGTCCAAAAGGCTTCAAAACTGCCTCCAAGACGCCCCTGAGAAGGCGTTCGGGCTCCCCCCGCAAAAAGGTAGCGACGATTCCCGACCCTGCCCCCTGATAGCTCGCCAAGAAGCCTTCCAAAGCACGGATGGCCCTCCCGAAAGGCCCCGCGAGTCTCCACTACGTTCCAGGACGCCTCCTGTTGCTCCAGAGAGTTTTTTTTTTTTTTTTTTTTTTTTTTTTTTTTCTAGCGTGCCAGATCTTTCACTAGCGTGCCAGATCTTTCACCGGCGGAGCCCTTCCGAGAGGTTTCCCAACGTACTTTCGGCGCGCCCCGTCGGCCACCTGTGCGAACCTCAAAAGTGCTCAGGCAAGGATGCTCTTCGTTAATACGGCTCCACTGCTGCTCTAAGATGCCGCCAGGACGGCCCAAGAGTGTCCAAGGTACCTACAGCTTCGCCCACGATGCCTCCGAGACGTCTTTAAGACGGCCCAACGCGATCTCAATGGGGCTCGATATGCCCCACAGACGGCCCAAGTGGCCTGCTGGAAGAGGGCCCGAAGAGGCTAATGCCATTGATCTTCTTCGGTTTCTTGAAATATTCTTTCATTCTCGCCCTCTGCGGCTTCCGACGGCCCAAGACAGCTCCAGAGGCCTCCAATGCAGCCCTGAGACGTACCCTGGAGCCCTCAGAGTGCCCTGAGACGGGCCAAGAGGGTCCCAATCAAGTGTGTTTGTGGGTGTGTGTGGGTGTGTTTGTGTGTGTGTGTGTGTCTGTGTGTGTGTGTGTGTGTGTGTGCGCGCGCGCTGTTTTTTGTTTGTGTGTAGGTTGTGTGTGTGTGTGTGTTGTATGTGTGTGTGTGTGTTGTGTATGTGTGTGTTGTGTTGTGTGAATGCGCGTGTGTATGTGTATGTATGTGTATGTGTGTATGTGTCGTGTGTACTGTGTGTATGCGGGTGTGTATGTGTGTGTGTGTGTGTGTGAACGTGTTTGCGTTTGTGTGTGTGTGTGTGTTTGTGTTGTGTTTGTGTTTGTGTTTGTTTGTTTGTTTGTTTGTTTGTGTGTGTGTCTGTCTGTACCAGGCGGATGCCTAACTTTCTCACTCCACTGAAATCAAGAATGAGTTTCGCGCCGCCTTGCGCTCACACCTTTGGGCGACCACCCCCCCTTGAGCTCACACCCTTGGGCGACCGACACGATAAGTGTGCTCCAAGCGTATGCCTGCCCTTCTCAGTCCAGGGCAATGGCTCGTTTCGCTTCGCCTTGCGCGCACACCCTTTGGGTGACCGACCAGAGAAGTGCAATCGTTTCGTCCGCCGCGCGCGCACACCCTTTGGGCGACCGGCCAGGCACGTGTGCGCCAGGCGCATGCCTACAGTGGAGGCCCGTGCCAGGAAGCACCCTGCTTGCCTCCGGGGTGCCCTGGGTTTCTTGGGTTTCGATGGCTCTGCCACGGACAGCGCGACGTCCCCACACCACGACTCAAATGGACGCCCTGGGGTCTCAGGGTTGGGTTTCTTGTGGAAGGTTTCTTATGGTCGAGCCCCTACCGAAGATGGGAAAGAGCCCCCCGAAGGCAGCCGAAGAGGGCCCCTCCGCAGCCGTTTTGGCCCAAGGCTGGCCCCCCCACAGCGCCGCGCCGCCTCGCCTCCGACCCTGCTTTGTTGGCGGCAGCCTGGCCCCGGGCCGGCCGCCGCATTCCTCGGAGGAGGAGGAGGTACCCCTACGTCTGCCCTTCCCTCGCTCTCCCCTCTTTGTCAAGAGGGGAAAAAACACACAGACTCGTCGATTCCCAGAACATATTCGAGAATATGGGAAGTGGGGGGGGAAGACAGAAACCCAGAAAATATAGGAAACTATTGGGAATGTTTTTATTTGTGTGTATTGATTTGTGTGGTCCAGGGCCCCTTCACTTTGGGCCTCCTGGGTAGCCCTCCTGGGTTTCCTGCGGAAGGTTTCTTGTGGCCGAGCCCCCTGCTGACTGTGTCCCTCTCGGTCCAGGACAGGATGTCGCGTCGCTCGGCCTTGCGCGCAAACACCTCTCGGGCGACCGCCTCTTGCAGCGGCCCCAAGATGACCTGTGCCGCCGTGGACACCATGCCAGCTATCAGTCGGGCGTGTCCCTCCGCAGGAGGAATATTGAGAGACAGTGGCAACATAGTCTCGGGACGACTTTCAATCAGTTTTGATTATTTTTGGGATATGTTTGGACCCCCTTTTTTCCTCCAGAATCCGCCTGTAGGAGGACATGCCCGACCGAATGCCAGCTCGAGCTTGAGCGCGCGCGATGGTTCTAGGGCTTCTGTACATGTGCCAGGCGCACACGGGCACACGGGTGTTGTTCATATGGCCCATCACGACTCCCTCAGAACTGGCTGATTGCGCTGGCGCCGCTCTTCGTTTCCTCTCTCTCCCCTCCTCCGCAGCCACGGTGCTTCGGGCCTTGCTGCTTTTCCTCCCCCTCCCACCCTGCACAAGCGCGGTGGCGGCGCCAGCGCCCTGCGCACGGTCTCTCGCCATCGCAAAGTGTGGTGCCCCCTCCTCTCCCCCAGAAGCAATGCACAGTCGGGGCGCCAATCGATGATGATTCTGCTGATGGCGATGGTGATTACGAGGAGGATGAGGAGGATGAGGAGGAGGAGGAGGAGGAGGAGGAAGAGAAGGAGCGGGAGGAGGAGGAGGAGGAGGAGGAGGAGGTGAAGTTGAAGGTTGAGGAGGAGGAGAATACATTGACGAAGACGAGGAGGCGCAGGGGATGTGCAGTGGCCATCAGCCCCGACAGGCGAAGAAAGCCCTGGGCAAACTGGGGCGGACGCTCGCTGGCACCAGGAGGGCAAGGGGGGATGGGGCTGCGCGCACGCACGAGAACCGCGGCGTTCGAGCGCAGCCCCGCGGAGCGCTCGGTGGCGGGCGTCGTCGGGCCAGACCGCTGGGGTGACGGTGGGCTCTCGGACCGGACGAGAGGGGGGGATATAGGGAAAGGGGGGGGGTTACAACATCTGCTGCGTGCAGCTGGTTTCGGCCCCGCCGCCGGGCCCACTCCTCGATACACGGGCGCCTCCCGGCGCCGGGAGGCGCCGGGGAAAACAGCTGCGTGAGCTGATTCTCAAGCCCCTTTCGCCCGGCCCGATGCTATCGTGTGCTTGTGCGGTATGTGCGATCCGGGCGTGCGCGTCCAAGGGGGGCGCACGCTGCTAGTAGTAAGTCCTGCTGCGTGCCACGATGTTGGACGATGTGCGCGGGGTCAGAGACCAGCGCCCACGGGGACACGGCAGGAGCCCGCCGCGGCACTAGTCGGACGTGGCTTTCCAGCTTTGGCCGCCATCCGTCTCGAGCGGTCGCCTGCGGCGTCCACGAGCGGAGTTGCTGCCGGTTGCGACGTAGGCGCCCGCAAATAAGAAGTCCGAAAGGGCTCCCCAGACTCAGGAGGGAAAGAAACACACAGACACAATTGATTGTCGATTGCCCAGAAAATAGGGGAAAATATGGGAAGTGGGGGGGAGACAAAAACCCAGACAATATTTGAAAATATTGGGAATCCGGTTATTTGTGTGTATTCATTTTTGTGTCCCAGGGCCCCTTCACAGACACCCCGCATGGCAAAGTTCGCGGACGACCGCGCCGCAAGGGATCGCGCCGTGTTGCGAACGAAACCCCCCCACTCCTGCGAAGGGCCTACCGCTGCCCCGTCAAGCTCGAGATTCGGGGGCGAAGGGGGTGTGTTTCGGTGTTTCGTTCCCTCGACCCGGCACGTGCGCTTATTCTGCAAGTAGCGGCATGGCGGGACCGCGGGGCTTGTTGCCACATGCTTCGAAGAAGACAAGCGCATTAAGCACAAATGTTCGGAGGCCTGCGCAGACTTCTTGAATCTGCGCTGGGTTCCCCTGGCACCGCCCCTGGATCCGCCCCTGGGGCGCTCCGCGCGCCAGGGAGGGGGGTCCAGCGCCGATCCAAGAAATCCGCGCGGACCTCCGACAATTTATGGTTGTGCCGTGTTTTGATCCTCGATTGCTGCAGCGGGAGCAGGATTTGTTCAGATGTGACGTTTGTGGTCCTATTCCAGGTTTTTGTGTTGTGCACCGTCGCAAACTGGTTCCATTGGACTGTTCCACCTCGTCGGCCCTCCTTGTCACCTGCGCGGCCGCACACGATAGTTCCATCGATTCTTGCCTCCTGGCGATTCTCCTATAAGTTGGCGCGAATCAAACATGTACTTATGATGTTAAGAGTGGATTGGAATCGCGCACTGAATATGCCCAGCCTTGAGCAGTAAATGCGTGTCGCGAGGAAGATTGACTCAGAACTGTTGAAAGCGAGTGGAGGTACCCGGACACTCAGCGGCTCTTTGTTTTATGACATGGGCCATGGATTTCTCGATCCCTTCTCCTGGGGCCAGCGTTTCATCCTGACTCGTTCGGATAGCTCTGGTGCTCGAAACCAGGCCCCAGAGGCAGAACCCGACGAAAAGAACCGCCCGCCTCGATCGGCATCCCGAGCCGCTGGATGTCGCGCAGGGGTTGGTCCGAGGAGAGCGGGAGTAAAACGACGCGAAGATCGGGACAAAAGCGGATCGGGATAATTCGAAATCTCTGAGAATCGGCGGGTTTGGAGGATGTATTGGGCGCCGCGGCCGCTCCAGAGCGTTCCGGAACGCTCTGAGAGCGCTCCGGAACGCTCTGGAGCGATTTATCCCGATCCTAGCCTTGTTTTAGGGAGGTGCGGCGTGCTTGGCATGGCCTTCAAGCCGGACAGCGACGACCCCCGAGAGTCCCTGGCCTTCAAGCTCCGCCGGCTGCTGCTATGGGAGGGGGCCGAGGCGGCGGCCGCCCCAGTCTCTCTCGAGAGAGAGGGGAGAGAGCGCGCGGCGCCGAGGAGGAGCGAGAGGCACCCCAGGGAAGAGGCCTTGCGCTGCCGTGGGAGGGAGACACCGAGGAGGAGAGAGAGAGAGAGAGAGAGAGAGAGAAAGGAGGGAGACACCGAGGAGGGAGACACCGAGGAGGAGGAGACACCGAGGAGGAGAGAGAGAGAGAGGACACCGAGGGGTGCGGCTCTCCTAGGCCTCTCAGGTGCGGGGTCCGAGCAGATGGGGTCGGAGGATCGCGCCGCATCGCCGACGCATCGGCGACGCGGCTCGATGTGGAGCCCAGCCCGTGCTTCCCTGCGCCGACGGCGCCGATGCATCGCCGACGTCGACGATGCATCGCCGGTGCATCGCCGGTGCATCGCCGACGCATCGCCGACGCATCGCCGATGCATCACCGATGCATCGGCAATGCGTCGCGATCCTTCGACCCCATCTCCTCGGACCCCACCTATGAGGCCTCTAGAGTGGACGAGGAGGAGGAGGAGGAGGAACAGGAGGAGGAGGAGGAACAGGAGGAGGAGGAGGAACAGGAGGAGGGGAGGGGGAGGGGGAGGGGGAGGGGGAGGGGGAGGGAGGAGGAGGAGGAGGAGGAGGAGGAGGAGGAGGAGGAGGAGGAGGAGGAGGAGGAGGAGAGCTATCGATACCGTTACCCGTCCCTCGTCGCCGCGGCTGGATCCGCCTCGAAATCTCGGGCAGAGCGCACCCCAGGAGATGTTTGGGGAGTCAAGGTGCGCATCGGTACCTTTTTCCAGGGGCAATGTTAGGGGGGGATACGCACAGGGGGATGCATCGACCCCCAATCGCCCATTCACCGCCGAGGAAGGGCCCGACAGCCCATCCCGCCGAAGGCTGCGGATTTGCCACTGGGGGCCCATCGCCGATCTACTCTACCCGCGACTCATGGCCGATGCCAGGTCGATGCTTCCCCATCTGAGTTGGTCCTTCCCTAGCTCAGGAGCGAAAGAAGGACGTACACGTACATGAATCCACGCTGGGTTCGAGAGTTTGCACTGCGCGAATGTTCGTGTCACGCGGCTGGTCTCGCGTTTCATGTACATAGCTGGGCGCGTACGTCCTTTGTGGGCTCCCTACTAGCGTTGCCCCTGGCTAATCCTCACCCCGACGCAGTGTGGTCTTCGGTTCACAGCTCGTGCCTCCGGTGGCCCTTGGGACGATCCAGGCAGCCGCAGGCGCCTCTCGTCGAGGCAGTGGCCCGTCGGCCAACCGGCCGCGGCGGGGTCACCCCGCTCGCGCCCGACATCATGGCTGGAGTCCCATGGCGGCGCCTCCGGCGCCGCCCCCAGTAGTACTGGGGGCGGCGCCGGAGGCTATGATGCGATTGTTCGCGCCGTTATTTGGGCTTCGCCCGCCATCTCCGAGGCCTATGATGCGATTGTGAGTTGGTCGTGCATCTGACCCCCCTCGGAAAAAAAAGTTGGGTGCTTTGTTAAGAATCCGAATCGACTGCCGATGTGGCGGTGACGACCAGTACGCTCCGCGCGCCCGGGAGGGGGGTTCAG
The DNA here is from genome assembly GCA_963575745.1 of Prorocentrum cordatum. Lineage (NCBI taxonomy): Eukaryota > Dinophyceae > Prorocentrales > Prorocentraceae > Prorocentrum > Prorocentrum cordatum. The sequence goes on along the minus strand of CAUYUJ010001900.1, from coordinate 57,147 downwards.
CGCCGATTCAAGAAATCCTCTCGGACCTTCGAGTAATTGTGTTTATGCTTTTTTTGTCCTTCCGCTACACGGTGGAGGGGGAGTACGAGCCACCCCCCTTCGCAAAGGTGGTGGGGGTGGTCGAGCCGCCTCTGCCACTACCCCTCCACTCAGAAAGTGAATGGCAGGGGGGAGGGGTGTCGAACTCCTGCCGCTTCCGGCAAACGACAACCACGACGGCGACGGCAACAGCGTCGGTGGCGACGCCGGCGGCGCCGCCGTTGGCGACGACGACGACGACGGCCAGGACACGTTCCGTCGGGCGGGCGGGCGGGACGTTACATGCCGCAAACCGTGTCCCACCAACCAGCGAGCGTCGCATGGAGTGTCTCTCCGCCAGACTGAGCGTTCCGCTCGTGGCCGTCGTCGTCGCCGTCGTCGTCGCCGTCGAAGTCGCCGTCGCCGTGGCCGTTTTCGGTTGAGGACACGTTTTCCCCCAGCCTTGTCCCGTCAGCGGCCGAGGGCCACATCTCGTGAGCCGCCCGCCCGAGCGAGCGTCCCGCCCGAGCGAGCGTCGTCCCCGTTCTCGTCGGCGGCTGCGTGGGCTGTCGTGGGCTGCGTTTCCCCCCGCCGTGCCGCGTCGGCGAGCGGGGGCTGCCTGTCCCCCTACAGGGGGATTTTCGACGAAAAATAAAACATACCCCAAAAAATAAGACAAAGATGGTCCCGTAGCCATTTTGGCTCAAGCCATTTTGGCTCAGGACCGTTGGCTCAGGCTTGAAGTGCTTCCTGTTGTTGTCAACGCTGGCGTTCTGCCACTCCCCGCCACATTAAGAACCAGGGAAGCAGTGGCACCGATGGCGCGCTTTGGCAGCAGGGTCCTGCCATCGGCAGTCGCCGCGCTCGCGCTCGCTGGCATCTGCTGGCTTCCTGGCTGCTTCGTGCCGGCGGTGGATCGACGGGCAGTCATCGCTGCTGCAGCCGCCGCCTCCATTGCTGGACAGCAGAAGGAGGCGCGTGCTGCGCAGGCGAGGTTCTCCGTGTTTGGTTTTGACGGGAGCGGGAAGGGCGCCGTGTCGGACGCCTACCAGCAAATCGACCCTGACGCGATCTCGCCCTACTCGCAGTTCAGCAATCCCAAGGATTCTGAGTACACGAACAACAAGGCCCTGCAGGAGAAGCTCTACGAGATGAACAAGGCCAGGGTGATCGAGTACGTGTCGATGCTCGATAAGGTCCCAGAGTTGATTCAGAAGAAGCAGTCCGAGAATCTCAAGAGTCTGCTGACCACCAAGCTCTACAGTCTCCGCGAAAGCATGGAGTACGTGACCACCAAGGGTACGCCGTTCTACCGCAAGAATGACGCAGCAGGCATGAAGGAGGCCGACATCTTCTTCCAGGATCTGGCTGACCTCGGCGTGGCGGGCCGGGAGAGGAACTGGGGCTGGGCGACCGAGTCGTACGATAAGTCCAAGGGCAGCTTCAAGGCGTGGATGGACGTGGTGGGGCTCTGAGCTGCCAGGGCGTGCTTCCGGGTGTCAGCCGCCCCCCGAGTCAGCTAATGTCAGCCAATGTCAGCTTGACATGGCCAGCTCGGAAAGGACACAGGCAGCTCGGTCGATGCATTCTTCAACGAGGGTCTAAGCAGCACGCCGCGGGGATGTACCGTCCACTGCTTCCGAGCGCGCTAGATGCACCAGATAGGCTGCGGGAGTATGTTTTTGAAATTGCCAGCTGCATGAGGACAGCGGGCGCCCCCCTGCTAAAAAACAATGAAAAAATAGACCAGAAAATAGTCTGGGGACTATTTTTCGAAAATTGTTTGACCTTTTTGGTGTATTTTTGGGATATGTTTATTTTTTCATCGAAAATCCCCCTGTAGGGGGACACGCCCGACATAAATCTGATGCCGTCCCGCCTGCCCGACGGAACGTCCTGCCCGTTGGGCGTCGTCGTCCTCGTCGCCGCCTTCGACGGCAGTAGCTCCATGTTTTCCCCTGACCCCGGATATCAAGTCGGGCATGTCCTCTACAGGAGTGATAGGGAAACATATGTTGAAAATAGTTAGGGGACGATGCTCCGACTATTTTCGATAATTTCTTAAGTTGTGGCTTGACTTTTTTCTAACATTCGCCTGTAGGAGAACATGCCCGACCTACAGGCGGGGCGCTGACGAAGGAACCCTTTTCGTTGGGGAGGGGCTCCGCGTTCCTTAAGTGTTTCACAGCTTGCCTCAGGTTTTCCTTCTGTTTTCGATAGGAGATCGAAGTTTAACTTATGGAAAAAAGGGGCCTCGTTCCTTATTGAGGGTTCCTTAGGTCAACGCCCCGACTGTAACCCTAACAATGTCCCATCAGCGAGTGAGGCCAGTCTTGAGACTTCGTGCTCCGCCCGCCCGCCTGACGGAACGCTCCGCCCATGGTCGTCGCCGTCGTCGTCATCGTCGTCGTCGCCGCCGCGTTTGTCGGTGGTTGTGATGTGTTTGTCCACCCTTGTCCCGCCAACGAGTGAGGGCTCCATTCAGTGTCCCTCCCGCCCGCCCGACGGAACGTTCCGCCCTCGGCCGTCGTCGTCGTCGTCTTCGTCGCCGTCGGAGGTGATTGTTTCGTATTTTCCGCCAACCTGGTTCCACCAACGAGCGATGGTTACATTTACAATCGGGGCGCTGAGGAAGGAACCCTTTTCGTTTGGGATGGGCTCCGTGTTCCTCAGTTGTTGTACAGTCTACCTTAGATTTTCCTCTGGTTGTCTATGGGGAATCGAATTTAAACTTACGGGAAAAAGGGGCCTCGTTCCTTGATTATCGTTCCTGTGGTCAACGCCCCAACTGTATTTCATGTCCCGCACCTCCGCCTGACTGAACACCCGCCCGTGGCCTTCGTTGTCGCCGTCGACGTCTTCTGCTGGCGGCTAGAGGGGGGGGTCCCAGGTCCGGAGAGGAGGGGGACGGATTCTCGGAAGTGCGGGGGGTCCCGGTTCAAGGGGGGGGGGGGTCGATTTTGCACCAGTGTATTCGGATGCAACTCCTGGGAGGTCACATTCTCATTTTGCCCTGATCCGAGCCGAAATCCAGCTTAATCCGGTTTAATCCCGCTTATCCCGCCAAATCCCGCTTAATCCCGCTTAATCTGGCCTAATCCCGCTGAGTCCGAGGCCAATTCCGGCGTAACAGCTCCCAAATGGGGCTTAATCCTCTTTAATCTTTCCGACGAGAACCTCCCAGTAGTTGCCTCTTAAAGTGTAGCGTCCACAGAAGTCGCTTTCTCAAGAATCGAGAATGCAGAGGGACAGTTTTGTTGCCAGCTTCTGGAATGCTGGTTTCGGGCTTTCGGGCCGCAAAGTCACAACCGGTGACGGCAAGCCAGCCTCTCGGGAAAGGGTCAACAGGCTCCCTGGTGTGGGCAGCCGGTTGCAAGGCCACATCACCGCGGCACGCAGCCGCGGGTCCGACAGCCACCAAGCCGGGTGAGCGACGCAAGCAACGAGGTCGTTTGTGCCGGCTTTGGGGCGCAAGCTGCCCAGCGGCCGCGATGGATCCAGCTAGGGGGCCACATGCGAACCCTACCCCGACCCCCCACGATTTCTGAGGGGGAGGGTGGGGTTCATTTCGCGTGAACCCCACCCTCCCCCCCAGAAATCGTGGGGGGTCCACGTCTCCCATTTACCCTTGGAGTGCCCCAGTCTCCTGGCCGCCAGCGTCCATCCCAGCTGCAGCATCCCGCTGCAGCACGCCGCGCGCTGCAGCATCCCGCCGCGCTGCAGCACGCTCGTCCAGGCAACCCTTGGGGCGCAGGCTGCCCAGCGGCCGGCGTCGTGTCCTGTGGTTTTGGAGGCCATGTTGCCGTCGGAAGAGTCTTGTGTCCTGTCGCGTGTCCTGTGCGCAATGGCGCGCCTGTAGCCCCACCAAAACATGTTCTAAGAACCTTTTGAGGTTCCCAGGAAGTGTTCTTAGAGCATTTCTGGCTGGGAGTCTGTCTTGTTTTATCACATGGGGTTTATGTTCTAAGAATATTGTTTTTGTCCTCGGAACACTTTTAGGTTCTAAGAACATGTCGTGGTAGGACTATAGGAATGCCGGGACAGTCGGTCCCTGCTCAAAGAGGAGGGCTCGGGGGAAGAGAGAGTCACTCTCGATCCCGGTAAGCCTTCAGGTGCGTGCTGAAGCCGCGCAGGAGCAGGACATCCAAGACGAGGTCGAGGCCAAGCCAAGAGAGATGTCACTCGTCGAGGGCCGCCCACTGTTTGCAGCAGTCTGTTCCGTGGGAGACGGCGGCGGGCCCTGGCATCGCCCAGGGCCTCCTCTTTCACTTTCCGTGCCCGTCTTAGATGGCAGATGTGGTCTTCGTCTCTCCTGAGACGGGGATGAGCGGGAACGTCGGCTACGCGTAGGAGTGACCTTTCAGATGGGGTGACCTTTGGTGCGGACCCGCAGTGGTTCCGCCAGCACTGGCTCTCGCGCTTGGACTGCGTTAATTTGGCCGCCCCCGCGGCCCCCTTCAAGCCGCGCGCCAAAGGTCACTCCTGCCTAGGGTCACTCCTGCGTGCAGGCGAGAAAGGAGGGTGAGGCGGAGTAGGAGTAGGAAGAGGAGGAGGAGGAGGAGGAGGAGGAGGAGGAGGAGGAGGAGGAGGAGGAGGAGGAAGAGGGGGAGGAGGGCGAGGAGGAGGAGGAGGAGGAGGAGGAGGAGGAGGAGGAGGAGGAGCGCTCTGGTAATTATATGAATCGGGGCCTCCCGTGAACGCAACTTTTCTCGCTGCACCGCACACTTAGAGATTCGGTGGGGCAGCCTCGAGGCACGGCACGTGCCGCAACGCGCGGAGCGCCAGCGCAAATCGCAAGAGGGCGCGGCTTCGAGACACGACACAGCCAGAGACACTCGCAGCGCCAGTGCAGATCCGAAGGAGGACGGGGAGGAGGAGGAGGAGTAGGAGGAGGAGGAGGATAATGAGACAGGACGGTGCATATCGCCATGGCCTCCGGCCAGTGTCGCCGATCCTGGGCGCTCGGGATGATGATGATGATGATGATGATGATGATGATGAGGATGAGGATGAGGATGATGAGGATGATGATGATGATGATGATGATGATGATGATGATGATGATGATGATGATGATGATGACGATGATGATGATGATGCTGATGATGATGATAGTGGTGATGGTGGTGATGGTGATGGTGATGGTGATAGTGATAGTGATAGTGATGGTGATGATGTTGATGATAATGCTGATGATGCTGATGATGATGGTGTTGATGATGATGATGATGATGATGGCGGTGATGATGATGATAATGCTGATGATGCTGATGATGATGGGGTTGACGATGCTGATGCTGATGCTGATGCTGCTGCTGATGAGGATGAGGGTGGTGATGATGATGACGATACTGATGATGATGATCATGATGGTGGCGATGATGAGCACGATGATGATAATGATGATGATGATGATGATGATGATGATGATGATGATGATGATGATGATGATGATGATGGTGCTGATGATGCTGCTGATGATGATGGTGGTGGTGATTATGAGTATGATGATGATGATGATGATGATGATGATGGTGATGGTGATGATGATGCTGCTGATGATGCTGATGATCATGATGATGCTGATGATGATGCTGATGATCATGATGATGATGCTGATGATGATGATGATGATGATGATGATGATGATGATGATGATGATGATGATGATGATGATGAGGGTGGTGATGCTGATGCTGATGCTGATGCTGATGCTGATGCTGATGCTGATGATGATGATGATGATGATGATGATGATGATGATGATGATGATGATGATGATGATGATGATGATGATGCTGATGATCATGATGATGCTGCTGTTATTGAGCCCTAATATGTTTTGGCTGTGAGCTAAGCGCGGGGTAATATCGGAGGGGGGGTGGCACCGAGCCCCTTGTGCCAGCACAGGGGGGGGGGTGCCAGCACCGGGCCCCCGGTGCGGCAACGGGGGGGAGGTGCTGGCACCGGAGAGGGGTGCTGGCACCGGGGGGGGGGTGGGACCGGCACGGGGGGAGGAGATTGAGAAAGGACTGTGCGTATTTGGCACGCTTGCATCTACGACGCAGAACACGAGTGGGGAGGATGAGGGGGGAGGAGCAAGATGGACCAGGATGAGGATGAATAAGGATTCTGCTGGCGGGCTTGACGATTTTTCTCGAACCGACTTCCCGGGAGAAAGTCAGACGCATCGGTACAGATCGATGTAATTTCATTCAGCCGACACGATTCAAGGGCAATTTTTTTTCGGGGGGGGCTGAGGGTCGGATGCATCGACCCCCAATCGCCCACTGATCGCCGATAGGGGCCCGATGGCTCACTCCGCCCTGGAACCTGCGAGGTCGCCGTCGAGGGCCTATCGCCGATCTGTCGGCGGTGTAGCGCCCCCCCGAGCCGAACGTTGCCCCGCAGCGATGTGTTTGGGTGGCATCGGTGTTACAGTCGGGGCGCTGAAGAAGGAACCCTTTTCGTTTGGGAGGGGCTCCGCGTTCCTTAAGTGTTTCACAGCTTGCCTCAGGTTTTCCTTCTGTTTTCGATCGGAAATCGAAGTTTAACTTACGGAAAAAAAGGGGCCTCGTTCCTTATTAGGGTTCCCTATGTCAACGCCCCGACTGTACCGCGGGCAAGTCCAGAGATACTCCAAACACACCAGCACGGGCCGTGCAAGACCAGGCACGAGTCGCTGGGGGGCAGCCCGAGCCGTTCGGCCCCGGACGAAGCTCGATCCAGGCGCGTGCGATCCTTCGGGCTGGCCCCAAGAGGGGGTCCAGCGCCAAGGGGTTGGTGCAATAAGTTTGGTGCAATAGATTGGTGGGGTTGCAATGCATTTTGTGGCGTGCAACTCACTCCAGGACGCAAACGTATTGTTGGATCTTCGCGTGCAGGGCATTATTTGCAATACAATGCAGTCCAATTCTCCGGCGCAGTACGTGTGCAATACAGTTGCCCCACATCTATTGCACCACCCCCTCCCCCCCCTCTTTTTGTCGACGCACCGACGCATTGTCCTGACGAAATTGCGTTTTCAACTCACGACGTCGATTTGTCGCCTGCCGCTCGCTCGCACGACGCAGGTTTTTTTGTTCTGTGTGCGCGGGGGCTGGTCAATCCTTAGTCATCGCTCTGTTGCCGATGCGCCGTCCGGGCGCCTGGCTTCTCTGTCTCTGTCTGTCTATTGCACCACCCCCTCGGGACCAGGGCTTTCCCAAACCAAACGGGTCTTCCCTAACCAAATTTTGCGGAATCAGACCGCTGGGTCTTCCCAAACCAAACCCGGGTCTTCCCAACGGGACCAGGGTTTTCCCAAACCAAACGGGTCTTCCCTAACCAAATGTTGCGGAATCAGGCCGCCGGGTCTTCCCAAACCGAACCCGGGTCTTCCCAAACCAAACGGGTCTTCCCAAACCAACGCCCCCCGGTCTTCCCAAACCAACCGGGTCTTCCCAAACCAACGTGCCAGGTCTTCCCAAACCAACCGGGTCTTCCCAAACCAACCCCCGGGTTTTCCCAAACCAACCGGGTCTTCCAAACCAACGCCCCCGGGTCTTCCCAAACCAACCGGGTCTTCCCAAAACAACGTGCCGGGTCTTCCCAAACCAACCGGGTCTTCCAAACCAACCCCCGGGTCTTCCAAACCAACCGGGTCTCCCCAAACCACAACGGCCGGGTTTTCCCAAAACAACCGGGTCTTCCCAAACCGCAACGGCCGCGTCTTCCCAAACCAACGGGGTCTTCCCAGACCACCCGGATCTTCCCAAACCAACCGGGTCTTCCCAAACCAACCGCGTCTTCCCGAACCACGAGGCCCGGATTTTCCCAAACCAACCGCGTCTTCCCAAACCAACCGCGTCTTCCCGAACCACGTGGTCCGGGTCTTCCAAACCAACCGGGTCTTCCCAAACCAACCAGGCCTTCCCAAACCAAACCGGGTCTTCCCAAACCCAGACCTGGGCCACCCGAACCAAAGTTTGGTTTGCGAAGACCCGTTTGGTTTGGGAAAGACGCCCCTCCCCCCCTCGGGACCCCTTGTCTGGGCCACCCAGACTCGTGTGACCCGTGCCCCTGACTTTCCAGAGAGCTATTTTTTAGCACGGGAGGCCAAAAAACATAAAGAACGAAGCGAAACAGCCTAAAACCAAGACGTCGAATAGCTCTGGGATAGGTTTTCAAGTCGCGCGCTGTTTTTTAGCCCCCCTGGAAGGTCAGGGGCCGCCCCGAGCAGGTGGCCTGCTGCGACGTGTACATCCGCCGGCCCGACTTCGTCGCCGCCGACGCCCTCCTCGCGCGGAGCGAGGCCTCCGCCCGACCGTGCCTCTCGCCCGCCGTCCTGGCGCCCGCTGTCCCGCCCCTCCCTCGCGCGGCGCCCCGCCCCGCCCCGGCTCCTTCTCCCTCTCCTCCTCCCCTGCCCCCTCCCTCGCCTCCTCTCGTCCTCCCTCTCTCCTCCTCGCTCCCCCCGTCCTCGCGGCTCCTCCACTCCTCCGCGTCCCCCCCCCCCGTCGCCGCCCCCTGTTCCTTCCCCCTATCCCCTCGCCTCGCCTCCCCATCCCTTCCTCCCTGCGCTCGCCCCCTCCCCCGCCCCATCCCTGTGTCAAGCCCGTGCAGAAGCCCCGTCTGTCCAGCTCCGGTGGGTCGAACCGCCGCCACGTGAAGGGCCAGTGGTTGTGGAAGTCGAGTGACGGAGAGGAAGCATGATGCCAAATAATTTCCAGATGGCTAAAACACGTTTCAACCACGTCTTCAATCTGTAAAAACATGTTTGAAACGTTTTTAGGACAGGTCTCACACATCACACTTTAGACACATCACTAATTCGACGGTCGGATTTTTAGAGTGCCCCTTGTCCTGGCATCCACAAGGCCAGTGGTTGGCAGGAGGCCAGGGGGGGGGGGATCGCAGGCTCAGCACCTGGCCCTCCGAGCGCATCTGCCCGCACGGGAGCTGGAGGAGGTGGAGAAGCGGAGGGTCGGCCAGGGGCCGTGGTCGTGGCGGCACGACGCGCTGCGGCCCTCGTGACCAAGCCTCTCCACCTGCGAGGGTCGCCCGAGGGCCACACCAGCTCGAATCGGAGGGCAACAACTATACACCAACACCGATCCTGGCCCAGGATCACCCTGGGCCCAGGATCGGTGTATATGCCTTCTTGCGCAAGGCAGGAGGGCGTATACACCGATCCTTGGCCCAGGGTGATCCTGGCCAGGATCGGTGTTGGTGTATAGTTGGTGCCTTCCTAACACCAGCTCGAACGCCCGCGAGCCGCTGGCGCGCGAAACTACTAAGCGGTTGGGACGCCCCCGCTGGCTTCGGACGGGGCGTGGCCGCGCTCGGGCGGGAGGCAGCACGCAGCCCAGCTGCAGAACAGTCAAGGTACGTTTCACGATCATGAAACAAACAGCTTCGAAACATTGCACGAGCTGCTCCGCTTCTTCCCTGGAGCTCCCGGCTCTCTTGTCGGACGCCACGAGCGCCTTCCGCAAGGGCGCGGCGGCCCTCGCGGGCCGCAGGATCAGCATGGTCCGCATGCGCGTGGCGCGGGCCGCACCGTCTGAAGCTAGACCCCCTGGGCAGGGGACGGGGAGTTGGTGAAGCTTCCCCCCGACAGTGCTCGTGCAGTTACCCAGTCGGGCACACTTCGTGCACCACATCTGGCCGTTCGTATCCAGGAGCGAATGGGAGAAGTGCTGAGTCTTGCGACCGATTCGGAGGGAGGGCTAGGCTTAAGTCGGGCCTGTCCCTCTACAGGAAGAATTTTCAAAAATAGTCAAAATATAAGGTGGGGACGGTTTTTTAAATCTGTTATACACGTTTTTGTTTATTGAATCGCTTCGCTCATTCCACTGGCCCATATTGCGCGCCGTTGTCGACTGACAGAGCGGTCTTTCGCGGTGCAAGCTGCTGGGGCGGCGTTTTTTTGTTGGTTTGTTGTCATGTTTGTTTCTTTTTTTGTGTGGTGTGTATTTTTTGTGTGTGTGTATATATATATATATCTATATATGTATATCAGATTTTGCGTTCGGCATGTGGGGGGTAAAGCAGCTCCTGTGGAGCAGCTTCGTGGCGATTTGTTTGGAGCGTCTGGGGAGGTGTCGGGACGATCGTTGTTGTTCACTTGGCTTGTAAGTGTTTGCCGCTTTGCGCGGCTGCAGGTGGCTTCGTGGGGGGGTCGATTCACCAGCACGGCATACCAGCGTCGCGGGCCGTCTGGAAGCGTTTGGCCTATGGGGGGGCTCTTTCGGGAGGCCTCTTGGTGGACCTTTTGGGGAGTCTTAAACGCGTCGGGTCGTTGGCACTTGCTTGGGGGCCTTTGGGGGGCCTCCTGGGGCTGCTTGGGGGCTGCTTGGGGGCCTCCCGAGGGCCTGTTGGGGGCCTCTTGGGGCCTCTTAGGAGGGGCCTCTTGGGGACTCCTGGGTGCTTCTTAGGGCCGAGGGCTCGAAATGTTGTTTCGTTTTCCCCCCCGGGACCTCTCTTGGGGCGTTCTTGGGGCCTTCTTGGGCTGTCTTGGAGGCCTCTTGGGCCGTCTTGGAGCCCCCTTGAGCTGTCTTGGGGCCCTCTTGGGGGCCTTTGGGGCCCTCTTTGGGCGGTCTTGGGGGCCTCTTGGGCCGTCTTGGGGTGTCGGGAAGCCGAAAAAAGGTAGAAGCGCCAGAATCTCTCCCAAACCAAAGGAAAAATAATGAATGTTGCCTCTTGGGGCCCTCTTGAGAGTGCTCTCGGAGGGCTCTTGGGCCGTCTGGGGGCCATCTTGGGCGTCTTGGAGCGATCCTGTGGCATCTCGGAGCTCTCTTGTATCATCTTGAGGGGCTCTTGGCGGCCTCTTGGCCTTTCTTCGGGCTCTCTGGACGGCCTCGAGGGCGGCGCCCAGAAGGAAAACCATCTCTGATCCGAGTCTCCCAGGACCTGCCCGGGTTACTTGTCGTCCAGGGACCCCCCGGGGCCGTCCCGCGCGCGCGAAATAGAATTATTGTAAAGCAGTTACCGGAGATCTTAGCACGCCTCTGGCCCGTTGGGCCGGCGATTTTTTTTTGTTCTCCAAACTCCGCGAAAACTAAGCAGAGGAAGGGATCGGGAGTGGAACATCTGCCATAGAGTGTAAAAACCTTGCCCCAGGGGTCCCTGGGCCACGGCACACTGGGTGCCAGTGAAATTCGAGACCTCCCAGATGGGGTCGGAGCAGATGGGGTCGGAGGATCGCGCCGCATCGCCGATGCATCGCCGACGCCTCGTCGATGCATCGCCGACGTCGGCGACGCGTCGGCGACGTCGGCGTGGAGAAGAGCGGCCTCCGCATCGAGCCGCATCGTCGATGCATCGGCGATGCCGCGCGACCCTCCGACCCCATCTGCTCGGACCCCATCTAGGAGGCCTAGGGAAATACCCTGAGTTCCCCCTCCATCCCCAGGGGCCTCCCCAGAGCCTCCCCGCAGCTTCCCTGGAGTTTCCCGGCATGTTCCACGGAGGTCACCGACGGGTCCAGGTGGCTTCCAGACGGCCGGCCCAAGCGGCCCCCAAGACGCCCCAAGACGGCTCCAAGAGGACCTCAACGAGGACGCGAAGCGGCAATCATCGTCCCATTTGTTTTGGGAAGCGCGCATTTCTAGCACATTCTCTGTTTCAATTGCACAGCGACCAAGAGGTCTCCAAGAAAGCCCCAAGACGGCCGAAGAGGTCCCCAAGAGGGCCCCAAGTCGGCCCAAGAGGGCCCCAAGCCGGCCCAAGCGGCGAGGTGCTCCTCGTCGCTGCACCCACCCCTCGTCGTACCGCCTCATCCCCATCCTCGTCGCACTCCTGCTCCCCATCCCCTCACAATCCTCCCCATCCTGCCCCATCCACCCGTCCTCCTCATCCCCCCCATCCTCCACTGCTCCTCGATCCCCGCACCCTTCCCACCACGGCGAGGTGCTCTTTGTCGGCTGCCCCCACCGCGAGTATCGCGGCCTGGCGCAGCGGCCAGGGCAGTTCGTCTTCGACTGCTGGGGCGGCTGGGGCGCCACCCCGCACGCGGGGCCGCCGGTGACGCCCGGGAGCCTCCGCCGCGCGGCGCCTGCCCTCTCCGAGGACCGAGGGCCGAGGCGCTCGGAGGCCTGCCATCGGGCCTGCCGGAGAGGTTCTCTCAGAGGCCTTCGGGGGGGGCGGGGGGGGGCGGGGGTGGCTTCCAGGGACTCCTTGGAGACCACGGCGGACTCGGGGACCTCCAGAGATCTCTCTGCGGTGAGCTCTGGAGGGACCTCCCTCACTCGTCCCCGCCTGGTCCTCCCCCTCCTCTCCGTTCCTCCCCTTCCCCCTTACCTCCCCTCTCCCCTCCCCTCCGCCTTCCTCCTCACCCGTTTTGTGCTCCTTTCTATGCTTGGTCTCTCCCCTCCTCACCCTCCTCCGCCCTCCGCCACCCTAATCCTCCCGTGCCCAGTGCTCGTGGACAGACGGCAGTCCGGTCAGAGTTTCACAGGGGTAGTCTTAAGTCGGGCCTGACCCTCTACAGGAGGAATGTTTAAAAATCGTCAGAAATAGTTAGGGAACGACGTTTTGGGCTACTTTTATGTATTTTCATTATGTTTGAACATTTGTTCCCCCAAATACGCTTGTAGGAGGACATGCCCGACCTAAGGATAGTCATCTCTTTTGCAGTATGAACGTGATCTCGCCCTTGCTTGTGCCCTCTTTCTCTCTTTTTCTCTGCTTTTCGGGGTTTACGTTTGTTCGGGTCTATCCACGAAGGTGCATGCTGCATTACCTGGCGGGCGCCGGCTGTTCTACCTATGCTCCCCGCTGTCTCTATTTGCCGCCTTGGCTGCTGCGCCCGCCAGGTAGTACTTGCGCCGAGGCGCCGAACTGCAATTCAATAGCGCCACATGCGTAAACGTAACGTCTGGTCATCGCAACAAAGCAAGAGGTATGAGCAGGAGGAGGAGGAGGAGGAGGAGGAGGAGGAGGAGGAGGAGGAGGAAGATGAGGAGGACGATGAGGAGGAGGAGAGAGGGGAGGAGAGAGCAGGAGGAGAAAAAGGAGGAGGAGGAGGAGGAGGCGGAGGAGGAGGAGGAGGAGGAGGAGGAGGAGGAGGAGGGGGCCAAAGAGGAGGAGGAGGAGGAGGAGAGGAGGAGGAGGAGGAGGAGAGGAGGAGGAGGAGAGGAGGAGGAGGAGGAGGAGGAGGAGGAGGAGGAGGAGATAAAGAAGAGGAGGGGAGGGGGAGGAGGCGGAGGAGGAGGAGGAGGTGAGGAGGAGGAGGAGAGTAGGAGCAGGACGAGGAGGCGAAGGGGGAGGAGGAGGGAGGGAGGAGGAAGGAGGAGGAGGAGGAGGGAGGAGGAGGAGCAGGAGGAGGGGGAAGAGGAGGAGGAGGAGGAGGAGGACGAGGAGGAGGATGAGGAGGAGGTGCAGGAGGAGGAGGAGGAGGAAGAGGAAGAAGACGAATCATAATAATAATGATAACACTAAGAATAATAAGCATACTAATAATACTAATAATAATACTAATAATAATACTAAGCATCATAATACTAATAATACTAATAATAGTAATAATAGTATTACTAGTACTACTAGTAGTAGTAGTAGTAGTAGTAGTAGTAGTAGTAGTAGTAGTAGTAGTAGTAGTAGTAGTAGTAGTAGTAGTAGTAGTAGTAGTAGTAGTAGTAGTAGTAGTAGTAGTAGTAGTAGTAGTAGTAGTAGTAGTAGTAGTAGTAGTAGTAGTAGTAGTAGTAGTAGTAGTAGTAGTAGTAGTAGTAGTAGTAGTAGTAATCCTAATCATAATAATAATAATAAAAGTAATAATAATACTAATAGTACGAATATTAATAATACTAATAGTAATAATAAGAGTAATAGTAATACTAATACTAATCATACTATTAGGAATACTATTACTAATAATAAGAATAATACTAAGAAGAAGAATAATCATAATACTAAGAATAGTAATAATAATAATAAGAGTAATAATAAGAAGAATACGAATAATAAGAATAAGAATAATAATACTAATAATAATAAGAATTAGAAGAAGAAGAGGAGAAGGAGGAGGAGGAGGAGGAGGGAGGGGGAGGAGGAGGGGGGGAGGAGGAGGTGGAGGTGGAGGGGGAGGAGCAGGAGGAGGAGGAGGAGGAAGAGGACGAGAAGGCAGAGGAGGAGGAGGAGGAGGAGGAGTAGGAGGAGGAGAAGTCACAGCGCTTGGTTTGAGGCGAGCGCCCAGCGCAGGAGGGTTGCAGAACAGAGGCAGCAGGCACGAGGTGCGGGGCAGGGATGAGGGAGGCGGGGAGGCGGAGGGGACGAGGCGGCCACGGGCCACGGTGGTCCTGTGCAGAGCGGGAACCAGGCGCAGGAGGGGCTGGCCGCGGCCGCCGCGGTGCGGGGCCGCCGTGCTGGAACATCCGTGCCATCTGCCGCCGCATGCTGCCGCGGACGCGGCGTGCTCCACCGCCATGGGCCATGCCTCTTGCTCGCTCCGCTCCCCCCCCCTCCCGTCCCTCCAGGGCAACATGGTTTTTCGACAGGGTGGCTGCGCGCACTGATTCCTGTGATCCGGCTGCTCTCTGCAGCCGTCGCCAGCAGGTCGCACACTGCTGGTGATGACGTCTTTGTTGTGGTGCCGTCGACGCCACACCTTCTTCCGGCCCTCCACAACATCTGCTTTCCCTCCTCACACCTTCTCTTCCGCAGCCCTCGCTCCACTCGCACCTCTGCTTTCCTGTTGCCCTCGCCCCCCCTCTCTCTCATTCCCTACCTAGGCTCTGCCTAGAAGGGTTCTTACTCGGTGTGCTTAAAGGACCGGGCAGTGAAACCCGCCCCGCGGTTCCCCCAGTTACGTCCCCTTAGCTTAGCGTTGCTTATCTCATCTTAGCTTAACTTATTTCATCTTAGCTTAGCTTAGGATCATCTTAGCTCAGGCTTATCTTAGCTAGCTTACCTTCATCTTAGCTTCGCTGAGCTGTAGCATAGCAGAGCACAGCATAGCACAGCATAGCATAGCATAGCGTAGCATAGCGTAGCATAGCACAGCGCAGCATCGCATACCATAGCATAGCCCAGCATAGCATAGCATAGCGCAGCATAGCATATCATACCATAGCATAGCATAGCGCAGCACAACACAGCACAGCATAGCACAGCGCAGCATGGCATAACATAGCATAGCATAGCATAGCACATCGCAGCACAGCATAGCGCAGCTTAGCATATCATATCATAGCATATCATAGCTTATCATAGCACAGCGCAGCATGACATATCATATCATAACACATCATATCATAGCATAGCGCAGCATAGCGCAGCATAACATAGCATAGCATAACATAGCATATCATAGCATAGCATAGCGCAGCATATCATGGCATAACATAGCATGGCATAGCAACTAATGCTGCTTTCCTAGGGGCTCCAACTTCTAGGTAGGGTCGCACTGGGGTAATGTGTTGCTTCTTTCTGTCCCTCTCTCTCTCTCTCGCTCTCCATCTCTCTCGCTTATTTGTTTGTGTTTGTTTCTCTCTCGCTCTCTTTCCACCTCTCTTTTTCACCCCCTGATTTCTCTGACAAGTTTTCGTTCGCACTCTCAGTACCATCATCAATGTAAATGTGTTATCAGTCTTTCTATCCCCCCATTTGTTGTTGCCGTTACCTCTCTCACTCTTCATATTTCTATAGCACTCTCCCCATATGCATATATGTGTATGCATGTGTCTGTGTGCCTCTCTCTCTCTGATTTCCCTCTCTGTCTTTTCTTGTACGTGTTCATCAACGGTCTCTCGCTCCTTTCCCTATCTTTTCCAGCTCGCTACCTGTTCTGGCGTCGGCGCCCTCAGGAGACGTACGGCAGCGATTGGGAGTGGAGATTTATCGCTGGATTGACGGCTCTCGGAGAAAAGTCAAGCCTCGACTCTACCGTACTCGCAGGAGGATGGCGATTATATAGGCAGACAGTGAACAGGAATTTCAATGCGATGCACGCCCCCAACCACTGCTCGCACTGAAGTGGTATTTTGTCTTTCTTCTAAGAATGTGGATCTGCGTGTCGCACTTTTGTTGCCGAAATCGCCGCCCTCGTTGGTGCGCGAGGCCTTGAGCATCCTCCGCCTTTTGCATCATCCTGGGCACGCGCGAACGCAAGCGCGCACCCACTCACCCGCGCACCCACGCACCCGCGCAGCCACGCGCACGCACACACATACACACACACGCACACACGCAAGCACCCGCACGCACGCACGCACGCTCGCACATCCACCCACTCACCCACCCGCCCACCCACGCACGCACGCACGCACGCACGCGCACACGCACACGCACACGCACACGCACACGCACATGCACACGCGCACGCGCACGCGCACGCACACGCACACGAGCACGCACACACATTAACACAAACACGCACACACACGCACACACATTCACACACACACACACACACACGTGCACGCGCACGCGCACGCACGCGCGCGCACGCGCACACGCACGCACGCACACGCACACGCACACGCGCACCCGCATTCGCACCGGCACCGGCACCAGAGACGCACCCGCACCGCACCCGCACACACACCACACACGCACACGCACATGCACACGCGCACGCGCACGCGCACGCACACGCACACGAACACGCACACACACATTCACACACACACACACACACGCACACACACATTCACACACACACACACACACGCGCACACACACGTGCACGCGCACGCGCACGCACGCGCACACGCACATGCACACGCACACGCACACGCACACGCGCACCCGCACCCGCACCGGCACCGGCACCGGCACCCGCACACGCACCCGCACCCGCACCCGCACACACACACACGCACGCGTACCCGCACACGCACACGAGCACGCACACGCACACGCACCCGCACCCGCACACGCACGCGCACACGCACACGCACACGTACACGCACGCACACGCACGCGCACGCGCACACGCACACGCACACGCACATGCACACGCACATGCACATTCACATGCACACGCACACGCACACGCACGCGCACACGCGCATGCACACTCACACGCACACGCACACGCAGCCACACACATGCACACATTTACAACACACAAACAAAAACCACAAACAAACAAACACACGAAACACAGACACACGCACACACGCAAAAACTCACACACCCACACACCCACACACCCACACACGCACGCGCACACGCGCACGGACACGCACACGCACACGCACACGCACGCGCACCCGCACACGCACACGCGCGCGCACACGCACGCGCACGCGCACACGCACACGCACACGCACGAGTACACACACACGCACGCGCACGTGCACGCGCACGCGTACGCGCACACGCACACGCAAACGCACACGCACTCGCACACGCACGCGCACGCGCACACGCACGCGCGCACGCACACGCACACGCACTCGCGCACGCACACGCACACGCGCACGCGCACGCACACGCACACGCACATGCGCATGCACACGAACACGCACACGCACACGCACGCGCACACGCACACGCGCACACACATACACACAGCGACACACACACGCACACATTCACAAAACACAGACAAAAACAACAAACAAACAAACACACGAAACACAGACACACACACACACGCACACACGCACACACGCACACATGCCACTCACCCACACACCCACACACCCGCACACGCTCACGCACCCGCACACGCACGCGCACACGCACACGCACCCGCACCCGCACCCGCACGCGCACCCGAGCACACACACGCGCACGCACACGCACGCGGACACGCACACGCACATGCGCATGCACACGAACACGCACACGCACACGCACGCTCACACACACCCACTCACATGCACACGCGCACGCACATGCACACGCATATACACGCACACGCACACGCACTCGCATACGCACACGCACACGCACACGCACGCGCACACGCACACGCACACGCACGTGCATATGCACATGCACATGCACGCGCATACGCGCACGCACACGCACGCGCACATGCGCACGCGCCCGCGCCCGCGCCCACGTGCATACGCACACGCGTGCACGCACGCGCACACGCTTACGCACGCGCGCGCGAACACGCACGCGCACACGCACGTGCACGCGCTCAGGCACGCGCACACACACAGACACACACACACACACGCGCACCTACACGCATACACACACACTCACACACACACACACGCGGACGCACACACACACACACGGACGCACACGCGGACGCACACAAACACACACGCACACACGGCGCACGCTCCCACGCGGACGCACACACACACACACACACTTACACGCACGCGCACACGCGCACGCACGCGCCCGCGCACGCGCGCAAGCACACACGCACATACACATATTCACGCACGCGCACAGGCGCACGCGCGCACGCACACGCACACGCACGCGCGCGCACACGCACACGCGCGCGCCCACTCGCACGCGCGCGCGCGCACGGGGACGCGCGCACACGCACACGCACGCGCACATGCACGATGCACGCGTTCGCGCACCAGCGCACATGCACGCGCACACGTGCACGCGCACGTGCACGCGCGCGCGCACACGCACGCGCGCGCACGCGCATGCCCAAACGCACACGCACGCGCACACGTACGCGCACACGCGCGCCCACACGCGCACTCACGCGCCCGCGCACGCGCCCTCGCACACGCACGCGCGCACGCGCACGCACGCGCACGCGCGCGCGCACTCGCACGCGCACACGCACGCTCACACGCGCACGCACGCGCACGCGCGCACGCGCACGCGCGCGCGCGCGCTCACGCGCACGCGGGCGCGCACACGTACACGTACGCGCACGCGCGCGCACACGCACGCGCACAGGAACACGCACACGCGCACGCACACGCACGCGCAGGCACGCACGCACGCGCGCGCGCTCACACGCACACGCACGCGCACACGCACACGCACACGCGCGCACGTGCACGCGCGCGCGTGCGCGCTCGCACTCGCGCGCACGCACAGGCGCCCTCGCGCACGCACGCACGCCCGCACATGCCCACACACACACGCACGCGCACGCACACGCACACACACACACATGCACACACGCGCACACACACAAACACGCACGCACGCACGCACTCGCACACGCGCGCACACATGCGCGAACACACACACACACACACACGCACGCACGCACGCACGTACACACACACACACACGCACGCGCAAACGCACACGCGCACGCTCACGCGCACGCACACGCTCGCGCACGCGCACGCGCATACGCACACGCACTCGCACGCGCACACGTACGCTCACGCGCACACGCACACGCACACGCACACACATATTCACACACACGCATTTGCACGCGCACGCGCACGCGCACTCGCACACGCACGCGCACGCGCGCAAGCTCGCGCACGCGCACTCGCACGCGCACTCTCATGCGCGCACGCACGCGCACAGTCACGCGCACACGATGACGCACATGCACACGCACACGCACGCGCACGCGCGCATGGACACTCACACGCACACGCACGCGCACGCGCACGCGCGCATACACACGCACACGCACGCGCACGCGCACGCGCACGCCCACACACCCACACACGCACACACACACACACACGCACACACACACACACGCCCACACGCCCACACGCACACGCACGCTCACACGCACGCGCACACGCTCACGCACATGCACACGCACACGCACACGCGCGCACACACGCACACGCACACGCACACACGCAAACGCGCACAGACGCACACACGCACACACGCACACAAACCCACGCAAACACGCACATGCGCTCACCCGCACGCGTCGCACACACGCGCGCGCACACGCGCACATGCGCATCCAGCCGCACTCGCACACGTATGCGCACACGCTCGCGCACGAGCGCACGCGCACGCACACGCTCACGCACACGCGCACGCGCACGTGCACATTCACGAGCAAGTGCACGCGCGCGCGCACGCGCACGCTCACGCGCACACGCACGCGCACTTGTACGCGCACGCGCGCGCGCACGCGCACGCGCACGCGCACGCGCACACGCACACGCCCACGCCCACACACAAACACAATGATACACACACAGTTGTACACCATCGCGCGCGCACATTTTGGTCGTCACGGCCGCCCGCGCGGCGACGAGGCGGAGCACGCACACATCTACACGATACACAGCACAGACCGCACATCACACAACCCACAGCACAACACACACAAAAACGCAACACTACACAGCGCACAACACGCAACACAACACACACAACACACAGCGCACAGCACACAACACAACACACACAACGCAACACACACAGCACACACACACACCGCACACACAACACCAAACACAACACATAGCACACGACACACAACACACAACACGCACAACATAGACATACAGCACACAACGCACAAGACACAACACACAACACACAACGCACAACACGCTACGCACTACACGCAGCACACCACAGACAACCTCCGGACACCGCTTCCTTTGCTTTCTCTTGAAACATTTTGGTTCTCTTTTATGGTTCTCGCTTGGACACCGTGGGCCCGCTGTCCACGTGCGTCGAGCGCAGAAGACGGGGGGCCCGCGATGCTGGGGGGCATTCGCTCTGGAAGCGACGGCCGCTTTTGTTCCTGCGATCCTGGCGCGTTTTTTGTTTTGTTTTGTCCGTTGCTCGATTCCGTTGCGATTGCAAAAAACGAAAGATTGCAAAAAAAACCAGGATTGCAAAAAAAACTTTGAACGAAGGATTGCAAAAAAACCTTTCGTCAATCCTTCGTTTTGCGTTTTTTTTTTTTGTTTGCAATCCTTCGTTAAATGAGGTTTTTTTTTGCAATCCTTCGTTGCAATCTTTTTTTGCAATCCTTCGTGTTTTCCGGTTCCGACGTCGATCTGTGAGTTTTTTTTTTTCCCCCCCTCAGTTCCGGAGGTCCCGGTACGATGCAGACCGGCCCTGCGATTCTGGCGCGTTTCTTTTTGAGGGCGCGTTTTTTTTGTTGGTTCGTTCCTGCGATTCTGTCACGTTTTTCCTGCGATTCTGGCGCGTTTTTTTTGTTTGTTGTTCGATTCCGTTGCCGTTGTTCTCCGGTTCCGAATTCGATCTGGGAGCTGTTTTTTTCTTCCGTTCCGGATGTCCTTGTACGATGCCCCTGGCCTTCCAGAGAGCTATGTTTTGGCACTGGAGGCGTAAACACCTAACAACCTAGACGAAATGCCTTGAAACCAAGACGTAGAATAGCTTTGGGATCGGTTTTTGGGTCGGGTGCTATTTCTTAGCCCTTCTGGAAGGTCAGGGACAGAACGGCCCTGTCGCTTCCCAGGACGGCAGACGGGCGCCGCGCCGCTCTGCCGCTCCGGCCCGCGAGTAGTCCCCGTGCTTGCCGGCGCGGGCGGGCCGCGCTCCCGGCGGCCGCACATGCCGCTCCCCGGGGCCCGCTAGGCGCGCGCGCGGGGCCAGGGCAGGGCGCGGGCCCAGCAGGGCGCTGGCCACGAGGCAGGCCAGCCACAACTGGGGGAGCTGTGGTCCTTATACCCCCCTGGGGGACCCATCGATTTCGACACCCCTCTCGAGAGCTCGTCGAGGCGATGGGTTCCCCCAGGGGGGTAAGGACCACAGCTCCCCCAGTTATGGCTGGTCGGCGAGGCGGCGCGAGGAGGCAGCAGGCGCCTGCTTCGGGGCCATGGCGGAGGTGCGGCGCAGGCCGTTCGTGGACGACCAGGCCAGGAAGCAGGCGGCGCTCGAGCGGGCGCGCGCGGTGGCGCGGAGGTTCGGCATCGTCCAACCGATCCCCCCTCCCCACTGGTCCAGGGTATCTCAACCTTAGAAAGAGCGTGTTCCACTGCTGCTGGCGGAAAACCGGGGGGGGGTCACTACCGGTTCGAACCCCCCCCCCCTCCGGAAAACCGGGGGGGGTCACTACCGGTTCGAACCTCTCCCCCCCCCCCCCCCCAGTCCATCATAAAAACGGGGGGGGTCATTACCAGTTCGAACCCCCCCCCTAGAAAACCGGGGGGGGGTCACTACCGGGTCGAACCCCCCCCCTTCGCAAACCGGGGGAGGCGGACAGTGGCGGGGACGGTGGTGGTGGGGACGGTGGTGGTGGGGACAGCGGGACAGTGGTGGGGACAGTGGGACAGTGGTGGGGACGGTAGTGGTGGGGACAGTGGTGAAGGCGGTGGTGAGGACAGTGGTGGGACAGTAGCACTGTGGGGAAAGTGGTGGGGACAGTGGGGACAGTGGGACAGTGATGGGGACAGTGGGGACGCTGGGACAGTACAGCGGGACAGCGGTGGGGACAGTGGGACAGCAGTGGGTACAGTGAGGACAGTGGGACAGTGGTGGGGACCGTGGGGAAAGTGGGGAGAGTGGGACCGTGGTGGGACAATGGTGGGGAGAGTGGGGACATTGACACACTGGTGGGGGGTGGGGGCATTGGTGGGGACAGCGGGGACAATGGTGGGAACAGTGGGGACAGTGGGACAGTGGTGGGGACGGTGGTGGTGGGGACAGTGGTGTGGGGACAGTGGGAATGTGGTTGAAACAGTGGGACAGTGGAGGGTACAGTGGTGGTGGGGACAGTGGTGAAGGCGGTGGCGAGGACGGCGGTGGGACAATGGGACACGGGTGCAGTGGGGACAGTGGTGGGGACAGTGGGGACAGTGGTGGGAACAGTGGGACAGCTCAGTGGGACAGCGGAGGAGACAGTGTGACAGTGGGGACAGTGGGGATAGTCGGGCAGTGGTTGGGGCCGTGGAGAAAGTGGGGAGAGTGGAACCGTGGTGGGAACAGTGGTGGGGACAGTGGGGACAGTGCGACCGTGGTGGGGGCACTGGTGGGGACAACAGGGGCGGTGGTGGAACCAGTGGGGACAGTGGTGGTGAGGACAGTGGTGCTGGGAACAGCAGTGGGGGATGTGGTGCGGACGACAGCGGTAGGGACCGGGAGTCGTCTGCTGGCGGTGAGGGGGGGGGGGTCGAACCGGTAGTGACCTCCCCCCGGTTTTCCGAAGGGGGGGGG
Organism: Prorocentrum cordatum; assembly: GCA_963575745.1. Lineage (NCBI taxonomy): Eukaryota > Dinophyceae > Prorocentrales > Prorocentraceae > Prorocentrum > Prorocentrum cordatum. The sequence goes on along the minus strand of CAUYUJ010001900.1, from coordinate 34,134 downwards.
TCGAACCAGTAGTGACCCCCCCCGGTTTTAGAGGGGGAGGGGGGGGGTCGAACCGGTAGTGACCCCCTCCGGTTTTTTGGAGGGGGGTGGGGGGTTTCGAACCGGTAGTGACCTTCCTTTGGTTTTCTGAGGGGGAAGGGGGGGGTCGAACCTGTAGTGAGCCCCAGGGGGGGGGGTTCGAACCAGTAGTGACCCCTTCCGGTTTTTTGAAGGGGGGGGGAGGGGTGGGAAGAGGAAGGGGGGTTAGAGTAGGGGGGGGGGGGGGTGCCGGGGGAGGGGAGGGGGGGGGGGGTCCAGCAGGGGGGAGATTTTCGGAGGGGGGGGGGACCCCGGGGTTCCGGAGGAAGAGGGGGGGTGGGGGGAATCCCACCAGGGTGGTTTAGAGCGTTTCCTCTTCCACCCCTCCTTCTTCCCCTTCGGGGAAGGGTTTACCCCTCCCCCTACCCCCTCCCCACTGACCTGGACAGGGGGTTCCGCGGCGCGTTGGAACGCCCAAGATGGCCCAAGACGGCTCCAAGAGGGCCTCAGGGAACTCAAGATGGCCTCCAAGATGGCTCAAGATAGCGCAAGATGCCTCAAAATAGTCCCCATGATGTTCCAAGACGCTCCAAGAACTCCCCAAGACGGTTCCAAGTGCCCACAAGAGCATCATTAGGATGCATCCAAGAGGCCACAATGCTTCAAAACCCTAGGGAAAATCAATGTTTTTGGTGTTCTCACTTTTTCGCTTGCGATGCACATCCGACGCGTCAAGATGGCTCCAAGATGGCTCAAGATAGCTCCAAGAGGGGCCCAAGAGAGCCTCAGGATGGCTCCAAGAGCGGCCACGAGCGCTCCAAGAGCGATCCAACAGAGGTCCAGGAAGCGATTTTTGGAGCTCCTGGGGGGGGCTGTAACTAGGGAACCCCACTTCTTTGATCGATTTCCTCCACGATGGCCGCAAGAGGCCCCCAGGATGCCCCAAGAGGCCACAGGATGGCCCCAAGATGGCCCCAAGAGGCCCCCCAAGAGGCCCCCAGGAGGCCCCCAAGAGACTCCCAAGAGGCCCCAAGAGACCCCCCAGAGGCACCCAAGGGGCAAAGATGGCCCCAAGAAGCGCTCAGGAGGCCCCCAAAGGCCCCAAGATGGCCCCAAGAGGCCCCAAGAGGCCCCCAGGAGGCCCCAAAGAGGATCCCGAACGGCCCACAGAGGCCCCCCCGAGGCACCCAAGACGCCGAAAAGCCCTTCAGGACGACCCTCTACTCGCCTGGGCGTCGTTTCTGGACGGGCTGTTGGGGATGCGCGAAGCGTCTAGAATTTTCCACAGTAAAGCGGCGGTGCATCACGCTCTCTCCAACCTTACCAGCCCGCCCTCCTGAGTGGGGATGGGCCCCGCGAGCCCAGCAGGAGCAGGAGTGTATATGTATATCTACATGTATGTACGCATGTATGTGTGATTTTGTACCTCTATATACACAAATATATATGTCTGGCGACCAGTCTGTCAGCCTGACTGTCTGTCTGTCTGTCTGTCTGTCTGTCTGTCTGTATGCATGTGTGTATGTATGTATGTATGTATGTATGTATGCATGCATGCATGCATGTATGTATGTATGTATGTATGTATGCATGCCTGTGTGTGTGTGTCTGTCTGTCAGTCTGTATGTGTGTATGTATGTATGCATGTATGCATGCATGCATGCATGTACGTATGTATGTATGCATGTATGTATGTATGTATGTATGTATGCATGTATGTAGGTATGATGTATGCATGTATGCATGTATACATGTATGCATGTATGCATGTAATGTACGCACGCATGCATGCATGCATGCATGCATGTCTGTATGTATGTATGTATGTATGTATGCATGTATGCATGCATGCATGCATGTATGTATGTATGTATGCATGTATGTATGTATGCATGTATGTATGTATGTATGTATACATGTATGTATACATGTATGTTTTTATATATATATGCATATATGTATGTATGTATGCATGCGTGCATGTATGTATGTATGTCTGTCTGTCTGTCTGTCTGCCTGCCTGTCTGTCTGTCTGTATGTATGTATGTATGTATGTATGTATGTATGTGTGTGTATGTATGTATGTATGTATGCATGTATGTATGTATGAATGTATTTATGTATGTATGTATGTATGTATGTATGTATGTATGCATGCATGCATGTATGTATGTATGTATGTATGTATGTATGTATGTATGTATGTAATGTACGCATGCATGCATGCATGTATGTCTGTATGTATGTATGCATACATGTATGCATGTATGCATGCATGCATGCATGCATGTATGAACGCATGCATGAACGTATGTGTGTAAGTATGTATGCACGTATGCATGTACGTGTGTATGTATGTATGCATGTACGTATGTATGTCTGTTTGTTTATCTTAATGTATCCTTCTCTCTCTCTCTCTATATATATATATATATACATGAACGTCTACCCGGGGAATGAAATTCGGGCCCAGAAGCCACAGCCTCGAACCCCCAACCTGGACACACACACACACGCACCCCTGGGGCCTCCTGGGCCGCTCCCGGGCCGCTCAAGACAGCCATTCGGGCGCTCCAAGAGCGCCCACGATGGCTTCTTAACTGCCCAAGAGGCTGCCAAGAGCACCAAGCGCCACAAAGGCGCCCCAGGACCGCTCAAGATAACCTTCCGGCGGCTCCAGAGGTCTCCAGGACGCATCGAGAGAGCTTCGAGAGGCCCCCCAGGAGGGTCCCACGAGGCCCGAACCGTCGCAACATGGCCTTCAAAAAACGAACGTAAACAGTGTGTGTGTGTGTGTGTGTCTAGACCGCCTAGATGGGGTCCGAGTAGATGGGGTTGGATGATCGCGCCGCATCGTCGATGCATCGGCGATGCGGCTCGATGCGGAGCCCGGTTTTCTCCACGCTGGCGTCGCCGGTGCGTCGCCAATGCATCACCGATGCGGCGCGATCCTCCGACCCCATCTATTAAGGGGAGGAAAACTACCCGGACCCGATAATCGGCGTTTCCTAAACGGCCCTGGGCGTTTACTAAACAGCCCTGCCCTGTTCGATTCCTTCTTTGGATGCGTCTGCTAAACGGCCTCGCTTGTCGGGGTGGTTACCCGGGAAGTGGATTTTTTGCCCTTTCATCGACGCTCGGACCCCATCGAGGAGGAGGAGGAGGAGGAGGAGGAGGCGGAGGAGGAGGATCGAGGAGGATCGAGGAGGAGGATCGAGGAGGAGGAGGAGGAGGAGGAGGAGGAGGAGGAGGAGGAGGAGGAGGAGGAGGCCTCGTGTGTGTGTGTGTGTGTGCACAGGGAGCGGTGCAGCGATGCTCGCAGGCTGGCGCCAGGCGGGCTGGGCCCCGTGGCCTCGCCGGCCAAGGCGGCGCTCGGCGAGGAGGAGGCGCGCCGGGCCCTCGAGGCGGCGGAGGCCGCGCGCGCCGCCGCGCGGCCGAGGGCGCCGCCCGCCCCGGAGCTGGAGCCCGCCGAGGAGTCGGGGCGCGCGTCGTCGGGGCTCATTTCCTCGTCCTCCTCCTCCTCCAATTTCTTCTCCTCCTCGTCCTCCTTCTCCTCCTCCTCCTCCTCCTCTTCTTCCTCCTCCTCCTCCTCCTCCTCCTCCTCCTCCTCCTCCTTCTCCTCCCTCTCCTCCTCCTCCTATCGGGGGATGGGCATAGGGGCGTTTCGGGTTCGAGGTCGTAGGTTTGCGGACGTTTTCGTCACCTCGCGGCGGCTTTCCAGCCTCGGGATACGCTCCAGCAGCTGCGCCTCGCCGAGGGTGTTCGGGGGTGCCGAAATCGTTCCAAACGGCTGCCGGAGGCCCGAATTATGATCTGAAAACCATCAGGCCGAGGGGTCGGGGCGCGCGTAACGTCAAGCAGTGGCGAAGCGTCCCGGCTTTTCTATGGGTGGGGTCTGCACGAGGTGTTCTTAGAACATTTCTGGCCGGGGCTGTCTTGTTTTAACACATCGGCTTTATGATACGAACCTTGTTTTTGTATTAGAACATGTTTGGGTTCTAAGAAGATTTCGTGGTAGGCCTGACTAGGAATGCTGGCACAGTTGGTCCCTGTTCAATAACGGGGCTCGAGCTGAGCAGCGTGTTCCGTTTCCGTTTTTTTTTGTTGGGGGCTATTTTGTTATAATTTCGTTTTTTTCTTGCCTCTAGGCCTCCCAGATGGGGTCGGAGCAGATGGGGTCGGAGGATCGCTCCGCATCGCCGATGCATCGGCGATGCGGCTTGATGTGGAGCCCGCTTTTCTCCACGCCGACGTGGCCGAGGCATCGCCCACGTCGACAGTGCATCGCCAGTGTATCGCCAATGCATCGGCGGTGCATCGCCGATGTATCGCCGATGCGGCGCGATCCTCCGACCGAGCCCATCTGGAAGGCCTCTAGAAATGGGGCTCGAGCTGAGTGGCGTTTTCCGTTTTTCTTTGTTATTCCTTCGGTCCGACGAACCGAAGGAATAACTAACACAGATGGCACAACCACAACCACAGATGGTCTATCCTCCTCCTCCTCCTCCTCCTCCTCCTCCTCCGCCTCCTCGCCATCCGTCTGGCCCCTGTGGGCCGCCAGGCATAGCAGAAAACCGAAACCCCGACACTAAGTGAATCCATAGTTTCTCTGATCGTCCTTGCCGCAGAACGAATCCACACGAGCATTGGCCACGAAATCGCCAAACACACGGTTTTTCGCTCGAGCCCTGGCACGCGACGGGCTTCAGCGCAAACGGGGCTCGGCCAGAGCGCCGGATCCTGCAGGATCTGCCGCTTAGCTCTGGACCTCCCACGTGTGGAAAATATGCAGTTTGAAGGTCTTACACAGCTTTCGGCCTCGCCGGGCCCTGGGAACGTCAAACAACGAGCTGGGATGAAAATAGGGGGCCACATGCGAACCCTACCCCTACCCCCCACGATTTCTGAGGGGGGGTAGGGGTAGGGTTCGCATGTGGCCCCCTAGAAAACCCACAGAAAAGGGATATGGTCTGGGTTTCCAGGGACCGCGTATGGAAGCGATCAGAGCATCGGGCCGCACGTAACGGTCGGGGGCCCCCGAGCGGTGTGGTGGCCACACCGCGTGGTGAGTCGGTTGGGATTCTGTGTCACCGCACCGTTTTGGCATTCGGGTCATTCTCCGAGGATGCCTCGGGCGACCAGGGCCTCCCAGTCCCAAAACCGTGTGGCGACAGACCGCGAGGTGAGGTCGTTGAGGATTCCGAGGTCACCACGCGGTCGGTCACCACGCGGTGTTGGGGCCTTGGGGTTCAGTGCAAACGGGGCTCGGCCACAACGCCGGATCCTGCAGGATCCTGCAGGGCTGGAGCTTGGCTCTAGGCCTCCCAGGTGGGACCCGAGCAAAAGATAGCAGCAAGCTAGCATCTACATACACACGTGTCTGTTTTTCCTGGGCCTGCCCGTTTTCGGTTCGGGGTCCGATCCTGGGGGGACCTGGGGCCCTTGAGGGCCCCCCGATCAGTGCCGAGCTTTTCCCCTGTCCTCGCCTCTCCCTCCCCACACAGTGGCCTGACTGCTGCTGTACTGGCTCGACGCAGGCCTTGAGTCGCATTGGCTTGGAACGAAAGGTGGCCGCGCCGCCCCTCTTCCCCCCCTGGCGGCAGCAGCCGCCGCGCGATCGGTCCCCGCGGGACCCCAGGCTTATTAAGCTCCATTCGTGAGGTTGTGGTTCCGCAATCTTGGGGCTGTGGTTCGCGCTGGCCTGCGCTGTCGCCTCCCGCGCATGCCGTCTGCCCTCTGCTGCGGGCTCTGGCTTCCACAGCTTGCTTTCATGGATTCTCGCATGCCCTCGCCATGGCCTCCTGGTCCTCCATCATCATTCCTCCTGCCTTCCTCCTCTTTTCCTCCTCGTCCACCCCCGCGTCCTCCCTCCTGGAGGAGCCTCGAGGGAGGAGGAGGGGGAGACGGAGGAGGGAGGACGGAGGAAGGATGACGGAGGGGACAGGAGGGAGGAGGGAGAGGGAGAGGAGGGAGATGAGGGAGGTGGGAGAAGGGAGGAGGGTGGAGGGGGAGGAGGCAGGATGGAGGAGGGAGGGAGGGAGGTTGGAGGAGGGAGGAGGGATGAGTTAGGAGGGAGGAGGGTGGAGGGGGGAGGGATGAGGAAGGAGGAGGCGTAGGAGGAGGTGGAGGAGGTGGAGGAGAAGAAGGAGGAGGGGGAGGAGGAGGAGGAGGAGGAGGAGGAGGATGAAGAGGGTGACGAGGAGGAGGAGGAGGAGGAAGAGGAGGAGAGGAAGGGGTTCCTTCGTTTTGGTAGGACGGTGTTCCGCTTGATTCCCCAAAGTGGGCTCGCGAGTCAACCCCAAGGATGCCTTCACAGGGCCTCAAACGCATAAACGATCGTGCATATATGTAGATATCTGTAAGATGGTACACATATAGCATTTGACTAGGTGTGCTTATGTATATATATATATATATATATGCATATACATATACATATGTATATCTACAGAAATAACACCGTTAATGCACGTGCATACTGTTAGTGGGGACAGGTGTTTTCTGGCCATCGGAAACACCGACCATTTTCTTTAACATGTGGTCTGTGTCCGCTTTCCGTATGTAAGTATACATTAGCATTCACATGTCTGTATATATTTATATATATACACATTAATGAAAGGCTAGGCACATGGCCGCACATCCGAGCTTATAGTCCGAGAGCATCGTGTTATATATTATGTGGGCTATGCATTGTATGGTTCCGAAGCCCAACACACCGGATTTCGAGCACGATAGGTCTTGGCAGCGCGTAGGTAGGGATTGGGATCGCATTCGAAATTGTATGGAAATTACGTACCCCATCTACAGTTATTGGTCGGCTAGTCGACCAGGGAATGTGAAGGGGTAGTCCAGCGCCACAGCTACGAAGGCCGCCTTAGAAAATGCTCCCAAGGGCGAGCGCTTTAAGACAGGAGCTCCTTTGTAAGGTCGGGCACGGGGGTCGACCCCGAAAAACCGACCATTTTCAGCCCAACGTGGTCGGTTCTCCTGCGCCATCTGTTCGGCCAACCCGGGGCCTCCGCTGCCAGCATCCCTTCACGTATCCCAGTCGGCGATCCGATTGGGATACGCGCAGGGGGTGCTAGGAGCCCATGTCCCAGTTGGATCGCCGACGGGGGCATGCGAAGGGGGAGGCATGGTGCCGCAGTTGCGCCGAACACGCCCCGCAGCAGACGCAAGCAGTTTGGGACATCTCTGGGGAGGGGGTCGCGGCGCTGCAGCTGCACCAAGCGCGCCCAGCAACAATCACTAGATGTTTTGGGCCCGCAGGGGTGGGGGAATCCAGCGACCCCCCAGTCATGTCCTGGTCGGACCGCCGACCTAGACATGACAGGGAGGTCGGGGGGCCGAGTCCGACCTCCCTTCACAATGTCCCAGTCGGCGGTCCGACTGGGACATACCAGGGCGAAGTATGGAGCCACAGCTGCGCCGAACACGCCCCGCAGCAGTCGCAAGAGATTTGGGACATGTGTGGATGGGCGCCGGCGACCACTCTCTCATGTCCTACGCGGGGCGCTGCGTGGGACATGTGAAGGTGGCCGCCGGCGTCCATCTGGCCCCCGACGCCCCTCAAGAGGGCGTGTTGAGGGGCATCGGGGGCCAGATGGGCGCCGGCGCCCATCCACACATGTCCCAAATCGCTTGCGACTGCTGCGGGGCGTGTTCGGCGCAGCTGTGGCTCCATGCCTCGCCCTGGTATGTCCCAGTCGGACCGCCGACTGGGACATTGTGAAGGGAGGTCGGACTCGGCCCCCCGACCTCCCTGTCATGTCCAGGTCGGCGGTCCGACCAGGACATGACTGGGGGGTCGCTGGATTCCCCCACCCCTGCGGGCCCCAAACATCTAGTGATTGTTGCTGGGCGCGCTTGGCGCAGCTGCAGCGCCGCGACCCCCTCCCCAGAGATGTCCCAAACTGCTTGCGTCTGCTGCGGGGCGTGTTCGGCGCAGCTCCGGCACCATGCCTCCCCCTTCGCATGCCCCCGTCGGCGATCCGACTGGGACATGCGAAGGAAGTCGGCGCAGGCTCCTAGCACCCCTTGCGCGTATCCCAGTCGGATCGCCGACCGGGATACGTGAAGGGGTGCTGGCAGCGGAGGCCCCGAATGGTTGGCCGAACAGATGGCGCGGGAAAACCGACCACGTTGGGCTGAAAACGGTCGGTCTTTCGGGGTCGACCACCGTGCCCAACCTTATACGGAGCCCCCGTCTTAAGGCGCTCGCCCTCGGGAGCATTTTCTAATGCGGCCTTCGTAGCTGTGGCACTGGACCACCCCTTCAACTTTCCTGGTCGACTAGCCGACCAATAACTGTAGGTGGGGTACGTGATTTCCATACAATTTCGAATGCGATCCCAATCCCTACGCGCTGCCAAGACCTATCGTGCTCGCATTTCGTTGTGTTGGGCTTCGGGGCCATACAGTGCATAGCTCACATAATATATAACACGATGCCCTCGCAATATAAGTTCGGATGTGCGGCTATATGTGTCCAGCCCTTCGGTAATGTGTATATATATATGTGTATGTATATGTATTTGTAGATGCGTCTACATGCGTATATATATATATATATGTATATATCTGATTAAATTACGGAGAGCGGAAAACGACCACATGGTAAAGAAATTTGTCGGTGTTTCCGATGACCAGAAGATATCTGTGCCCACTAACAGCATACACGTGCAAACACTTTATAGATATACACAACATAATAATTTGCAATATGCGTGCCACCTAGTGTATCTATATATATATATATATACACACGCACGATTGTTTATGCGTTGAACCTCGAGGCCCTGTGAAGGCATCCATGGGGTTGACTCGCGAGCCAACTTGGGGGAATCAAGCGGAACACCATCCTACCAAAACGAAGGAACCCCTTCCGCTCCTCCTCCTCCTCCTCCTCTTCTCCTCCTCCTCCTCCTCGTCGTCACCCTCTTCCTCCTCCTCCTCCTCCTCATTCTCCTCCTCCTCCTCCTCCTCCTCCCCCTCCTTCTCCTCCTCCACCTCCTCCACCTCCTCCTCGCGTCCTCATTCCTCCTCCCTCCCGCACTCCTTCCTCCTCACACCTCCCTCCTCCGTCCTCCGACCTCCCCCCTCCCTCCTCCCTCCTCCATCCTGTCTCCTCCTCCTCCCCCTCCATCTCCCTCCTCTCCCTCTCCCTCCTCCCTCCTTCTTCCTGTCCCCTCCGTCCTTCCTCCGTCCTCCCTCCTCCCTCCTCCCTCCTCCTCCTCCTCCTCCTCCTCCTCCTCCTCCTCCTCCTCCTCCTCCTCCCCCTCTTCCTCCCTCGAGCCTCCTCCAGGAGGGAGGACGCGGGGGTGGACGAGGAGGAAAAGAGGAGGAAGGCAGGAGGAATGATGATGGAGGACCAGGAGGCCATGGTGAGGACATGCGAGAATATATGAAAGCAAACTGTGGAAGCCAGAGCCCGCAGCAAAGGGCAGATGGAGTGCGCAGGAGGCCACAGTGCAGGCCAGCGCGAACCACAACCCCAAGATTGCGAAACACAGCCTCACGAGTGGAGCTTTGTCAGAGGCCTACGACAGCAAACAGGAGGGCTTCCAGGAACCCAAACCCAAGCAAATATATCAGAGAGCCCAACGTTGCCCGTGCGTCCTTCGCACTGGTAGCCAGGCCGTGAGACAACACGGCCGCTACGAGCGTGAGTGAATTGAGCGAGTATTGCGGCACCCACGCAGACTAGCTCGACATCGACAGCGTGCCGCATGAACCGGCGGGGCCACAAGGTGGCGATCCTTTTGAAATCATTGTGCCGCGCGCATAAGTCTTGGAGGGCGGCCGCATCAGTGGCCTCAAGATCGACACCTTCGCTGGCAGCAGCAACCACATGGTACATGAGGACTGGAAGCGGTCGGTGGGGAGTGCGCGCTACATGTCGGACTTCGGCAGCGCGAGGCTGGCCGTGGTCGCTTTCATGTCACTGCAGGGCGAGCCAACAATCTTGGTTCGCCGCGTCCTCGTCGCAAAGATGACAGACGCGGATGGCGGCGGACCGAAGACGCTGCGCGCGGTCTTCGACAAGAAATGCACTGAGCAAGAGCGCGGATGTTCGACTCCGCGTCGGCCACGCACGACCGGTGCAGGAGAGCAGCGCGGCAGAGCGTTGCGGAGTTCCTCGCGGATCTGCTTGAGCGCATGATCGACTGCGAGCTGGCGGACCACTTGGCGTCGTAGAAGTCAGGAGCGAAAGAACGACGTACATGTACATGAATCCACGCTGGTTTCAAGAGTTTGCATTGCGCGAATGTTCGTATCACGCGGTCGGTCTCGCGGGTCGAGGGGCCGTGTTCGTGTGCATAGCTGGGCGCGTGCGTCCTTTGTGGGCTCCTTAAGAAAGCCTGCGCGCGGAAGATTCTGAAAGGCTGCCGCCTCAGTCGTATCGCACAAAGGAATTTGCTGGCGACCGCCGGCAAAACCTGGGGACCCAGCTATGCCGAAATGGCGCTCATCATGTTGCGCGGAAGTGCGCGCGCGCCGCCCACTTCGGGGGTCCGACGTCGACGATGGCTGGGTGCCCGCCGAAAAGCTATGGCCCATCCATCTCGAGCAGAGGCTAATTCGGCAAGCCACCGCAGGGCCCCGGCAGAGGCGAGCGCGGCAATTGTAAGCACGGCGCGCGGCGAATAACGTGAGAAGCCAGACGGGTCGGCCATCGGCGATGACCGCAACGATTGGGGCACGCAGAAGGCCTTGTAAGAGTTCAAGGGGGGGGGGGGGGGCACCCTCGGGCAAGTCTTCAGGCCAGAGGGCGACCGCCCAGAAAAAAGACAGACGAGCGCACAGACTGCGGCGAGCACGGCTGCTGGAGCGGCGACCCCGACCGCGCCGCGGACATGTAAAAGGGGGCCCCGCCTGCGAGGCGAGAAGCTGGAGCGCAGAGCAGCGGCAGGGCGCCCGAGAGCTACCGCGCGACGCGCGGGCCAGAGCCCCCCCGCCCGCGGCCGCGAGGGTGCTCGAGGGATTCGCTCGGGGCGTGGCCGGCGACGTCGAGATGGCGGATGCGACGATGATGGACACCGTGGCCACCGCGGTGGGCTCGGCTGGTCTGCGACCGAGTTCCAGCGTGATTTGCCCTCCCGGGCGAGGGGGGGAGAGCCGCCTACATGCGCGCTTGCCAATCCGACCCCCGAGCTCGCTGCCAGGGCCGCCGCCGCTTATCCATCGAGACGCGAGATGCGCGCGCCAGAAGACGGCTGCCAATGACCACCTGCGCGGCGAATGGCACAAGTGCGCGCCCTGCGCGGAAATGCTTAGGAGCACCGACGTGCAGAAGTGCAGGATCGAGTCTTGCGCCGACGAGGAGGCGCGCCAAGTCATCCGGGTGGTGGGCCAGGCCATGAGCGACCCCAGGAGCGACGTCGGCGCGAATTATTTGAGCATGCGCTGCTGCGTCTACCAGCTTTCCAACGGGGCGTCTGTGCGATCGCGGACGCTGGATGTCGCGGGCGCGGTGCTGGACCCGGTTGGCATGCCGCAGTGATTCAGAGATGCGCGATGTTTGGTCTCGAGGCCGTGGCAGGGGCTGCGGGCGGAAGCCTCAGGTTCGGCGATGGCGACGTCGCCCAGGCAGCGGTCGCCAACGTCTATTCTATCGGAGCCTATGGCGAGATATGCAAGCTCGACGCGGCCTACACCGAGCGTGCTCGGACCTGGGTGGCGGGCGCCCTGGCGTCTTACGGGGTCCGCGCGGGCTTCGAGGCGCGGCTGATCCAGGACAGCGCAACGGTTCGCTCCTAGCTGAAGATCGACGAGCCTGGCAACTTGCCCAGGGTAGCAGACGAATTCAAGGTGATGTAAGAATTCTTACATTGGCGACGATGGCCCTGGGCGACCAAGAGGGCAGTGGCGCCCGCGAGGTGGCGAAGCGCAAGCTGCGCGAGGTCGGCCATGGCCTGCAGAGGGGCTTGGCCGCGCGCGCGGTGGCGCTCTGCGGCGGAGAAGGAGGTCCGACGCGCGAGGGCGCCGAGGCGCCCGGGCCCCTGGGATTCTGCACTTGGGCGCATATTGCGACGCAGGTGGCCCGTGACAGGCCGGCGCGGGTCGGCCCCGGCGAGCTCGGGGACCTGGCCGCGACATCATGGCGGGCGGCCGCCAACGACGAAACGGGCAGCGTCTCTTCGTCGAGCAGCCGTGGCCGGCATCGAGCACGGAGCTGAACTCGAAGATATTCTAGGCGCAGTTCGAGATTGCGCGGAGGACTTCGTGAACACGTGAATGCGCGACCCACGCTGCCCCGAGACGGGCAATCGCGTCGGGGGGGGCGCGCGGGCAGTTTCAGCTGCGAGGTCCGCCCTCGAACAGATCTGCATGGAGTGCGACGGAGACCGCTGCCGCGAGAACACCCGCGGCTGCGCGAGGGTGCCGAGGCGCCCAGAGCGCACGCAGCGCGGCGAATAGTTCCGCGGCTACACCGATGATTTCGTCGCGAACTTAGTCGCGCGCTCCCAGCTGGACCTGCTCGACTACTGCGACCTGCCCAATCGGGCTGGCCCGAGGCCCGCGTTGGAGCAGGGGCATCTGCGGGGCAACTCGCAACGCTAGGGGGTGCTCACGGACAGGCGCGAGCGCCTTGATGCGGAATGCGCCGAGAGGACAACGGCAGGCCAGACGACCGACGCCGAGAGAACAACGTCAAGAAGGATGAGGACGAATCGCCAGTGCCAGCTCGGAGCTCGGCGAGATCGGGCAGCTTTCAAGATGGCAGGGTGAGTTTTCGCGGCGAAGTCGAGGATCTCTCTCCGCGTGCACCTGCGATCCATGCGCGCCGCCCACCGCCGCCTGGACAGGTGCCCGGCGAGGACGACCTCGACGACTGGGAGAGGGGGCCGGGGCGCCGCCTCCACCGCCCGGGCCATTTCCGACGCGACTTTCGACGAGACCAGATGCGCAGCGTCGGGGGGAAGGAGACCCCGCCACGTGCACCAGGTTCTGTTAAGCGACGCGCGTCGCGTAAGAAGACTGGCTTGAAGGCCCGCGAGGGCAAGAGAGGCGCGGCGAAAGAGGCGCCGCGAGCACCCGCGCTGGCAGCGACTGCACTCGCCACGAAGATGATGGCATTCCTTAACCAGAGACCCCCGTCGGCCACGACCCGGAGCGCCCGGAGACGGCGACGTGGCGAGGAGACTTCTTGGCCAGATGTCAGTGCCGTGCCAGACCAGAGGCACGGGCGGGTGGAGGACGTGCCCCGCGTGACTTTCGAGCAGCTGGCGGCGCCAGAGGCCGCGCAGGCGCGGCGAGCAGAGTGCAATGGGGGCACAGGCCTCCGACGACGCGCCCTGCTGGGGCGAGGGCATTCCGGAAACGCCAAACTGAGAGCCCGAGACGCCCATCGACATGGATTTCGAGGACCTGGAGACCCTCGGGCACGAGCAAGCAGTCCTTCCCTGACGTAGTTCTAGATCTGACCCCCCCCGCCCCAGCTCGCGTGAAAGCCCGTGGGGTTTTGCCTCCGCGGCGCCCCCCCGGAAACGCGTTGGCGCAGTTCGAGCAGTTGTGGCAATCGACGCGCGCGCGTGGATGGCGCGATTTGCGCCGGCCGTCTCGTCGCGCGCTGGCCATCGGCGCCTCGCGGCGCCGGCAGCACTTGGGGCCCGCCCGCGGTAGGAGTTCCGCGCGAGCCGGGCGCAGCCCCCGTGCTGGCTTCGCCCGAGGCGCGCGAGACTTTTCCGGTCTCCGCGTGAAGCTCGCGCCGCTTGTCCGTAGATTTGGCAGACTTTGCGATTTCGCGCGAAGCGCGCGCTTGTGCCCGCGCGAGCACGGGGAGCGTCGCGCAGGCCCCGCGCGAGCCCTGCGCGAGCCACGCGCGAGTCCTGCGCGGGCCCCGCGCGCGCTCCGCGCGAGCCGCGCGTGATTTTCGCGCCACTCCTGCGCGAGTCCCGCGCGAGCCCCGCGCGAGTTCTGCGGTGCCTCCTCGCAGGGGGCCCCGCGCGAGGCCCGCCTCGGCCTCGCGCGGGCGCTGCGATGGCCCCGCGCGGGCCGCTTTCGTGGCCCCGTGGGAAACCAGCGCGATGCCCGCGCACCTCCGCGGAGGTTGCGCGCGTGTTCTGCGACTTCCTGAACCGCTTCGACGGGCGATTCGAGAGTGTTCGTTTTCATGATGTCACAAATTCCCGGAACAGTCATTTCAGTTAGAGGCGGTCTTGTTTTTGAAGGAGCGGGCTATGTTTCCCAGGGCTGGCCGCCGGTGCTTGGCGCTCCAGGCCCCCCGTGGAATTTTCACGGTTTCGCGTTAGTTTCGTTCGGGCCTGCAGTCCCGTTGGTACTGTCTTTCGGAATCGCCCGCGAGTGCGCGTCGCCCCTTGGCTTCTTCTAGCTGCGCTCCCAGTGTTATCGCGATGCCTGCTGCTCTGGCCCTTGTCATGATGTCCTTGTTTCTCGGTGATTCCTGCGGCCGCCGATGTTCCGATGGGTTGGTTCCCATGGTTTGCTCTGGCCTCCGCCGTGGCCTTCCTTTCCAATTCCAGTGGATCTCGGGGTCGGCCGTTGGTTCGGGTATCCCCGTGGCTTCCGACGGCTGGGTCTTCATGGTTTCCTTATGGCTTCCTTGCGGCCTGCCGCCCCGTTGGCCCTATCTTTCGGGGTCGCCGATGGATGCCTGGCCGTCCATGCCCTCCTTAGCTGGCAATCCATGCCTTCCCCCTGCGCGCCCGCCCTTCGAGCGCGGCCGAAGTTCCGCCGTTCGACGTCGGCGGCTGGGCGCTGGGGGCAGCGGCCGGCACTGGGCCCAGACTCGGAGGAAGGGGGAATTGGGCAGAGGTGGATGGGGTGGGCGGGGGGGGGGGGGGACAGACGAGCAGGCTGGCATTTGGCCGCCGGGTGGACTCAACCCAGTCTGGCTCGAACCAAGCAGCCGCGGGCGAGGTGGGGGAGGGGGGGGGGGGGCGGCGGGCAGAAGACGCGAGCGACGCAGAGAATGCCGCAGCTGCTTGAGGCGCGCGAGTTGAGCCCCAGTGGCTTGACTTAGTGACTTCTGGGGGCCAGCCGTGGGCGCGGGCGCGGGTGCTCGACGAGCGTCGGCGCCCGGCCCTTCCCTCTCGGTGCCAGGCCGACGCCCGGGTTGTTTACTAAATTTCTGGCTCCGTTTGCGAAGTAATTTCTAGGTTGAAAGACGCCTTGCTTTTCTATTCTTATTATCAGCATTCGTCTTAGTATTTTCTTAACAAATCGACCAACCCAGGAAAGGTGTACTACGCGAGCTCTCCTGGGCCCTGGTCCGAGTCATTCAGGCGGCCATTCTTGTGGGTCTTCGGCGTGGTCCTGCGCCCTCTCGCCTGGGTCCTTCCGCGGGTCTGCCGCGTCCTGGTCGCCTGGTCCTTTCCTGAGTCTTTGTGGTGCCCCTGTGCTCCTCATCTTCCAGCGCCTCCCTCATCTCCCCCCCCCGCCCCTGCCCTCGCCTTCCCCGCCCCCCCCCCCTCCCCCCTCATCCCGCTTCCTCCCTTCCTCCTCGCCTTCCCGCTTCCGCGCCCCCGCTCGTCGTCGTCGTCGTCGCCGCGGCTGTCGCCCCCCCCCTTCCGCGCCGTTCCGGTTCCAGGCCCGAGTTGCTGAGATCTTGTGTTTTCGCTCCCGCGCTGGGCCAGAGCACCTGCGCGCGCCGCGATTAGACATTGTTGTCGGGGGTCGGCGTTCGGCGCCTCTTCGCAGCGCGTTCGCTGCGGCGTCGAACGCCCGTCTCGCGCGGCGCGGCGCGCGCGTGCGTTTGACTGCGGAGCTGCAGTTCCCTTCGGCCCGCGCGCTCGCGAAGCCGTCTGCCGCTCGGCTCGCGCTGGGGCGCTTTGGCGCTCCTGGCAATCGCCTAGGGGGCCGTCGCGTGGTCTCGCGTCTTCGGAATATTCTGCTAGACCGCCGCAGCCCACCGCGATTTCTCGGGCGCCCCGCGCGTGGTCGACCCGCCGTGGCGCGCCGAATTCCGCGTGCAAGGTTGCGCGGCGCGCTAGACGTGGTTGCTGCCCCGCCTGGATCCTTCGTCGCTTGGCGATTGCTCGCGCTCGCTGGGGGCCATGCTGCCGACGTAGCGTCCGGCAGTGTCTTTGTAGATAATACATGTTGGTCGCTCTCCAGGATTGGTCTGGGCGGCGCCTGCGCGGCGCTCTCGCGGCCTTCTCTCGGCTCGCGCGCGCGGCGCCCGCGCGGGGGGTTCGAGCGGGATTCCAGCGGCGTTCGAGGGGAGCCCCGGGCATGGTTGGGCGAGATGCGCGAGGGCCCCCGATTGGGATCCGCGGGGCCCCCGAAGGATTCCCGCGCGGTTCCGCAGGGCTCGCGGGGAGCTCGCGCGGGGCATGCGCTGGGATCGCGTGGGGACTGCGTGGCCCGAGCGGGGCTTGGTGGGTTTCTCTGGGCATTTCGGGGGGGTCCGCGGGGCTTGCGCGGGCCTCGCGCGGGGTCTCCGCCAGGCTCGCGCGGGCGGGTCTTCGCGGTGCTCGCGCGGGTTTGCGTGGGGCTTGCGCTGGGCCCGCGCGGGCATTCCGCGAGGTTCAAACAAAGCTCGCGCACGGCTCGCGCGCGGTTTGCTCATGGCTCTCGTGGGGCCCGCGCTTGGTTCCTTTGGGCGCGCGCGAGGCTTCTTGTGGGCCCGTCCTGGGGCTGTGGAGGGCAAGCCGCGCGCCGTTGCAGGGTTGTGCGCGGTTTGCGCGAGCTCGGGGCGGAGGGCGCAGGGCGCGCGCTGGCCCGGCGCGGGCCAGCGAGGCTCGCGTCGCTCGGGGCACAGGCGGGCGCGACGCGGAGATGCGGTCAGATCGCGCGGTGCGGGCGCGAGCTTGCCGCGCGCAGTCTCGTGCGTTTTCGACATGTTGTTGCGATGGGCAGCAAGGTTTGGGCACGGCTTGGCTTGCACTTTGCGAGTGCTTTGCTTGGCAGCGCTTTTGGGTCAGACGATGGCCGCACTTGGTGCTCGCCGTTCTCCCCAGCGCGCCCGATGCTGGCGGCGTCGTGCACGCGCGCCCATGAGGGCTTCCGCGATCAATGCAATGTCATCGACGTGCCCTGCGACATGTTGCGCGCGCCAAGCGGCCCCGGGCCATTTACTAAACTTTGTTTGGCGCCGGGGGCCGAGGGCGGCGCTTGGGTCCTCGGTGCCTGCGCTGGGTGGCGCAGTCGCACAGCCGGCGACTGCGGAGAATGGCGAGGCGACGGCGCCCGCAGAAGGAGGTGCAGACACCGCGGCACGTCAATAAGGACATCAAGAAGGCCGACGTCAATCTCGGACACTCGTGGGAGAGCCGCGCCGCGCTGTCTGCGGGCGAGCAAGGCTTCTCCAGGCAGCGTCGCCAGGGCCATGCGCTAGAATTGCCCCTGTGCCAGCAGAGAGCGGCTCCCAAGTCAGAGCGACCAGCGTCAACGCCGACGCAGCCACAGGAGTTCAACGCGACGGTTCGGCTCAACCTGCGCGTTGAGTAGACGTCGACTGCGTATCCAGGATCGACCTCGACGACGTCGACTATAGCACCATTTTCTCGCAGTCTGAGGTGATGCAGAGCATGGGCCGTTAGGTTGCGGTGGATGCATGCTTCTCCACTTGGATCAAAATTGCAGGCGTTCCCATCGCTGTGATGCGCGACGTGGGAGGCGAACTCCAGGGCGAGACGACGGCTACGGCGGAACGATGACAGATGCAGGTCACATTCGGTCCAACAGAAGGCCCTGGGCTACAGGCCAAGCTCCACTGACATGGCGCAGTGATCGGAGTCATCGTGCGCATGGCCGTCGAGAAGCAGGGCATCGAGGGCGCGATCGTGATGAAGATGGCACTGCGCTGCGCGGCCAGGGTCAAGAACCGGGGGGGCCACTGGAGCGGCTACACCCGCGAGCACGAACTTTCGGAACACCAGATCGTCGACGTGGCTCGGCGCTCGATTCCTCCTGAGAGGCGAAAAACATCTGCTGGCGATGAGCAGGCACTGGCCGACGCGGCCGCGTGTGGTTCTTCCAGATCAGATACGCTCGGCAGTTCAGGCAGTCCTTGTCTGGTTAGGTCACGCGCATCGATGTCGACGAGCAGTGGTTACTGGGGCACGTGCCATTTACATCGTCTTGCTGATCGGTACTCAGATTGCATGCTGTTGGACGGGCGAGGCGAAACTTAATCGGAAGGGCAGACGCCTCAAGGCTGTCGATCGCTGGCGCGGTCCTGGTCCTGGAGTTATCGTTTGTAGCAAGGTGGGCAACTCCACCGATCCTGCGCGACGCCGAGGGCATTGGATATCTTGCGCTGCTACCCCGCTCTAAGTTGCTCCTGGACGCGTTCGAGAGGCGACGCGCATGGAGCAGATGATCCTTCGCCTGACGGGCCATGAAGGGCGCAGCGGGCGAGCTACGCGTGAGTGGCGGCGTCGAGGACTACCTGGGCACGACTGGAGGCGCTGACTCAGGTCGACGCCCCGCCTGCCGCGAGACGCCTTGAGGGTCGCGAAACATGCAGGGCCGATGGGGGGGGGCGGAGGCTGGACCGCCACCACCTGTCGCGCCAAAGTTGTTCAAGACACCAGCATTGCCACCGACTGCTCTCGGAGCGATTTCCGAAGTGCGCCCGACGCAGAAGACTTGCCAGTGCCAGACGACGCCCCGAAAGAGATCCTGACCCTGCAGCTCAAGCCGACCTCCAAGGCGAAGCATGGGCGAGCTAGACCCCCAGAGTTTCAACCAGACGGAGCAAGGCGCGTTCGGGGGGGCCGACCTCCAGCAGAGGGCGGAGCACTTGGGAATGGAAGCCATCGAGATGGCAAGAACACGGAGGACACGCGACATTGCATCTTCCTGGCGCCGGCGCGACTCGCGAGGGCCAACTGGGCGCCCGAGGGCAACGGGCTGGAAGCGAGTTCGTGGTTGGTCTTGCCTGGCCATCTGCTTCGAAAAGGAAAGTCATCGGGCGGCGCGCGGACGGACAATCCGACGGCTGGACTGACTGTCCTGCGTCAGGTGCTGTCGCTGGCCGTGCACTTCGGCTGACATCTTGATTCCTCGATGCGGGGCTGGCCTATCGCGGGGCGCCGCATGGGGCCGGGGGTTGTGTTTCCGACCCTACCTGATGGGGCACCTGGCATACCGAGCAGATGTCTGGTTCTAGCCTTGAATGGCCCATGTGGTATTCCTGCGAAGAAGGCAGGGTCTGAGCAAATGCCCTGGTGCCGACGCTAACTCTGCCTGAAGATCAATGGCAAGATTTGCGGGCCACTGCGTGCGCGTGGACGCCGCCGCCATGACAGGATAATGCGGCTATGGGAACATGGTAAAGACGAGGCTTTCAAATCCCCGAAGCACGGGCACGGCGGCGATGTCGCGCCCCTGCAGCGGCCTATCGTTCGCTGGCCCAACGGCGAAATCCATGGTGCCGCGGAAGAGGGGGCGCCGAAGATCAGAGTCGCCGCTTGCGAACCTCTACGATTGATCATTGGAGATTTACCCGGCCAGCGCGCGAGGCCTTCCCCGCGTTCGCCTGCGACGTGCCGGACCGCCAGAAGAGAGTTCCAGGATTGCGGCGAGGGCGTTCGCCAGACCTTCAAGAACCATCCAGGAACCTGTCAATGGAGATCGCGCGAGTAAATGGCACCAGCAGGGTGGCGACAGGACTACGCGCGCGCGCGCCTGTTTCGACCGACGGCCTCGCGAAGTCAGCCAGCGCGGATGCATGGTGCCACGGGGGAGGGGTCGGCGCCTAATATTCGACGACTGCTTTCCTGCTTCCCCCGCGGCATGGGGTTCGACCAAGTTTCCTCGAGTAGCGCGGTCCGTTGGCCACCGAGGCAGCTGCATTTGCAACGGGATGCGATATGCGTGTGTACGCACTTGAGATCGTGGCCTATCCGCGGGGAAGCTGGACGGGCGAGTGGACGACCGCTGCTTGTTCCCACTGTGACGTGGGAAAACTGCAAGAGCTTACGCGACAGCCTGCGGTGGGCAGCATTCCCGCCGACCGCGGGATCACGCAATATATCTGCGAAGTACGCCAGTATCTCGACCGCGACACCTGTTATGGGCCAGTGCCAATGCCATGTTTGTCGACCCGCTACCAGCACTCTTGGGCAAGCTGGATTCCACACCGCTGCGCGATTTCCTACAGACGGGCCCCCTAAGCCCGACGTTGCTGACGGATTGGTATTACATTAGTTCGAGAGTCTGAGAGGCCCCGCGGAAGCCCGGTGAGCCCATCCAGGGACGGAGGGTTCAGCTTTCAAGAGTTTCACGTGTGTGAAGCTAGAAGCAAGATAGCAGCCACATGCATACCTGTTGTTTCCCTTTGGCCTGCCCTTTTTGGTCGGGGGTCCCATCCTGGGCACTCGCGTGCCCCGAGGGGTCCAGGGCCTTGCTGAGGCCCCGACCTGTGCCGAGCCTTTCCCCCGTCCTCGCTTTTCCCTCCCCGCGCGGTGGCCTGGCCGCTGCTGTACTGGCCCGACGCAGGCCTTGGGTCGCATCGGCTTGGAGCGAAAAGGCGGCCGCGCCCGTCCTCCCCACTGGCGGCCGCAGCCGCCGCGCGATCGGCCCCCGCGGGGCTTGGGCCTACCGGAGGCCTACGGCAGCAAGCTGGAGGGCTCCCGAGAGCCCAATGCCAAAGCATATATGTCAGACAGCGAAACGTTGCTAGCGCGTCCTTCGCACGAGGATCGCGCCGCATCGCCGATGCATCGGCGATGCGGGTCGATGTGGATCCCGATTTTCTTCACGTCGACGTCGCCAGAGTCGCCGACGATGCCGATGCATCGCCGATGCATCGCCGATGCATCGCCGTGCGATCCTCCGACCCCATCTACCCGGACCCAATCAAGGATGCTTCTAGTAGTGCGGTTCAGCGCGAACGCGGCTCGACCAAAGCGTCCGATCCTGCAAAACCTTGCGAGGCTGGAGCTTGGCCGAGCGGGGTTTGGAAGCCGCTTCCGGCGTCTGAAGCTGCCTTACGCTTTGGCTGACGCGGGTTCACTGAAGCCCCGAGAAAAACTGCAGCGCATTTGTTCTACATTGTCTGAGCTTGTTTTGCGCTGCGCCTGGTCGATATGCGCCCGAAGGAGGCCGACGACGTGATGGCCGCGGGAGGCGCGGTACCCCCCTTCAGGTGCAACGTTGCAAGGAAACGGGCCCAAAGAGGGACATTGAGATTCGAGGTTTTTGCACGTTTCCGCCAGTTTTCGGCGGATTTCCAGCCTCGGGGTGCGTTCCAGCAGCTGCGCCGTGCCGAGAGCGTTTCGGGGTGTCCAGATTGCCCCCTAGGGCCGCTGAAACGCTGATCGATGATCAGAAAGCCAGCCTGGAAACCAATGGGCAACGCTAAGATGGGTGATAGGGTCAGCGGGGAACGTGTCGCTTATGTGGGCCTGATAGCCCACCCCGCCCAGGAACGCGCGGGTTCGCCATGATTAGCCATCGGGGGCCGGCCTATCGCGGATTCATCGGCGAAGTATCGACGTTTCCGTGCCGATGTTTCCCCCCTGAGCTGGTCCTTCTAACGTTGCACCTCACCCCCCGGACATTCAACGCCTTAGAATTGCCGTGGACGATCAATAGAGAGGAAGCATGTTGCCAAATAATTTCCAGATGTCTAGAACATGTGTTAACACGATCTTAAACATGTAAAACGCATGTTTGAGACATTTTTAGAACATGCTTTACACATGTTAAACGCATGTTTAATTCAATGGTCGGATTGTTAGAGTCTCCATTGTCGTGGCATCCACAACCCTAGAAACCTATCAAGACGGGAGGTCTTCGCCGTTTTTTCGGCCCCTAGGGGGCTCTCGCTGGGACGCGGGGCCCTCAGAGGGCGACTCGGGAAGAGCCGCTGGTCGTGGGAGAGGGGTCTGGACTTCGGGGATGGCGTCTTGACCGACAACAGGTCCGAGGCGGGAATGTATACATGACCACCGCCTGGAGGGTCAGTCTTCGGAGCCTCGGCAGGCGGTGGACATGGACGTATTCGGGCCCTTGGGGGCCGATATATCTATATATGCATATATATATATAGATATAAATATATCCATATCCACCGCCCGCTGGGGCACCAGGACGTCGGTTCCCAGGCGGTGGATACGGATAAATCCCCGCCTCGCAGACAGGGTCTCTCGCAGACCGTGACACCAACACCAACATCGGCGGCGTGCCTCCACCGAGGGAAGAGGATCCCGATCTCGGTGATGGTGGCAGCACTCTGGCTCCCAAGCTGGCCGAACCGTTACCACCAGCGTCGAAGTCCAGGATCGTCTTCCCCCTGTGGAGGCACCCCCCCGCTGTGTTGGTGTTGGTGCCCCTCTCCAGGCCTCCCAAAAACAGGGCCTCGCATGGTGCGGCCCTGCGTCGGGCCTCCCGCCAGAGGCTGTGCCGCCCCGCGCGCGGCCGGCGAGGAGGTGGAGGGGCGCGCGGCGGCGGAGAAGCTCCGCAAGAGGGCGGCGGAGGAGGAGGCTGTCGGCAGGAGTCGGGGACACGTGTATAAGTCAGAGGAGGAAAAGGTACCGATACCGCTCCCCTTCGCCCGTTTTTCCCTTTATCCTTTATCGGCCTCCTCGGAGGCTCTCGTTGTCACCGGTAGATTCGCCTCGAAATCCTGGTCAGAACGCACCCCAGGAGAGGTCCGGGGAGTAGCGGTATCGGTACCTATTGGTTTCCCTCGTAAGACTCGAGTAAGCTGGAATTCGGGTCTGTCGACCCTTTTGGACGAGCACGTCCTGGATTTTGACGGTCCCGTGTTCGTGGGATGTCTGCAGCGGGAGGAGGAGGCTGTCAGCAGGATCACCACCCACCAAACCACCCCAACCCAACCCGAAGGCCTCCATTTGCCCTCCATCTCCAGTGGGAGGGGGGGTCGGGGAACGTTGAGAAAACCCACGTGGGCCCCGTACCCCCCCGCCCAACCCGAAGTTCGAGTCAGATTCGGGTCTTCGGGTTGGGTTGGGGTGGTCTGGGGGGCACAGTCGGCCCGGATTGGTAGGTCGACCCTGCCAGCTCAAGGGCACCCTTGCGTCCTGTGCCCCCCTCGACGCGTGCCCTCTGGCACTCCCCGTGGCGCGGTGTGGCCCTCGGCCGGGCCTTTGTGTCCTCTCGCGTGCCCCGTGCAGTCCAGGCCGACTGGTGGTCCGCGGGCGGGCCGCGGAGGTGGGGCTGGCCTGGAGGCAGGCGGGGCGGAGGCGGAGCCCTCGGCGGAAGAGGGCCTTCGGGCCGGGTCGGGGTGGGGTGGTGGGTCGGGCCTTCGGGTCGGGTTGGGGTGGTCTGGTCCAGAGCGTGAATTACCTACCCCGCTTTCGCTTCCAGGCAAAACCAAGCCACACCACGCGCCTCCTCGTCAAGCGGCCCGACCAGCACAGGCCGTAGTTTGGCATCCTCTGGTGTCTCTTGGAAGCGAGGGTGGTCAGAAGCGAGGCAGGCTTGTTTTCCCCCTACTGGTGGGTCGTCCCTTACTTTGTGAGGGCGAATCCCTAAGATTGTCATCGCCTTTTGGGCGTGTCAATCTTAGGGATAGGGATACGCTCGAGGCTGGCAAGGGTCGGGCCTTTGGGTCGGGTTGGGGTGGTCTGGCGGGCAGTCCCGCAGGAGGGCCGCGGAGATGGAGCTGGCCTGGAAGCAGGCGGCGGAGGCGGAGCGGCGGCGGAAGCGGGCGGCAGAGCAGGCGCCCCCCCGCGGGCCCGCCGCGCCGGCGCCGGGGGCCGCGGCGCAGAGCCCGCTCGTGGGCTGGCGGGGGGCCGACGACGAGCTCGCGGACAGGCTGCGGGCGCGCAGGGCCTTCGAGGCGAAGAGCGCGGGCGGGGCAGCCGAGGAGGCGCTCGGCGGCGGATCAGTCTGCACGAGCGAAGTGGGAACGGAGAGAATGGGTAATTACAAGGCCCACCAGCGGCTCTTGCGCATTTGGAAGAGGGCTCGCTGTCCACGCCGCCGCGGCCTGTGTCCATGCGAGACCGAAGGCCGCCTGCCCAACAGCGGCCGCTGTTGGTTTGGGGCAGCATGTGTTGTTGGGCATTGTACCCATTTTTTCCGTACCCGTTTCGGGCGTCCAGAATCATGGGGGCCCCGCGTGCCCACGTTCCGCGTCTAGAATGCAGTCGCGCCGGCTAGCTGCTGGTCGTCGCCGAGGGCGCGCCGATTCAGCGTCGACCATAGCGTCGATGATCGTTGATGTAAGCGTCTACTCGCGTCGACGAGCGTCGATTCGCGAGAGCCCACAAGATGGTACGGAAGGCTCCCATGAGTGGCCGCAGAAGAGGTGGCCGTGGCCCAAGTCGGCTCCGGCGGGCACGACGGCGCGGCGGGCGCCGAGACTGCCGCGGGGGCTGCCATGGCGCCTGCTTGTGCCCGGGAGTGCGACGGGTCGCGGGCCTTGGAGCCTGCCGTGGCGGAGACCGCAGAGCACTGCGGCACTGACCAGCGCGACGGTGGAGCGGCCGCGCCGGCGCCGGGGGCCGCGGCGCAGAGCCCGCTCGTCGGCTGGCGGGGGGCCGACGACGAGCTCGCGGACAAGCTGCGGGCGCGCAGGGCCTTCGAGGCGCCCCGGCCGGCCCGCGCCGCGCAGGCGCAGGCCGCCGCGGCTGCCGCGGGGGCGCGGGCCGTGCAGCTGACCCCGGAGGCCGCGGTGCCCAGTGGCTCCGCTGGCGGCGACGGCGCCGCGGCCGCGGGGCCCACCGTGGCGCGTGCAGGCGCTGGGGGCAGCGAGCCGGCGCCGACGGTGGAGCCCGCCGCGGAGGTGCTCGCGGCGCGCGCCAGCACAGGCGGGGGAGGCGTCGTGGAGGCTGCCGCGCCTGCTGCCAGCACCGGAGGATGCGGCAGCGTGGGGGTGGAGCACGGCGCGGAGGCTGCCGCGGTGTGCAAGGTCGCCGACGGAAGCGACGCCTCGGCAGTCCCCGAGCCTGTCGCAGAGGCCGCCGCGGCCCCTGCCGGCGCTGTGCCGCACGTCGGCGCCGACGAGGGCGGCTGCGCGGCCGCCGCCGCAGTCGAGCCTGGCACAGAGGAGGCTGTGGCCCCTTCGAGAGCCCCGGGATGCGACGAGGCGCCGGCCGCGGAGCTGGCAGCAGAGGCGGCCGCAGCACACGTCGACCGAGCGCCAGCCTCCGAGCTTGCCGCAGGGGAGGCGGCCGCGGCGCCCGCGGGAGCCGAGGCGCGCAGCCCCGCGCCGGGGCCCGCGGCGTGCTCCGCGGAGGCGGCCGACGAGGCGCCCGCCGCGACGGGGCCACCGGCAAGGACCTCCACGTTTGCCGAGGCCAGGATTATGTCGGGCGTGTCCCCCTACAGGGGGATTTTCGACGAAAAAGGCAACAAGTACCCCAACAATATTTCCAGAAGGCAAAACAATACTCAAAAAATAGTCCCCATATTGAATTTGGAGTATTTTTTGGTTAGTTGTGGGGTATCTTCTATTTTTCGTCGAAAATCCCCCTGTAGGGGGACGGGCCTGACTTCAGGCCAGGAAGCAGGCCGCTCTGGAGCGGGCGCGCGCCAAGGCCAGGGAGCTGGAGGCCTCCCGGGTGGCCGCCGCAGCCGCCGCCGAGGGCCGCCTCGCCGAAGGCCGCCCGAGTCGGGCACGCCTCTTCGCAGGAGGAGTTTTCTTCGAGCACGGTCAAAGATTGTCTGGGGACGATGTTTCGACCACTGTTGGACTATTGTGAAGCATGTGTGGACTTCAAAAGATTACGCGACCGAGGGACCCCACATACTGATCATGTTTCTTGCGTGGTGATAGCTGCACCCTCTCTGGTGTCGAGAAAGTGCCACCGCTGCCGCGCTTTCCGACCCTGGCACGCATAGAGGCCGCGCTGAGGGACCGTCCCCTGCGCACCCTCTCTGGTGCCGAGAAAGTGCCACCGCTGCCACGCTTTCCGACCCTGGCACTCATAGAGGCCGCGCTGAGGGACCGTCCCCTGCGCACCCTCTCTGGTGTTGAGAAAGTGCCACCCCTGCCACGCTTGCCGACCCTGGCACGCATAGAGGCCGCGCTGTGGGACCGTAGCCTGCGCACCCTCTCTGGTGTCGAGAAAGTGCCACCGCTGCCACGCTTTCCGGCCCTGGCACGCATAGAGGCCGCGCTGAGGGACCACCCTGTGCGCACCGTCTCTGGTGTCGAGAAAGTGCCACCCCTGCCACGCTTGCCGACCCTGGTACGCATAGAGGCCGCGCTGAGGGACCACCCTGTGCGCACCCTCCCTGGTGTCGAGAAAGTGCCACCCCTGCCACGATATCCGATCCTGGCACGCATAGAGGCTGCGCTGAGGGACCGTCCCCTGCGCACCCTCTCTGGTGTCGAGAAAGTGCCACCCCTGCCGCGTTTTCCGACCGTGGCCCGCATAGAGGCCGCGCTGAGGGACCACACTGCGCGCACCCTCTCTGGTGTCCAGAAAGTGCCACCCCTGCCACGCTTTCCGACACTGGCACGCATAGAGGCCGCGCTGAGGGACCACCCTGTGCGCACCGTCTCTGGTGTCGAGAAAGTGCCACCCCTGCCACGCTTTCCGACACTGGCACGCATAGAGGCCGCGCTGAGGGACCACCCTGTGCGCACCCTCTCTGGTGTCGAGAAAGCACCCTCTCTGGTGTCGAGAAAGTGCCAAACCTGCTATGCCCTGCGACATTGGCGCGTATAGAAACCGCAGTGACGGACCACCCCCTGCGCACCCCCTTTGGTGACGAGAAAATGCCACGCCTGCTATGCCCTGCGACAGTGGCGCGTATAGAAACGGCACTGAGGGACCCCCCTGCGCACCTCCTTTGGTGACGAGGAAGTGCCACGCCTGCTGTGCTGTGCTGTGCTGTGCTGGTCTGTGCTGTGCTGTGCTGCGCTGTGCTGTGCTGTGCTGTGCTGAGCTGTGCTGTGCTGAGGTGCTGTGCTGTGCTGTGCTGAGCTGTGCTGAGCTGAGCTAAGCTGTGCTGAGCTGTACTGCGCTGTTTGAGAAGGAACATGGGGAGTGAGGGTCGCAGGTGCGAAGCGGCAGGGATGAAAACCCAAACCCCACAAAACATGTGGGGAATTTAACTGTTCTTCCAAACCCCCCTCTGGTGGAGGACGTGCCCGACCTAACCGAAGGCTCCGTCGCAGCCCCGCCGGCGCCGCCAGGGGGCGAGCCGTCGCCGCCGCGGCCGGCGGCGCCCGAGGGCCCCACGGCCCCGGTGCCCTTGCGGGATGAGGTTGCCGCCGCTCCCCGCGGCAATCCGTTCTCGAAGGTCTGCGTGGACGGCCTCGACGATCCGGAAGAGCAGGCCGAAGGTGATGGGCCTGTTTTCCACGGCCAGTGCCAGAAGTGAAATGGAATGGGAAGGGAAGGCAAGGCAAGGCAATGGTAGGAGGAGGGGGAGGAGGAGGGGGAGGAGGAGGGGGAGGAGGAGGAGGAGGAGGAGGAGGAGGAAGAGGAATAATAATAATAATCATAATAATAAAAAGACGAAAAATAATAAGAATAATAATACTAAGAAGACAACTAATAACAATAATGATAGGAATTGCGAATCATAGTAAGAAGAAGAGGAAGAGGAATCATAATACTACTACTAATAATAAGCATGATAATAATGATAATAGTCATAACAATCATACTAATCATAGTAACAATAAGAAATACTACTAGCACTAGGAGTAATAATGATAATAATACATAATACTACTAGTAATACTAGTAATACTCGTAATAATATTATTACAAATACTATTAACAATATCAATCGGAAGACGAATCATAATAAGAAGACGAGGAGGAGGAATCATAACCATAATACTAATATTAACACTATTGGTAATAATCGTAATAATCATTATAATAATGGTAATAACAATGATCATACTACTACTACTAATAATAATAATAATGATAATAAGAAAAGTGATAATAATAGTCTTACTAGTAATAATAGAAATAATAATGACACTACTAATACTAATACTACTAATACTAATCATGGTTTTTATTATAATAGTATTAATAACGCTACTACTACTACTACTACTACTACTACTACTACTACTACTACTACTACTACTAATATTAATACTAATACTAATACTACTACGATTAATAATAATAGTAATAATAATACTAATACTACTACGACTAACCCGGATAAGCGATTAAGGACCCCCCCCCCCTCTCCGGTGAAAAGATAACGCACCCGGCACCCGGAAGCGTTATCCTGGCACCAGGAGGGTGTACACCCTCCTGAAAGAATGAGGAAACGCATGCGGAGGAGTCAGAGAGCTTCAGTGGCCACGCGTCTTTCCAGTGCTCGACCCTCGCTGTTCGGTGCCGTAACCATGTACACTGATCCACTCCTACTCTGGCTCGGGGATTTATTTTGGTCCTGCCGGGTGCTAAGATAACGCCGCGGTGCGGGGCGGGGGCGATACCCTGGGATGGACCACCTCCTCCGACGGCCGAAACAAATAATTTTTCCAAAGGGGTTGCAATAGACATCTCATTAGAAAAATGGGGGCTGGAGGAAGAGAAGGAGGAGGAGGAGGAGGAGGAGGAGGAGGAAGAGGAGGAGGAGGACAAGGAGGAGGACGCGCTCACAGACAAGGCTCCCGCCTTGGACTTCCTCCATACTCAGGCCTTGGGGGTACTCTGCGAGGGTCACTGCGAGGGTCACAAGTTCTCCTTAGCTTTTCCTTAGTTGTCCTTAGCTTTTCCTTAGCTTTACATTAGTTTTCCTCAGCTTTTCTTACGTTTTCCTTAGCTTTTCCTTAGCTTTTCCTTAGCTTTTCAATAGTTTTCCTTAGCTTTTCATTAGTTGTCCTTAGCTTTTCTCAGCTTTTCCTTAGCTGTTCTTCGCTTTTCTCAGCTTTTCTTGATCTTTTCCTGAGCTTTTCTCAGCTTCTTCTTAGCTTGTCTTAGCCTTTCCTTAGCTTTCCTCAGTTTTTCTCAGCTTTTTCTTAGCTTTTCTAAGCTTTTCCTTAGCTTTTCTCAGTTTTTCCTTATTCGTATTCGTATTCTTATTTTCATTACAATTCTAATTGGGATGCCACCCGAGGCGGGGCGCTGGAATTATTTATTTTCCTTCCATGTGCGCGGTGCTAATAATATCGCTCGGCGAAAACCCCCCCAAATAATTATTTACTTACGGCGCGGTGCTAATGATAACGCCGGGGGGTTCCTTAATTGCTTCTCCGGGTTAATACTAATACTACTACTACTACTACGACTACTACTACGACTAATATTAATAATACTAATATTATTAATATTCTTATCAATAGTGATTCTGACACCCTCCTCTGTGCGCCTATTTTGGCTCAAGATGAAAAGGAGATATTGTTGCCCATCGGCATATTATCTCATCATGGTAGCGTGAGCTGGCCACTCACTGCTGCCGACCCCACCCAGGCCTCGGCGCGCCGCGGCCGCGGGCGCCACGGCGAGCCAGCAGGAGGCTCGAGGCTGGAAGAGGGCGGCATCGACCGCGGCAAGCTCGGCAGCGTCCGAGCGACCGGCAGGGGCCGGGAAAGGCGGCCGCAGGCGCGGCAAGCGGAGTGAGGCGGCGATCGAGACCAGGCGCAAGGCCCTCCAGTTCAAGCACGACTTGAGGGAGACTGGCAACCAGCTCCGAGACCTCGCACATATCGAGGACCATCCCTCGGAGAACTCATCGGACGCCATTGAGGAGGCGCAGAAGGAGGTCCTAGGCAGGATCACGGACCTTGAGCGCACGAGGCAGGAGATAGCAGAGAGCCGGGAGGAGCTCGCCGAGAGACACGCTGTCAAGCATGGACGAGCAGGTTCGGCAGCAGTTCGAACTGCTGAGGCAGGAGTTCGCGGCTCAAATAGGCCAGGCCGCCGACGAGATGAGGAGGCTGGAGAGCGAGAGTCAGCGTCTTCAGCAGCAGGTGGCAGGAGGCCTCGCGGCAATCCCGCAGGCGATCGAGCGGATGGGCGAGCAGATCCGGGGCGCGTCGAGTACGGGCACAGCCGTTCACGGTCTCGTCGACACGAAGGGGATCGGCAAGCCCACGACGATGGGCGACGATCAAGAGAAGTTCGGCGCTTGGAATCGCAAGATGGAGAACTACGTGATCGGCGTGTACGGAGAGAGTTTTCGTCCCGTTCTTCGGTGGGCGGCAGAAGCCGAACGCCCCGCGACGATCGCAGGGGCTCAGGCGGCGCACGACGGAGTGCCAGAGCTGGAGACAAAGGTCAACCAGCTGTACGCGGCGCTGATCAGCACGACGGCGGACGGGAGCGAGAGCAACGACCTCGTGACGGGCGCTCCCGATGGGAACGGTCTCGAAGCCTGGCGGAAGCTCCACCGCAGGTGGGATCCGACGACAGGTCCGAGGAAGAGGCTGATCCTGAGGTCGATCATCTCGCCTCCGAAGTGCAGCGCGGACGAGCTGGGGTCCGCCTTAGAGAAGTGGATCCAGCAGATAGGCAGGTACGAACGCCGCCAAGGAGAAGATGGTCTAGCCGAGCTGCCGGAGGATATCAAGATGGCGGCTCTCGAGATGCTCGTCCCTCAGGACATCGAGAACCACCTCGTCCTCAACAAGCATCGGCTCGAAACGTTCCAGGACAGTCTGAACGAGGTGATGACGATCGTGGAGGCTCGTACCGGCGTGAAGATCAAGGAGCCATCGATCCGTGCGCGGGCGCATCATCCGGACGACATGGACGTCGGGTCGTTCGGAGCCCCGAAGGGCAAAGGCAAAGGCAAGGGCAAGGACGGCAAGAGCAAAGGGAAAGGCAAGACTCAGGAGCCGAAGGGGAAGAGCAAATCGACGAACGGATCATACTCAGGCTCCCGCACATCCCCGACGGGTTCGGGCCGTGGTTCAGGGCACACGGCACCTCGATACACCAGCGGGCGCTTCGACGGCTACTGTCGGAACTGCGAGAGATGGGGCCACAAGGCATCCGACTGCTGGAAGAAAGAGCAGGGATCGAGTTCGAGGGCTGGAACTGGATCCGCAACGGGGGCAAGCGCTGGTGGTAAAGCCGGTAGCCGCGGCGGCAAGGCCGGCGGCAAGGCTGCAGGCAGCCTGGAGGAGGAGCCTGAAGCGGAGGTCGCCGCTCTGGACATGGGCAGCCTGGACTGCCTGGAGCTCGCCAGCGGCAGCGGCCGCGGCGTAGCGGCGGTCGATCTCTCTCCCTTCGCGCAGGACGACTGGATGAAGTTCAACTGGGACAGCGGTGCAGCTATCTCAGCATTCCCTCGGAGCTTCGCGCCGCCGACGGGAATGAAGGGCAACGGCAGCACGTATCGTACGGCCAGTGGTGAGCTCGTCCCGGACGAGGGCAGCTTGCAGCTCAAGGCGGAGGACGAGTACGGAGTGCTACGAGCACTCAAGGGACGCGTGACGAACGTGCACAAGCCGTTGATCTCGGTGGGGCAGGCAGCAGGAGCTGGACAGTGTTCATTTCTGGGCCGCAATGGCGGCTGGATATTCCACGAGAAGAGCCCAATCGGCAAGCGCGTGGTAGGCATGCTCGAGAAAGAGGCGAAGGCGGCGAAGCACCAGATGCTGCCGGTCTATCGCGAGCAGGGCGTCTACAACTTCTACCTCAAGAAGGGCCAACATGGCTCGGTTGCTCCTCTCGAGGAGGGACTTTCGGCGAAGTCGAAGTCCGAGCTGGTGGAGCTCCTCAGCGGCAAGTCGAAGGAGGAGCTGATGGAGATCCTCGAGAAGACAGTCCCCAGGAGGCAGCCCTCGGCGTAAGCCCACTGGAGGACTTAATACCACGGCCCCCGGCGGCATCGGCTGCGGGGGCGGCAGCGGCGGGGTCGGGGCCTTCCGACGTGAGACCGCCGGGTTTTCAGCCAGCGGCAGCTGCTGCGGCCGACGCTTTGCCAGCTGCTCCTGACGGACAGCAGGCCGACGAGGGCGAGGAGGAGGCTCGCCCGAGAGTGCTGAAGGCACCTCATGAGCCCTCTCAGAGGGAGATCGCCGAACACGAGGCGATGGGACACGCGACTTACCGCAGCTGGTGTCGCGTGTGTATTGCGGCAAAGGGCCAAGGCCAGCCGCATCTCCGCGCACCGGAGGACGACGAGACAGCGGTGCCGGTGGTCTCGTCCGACTACGCCTTCATGGGCCAGGACGACGCGGACACCATGCCGATGCTGGTCCTTAGGGATCGGCGCTCGAAGATGATGGCGGCGACATTCGTGGAGAAGAAGGGCGACGACGCCTACGCCATCAAGTTCTTCGCACGCTTCTTGCGGATCCTGGGCTACAGGAAGATCGTCAACAAGTCCGACGGCGAGCCAGCGATCCTGCTGGTCAAGAGGCGTGCGGTGGAGGAGGTTCCTGGCCTCGAGGCCATTCCCCAGGAGTCGGCACCGGCCGATCATCAGGCCAATGGGGAGATTGAGGTCACGGTGCGCGAGATCAAGAAGCAGGTGCGGGCGCTCAAGATGGACCTGGAGTCCAAGCTGGGCGTCAAGGTGGAGGACAAGCACCCGGTGCTAGCGCACCTGCCGGAGCACGCCGCATCGGTAATCAACCGATACCGGCGCGGCCAGGACGGCAAGACCGCTCTTCAGAGGCTCACGGGACGGCAGTGGAGGAAGCCGGTCCCGCTCTTCGGCGAACGCTTGATGGCGCGGTTCGCCGGGGAACGCGTGAGGAAGAACGCGCTGGAGGAGCAGATGGTGGAGGCTCGCTACATCGGCCACCACCCGCGCGACGGCTCGATGATGGTCATCACGAGCGACGGCGTGAAGAAGGCGGTCGGCTTCCGCAGCCTGCCGCAGAGCGAGAAGTGGATCACGGCGGGCTGGGATGGCCTGAAGGGCCTGCCGTGGGACGTGGCTCCGCGTGCGGCGAGCGCGCCGCGGGCCATCGTCGGACCTGGAGAGGTCGGTCCGTCACCAATTGTGGTGGTGTCGCCGCAGCCGCAGGCGCCGAGGAGGATGTACGTCCTCAAGGCGGACGTCGAGCGGCTGGGCGCAACGCCGGGATGCCCAGGGTGCGTCTCGATCGCTAAGCACGGCCGGGTGCTGGCTGGCCACGCGCACAACGCGGTGTGCAGCAAGAGGATCTTCGAAGCGCTGGACGCGGAGGAGGCAGGCCGGGAGAGGACCGGCCAGTATCGAGAGCGGAGGCAGGGCCAAGAGGCCAGAGTCCGACCGGCGGCATCGGCCGCGGCAGGGACCCCTCCGCCGAAGACGGCTCGGAGGATCACCGAGCCGGTGGCAGCGGCGGCAGCGGCATCGGCCGCGCCGGCCGCGACCCGCTCGGCAGCAGCGCCAGCCGCGGCAGCCACGGCGGCGCGCCGGCGAGAGAGCCAGCCGGTAGCACCGGGCTTCGGCGTGGCGGCTCCTTCAGGAGGAGCGAGCTCCAGTTCGGGAGCGGCGCGAGCGGCAGAGGCCGCCGCGGATGTCGACATGACCGCGGCTAGGTCGCGGCTGAAGCGCTCGGCAGAGGTGGCCCCGGATGATGTGCCGGAGGCCCTCGAGCGCGGTGATCCACAGCCGGCAGACGTGCCGGTGCCGGTGGACATGGAGGATCTCGCGGCGCAGCCGGCGCCGGCGGAAGGACCTCAGCTGCCAGCTGGAGTGGCAGTCGTGTGGAACGCCAGTGAGGGGAGGCACATGCGGGTGCTCGCCCTCGATGTGGCGTCGATCGAGCTGGTTGAGCTCGGAGTGCTGACGAGAGCGAAGGCGGAGTTGCTCCCGCTCGTTCGCGAACAGGTCAGTGGCCAGTGGGCCAGCGCCGGCGTGGACATCGCCGACGAGGAGGTGGACAGCATCGCCCTATCGGCGTTGCAGCTGGGCGCCGTGGACGTGGCCGAGGTGTACTCGCCACATCGGTTCTCGGCTCGGGCAGCGGACTTTCAGCTGCGCCCGGGCTTCGCGGCGGACCTGGAGGAACTCAAGGAGGACGGGGCGCCGTGGGACTTGCGGCGCCCCGAAGATGTCAAGGAGCTCGAGAAGCAGCAGGAGCGGATGGATCCCATCCTGCTCACGGGGCCCCCTCCATGCGAGAAGTTCAGCTTGCTGAGGGGCCTGAGCGCCAAGTTCAGGACCGATGAGCAGGAGGCGGCTGAGATGGAGGAGGCCAGACACCACCTGAAGGTGGCAGTCGACGCCTACTGGCGTCAGCTCAGGAAGCCAGGCAGGAACTTCCTGCATGAGCATCCCTGGAGCGCGCGATCGTGGAATGAGGACATCGTCAAGGAGCTGGTCGCGCATCCAGGAGTCTTCACGGTCAAA